>VZDJ01007755.1:23939875-24001628 GCA_008694505.1 Cyanoderma ruficeps | reverse complement strand
ACACGCTGTTTAAGCAACAAAATAGAAAAGAAGTCAGTTAAACAAGTGGAACCAGATACAAAATTCTAAAGTTTCCATAAGAGTAAAGGAAGCCATCCTATTTCATAAAATCTTCTTGGCAAGGTGCTAAAGGGAAAACATGGTGAGTGCTCTGAGAAAATAGATATTTGTCACTGCTAACAGCATAATAAGGTATAACAGGAGACTTC
The DNA here is from genome assembly GCA_008694505.1 of Cyanoderma ruficeps. NCBI lineage: Eukaryota > Metazoa > Chordata > Aves > Passeriformes > Timaliidae > Cyanoderma > Cyanoderma ruficeps. The sequence goes on along the minus strand of VZDJ01007755.1, from coordinate 24,001,419 downwards.
CATTTTTATTTATATTCATTTATCATATTATTTAAATGAAGGAGGAAGAGAGCAGGGAAAGACAGATAAAATTGTGCCAGCAACCAAAGTGTCCCAACCAGCTCTGAGAAAAGACATTTTTACAGCTGAGATTTGTTGCAGCATGTTCTCTTGTTCAGCAGACCATACAGGGCTGTAAATGTGGAAAGAGAAAATACAGCAAAGGAAGAAAAGCTGCTAGCTGTTTTTGACTTGAAGAAAAAACTAAACACTAGGTTTGATTTTTGGTTAAAAAACCCTCCACAATCTTACTGTCAACTTTCTGGTTTCTGAGATCTGTGACCTATGAAAGTGGTTTCCAAGTGGTGTCACAGACTAAAAGCAAAAATGAAATTCCAGTGAACAGCATGGGATCCAAACCCAATTCAGCAGACAACTGCATAATATTAGGGATGCACATGTATAGTGTAGCAGCAAATTTCAGGATTCTGGCAAGAACTTCTTAATGGCACTTTTCTGTAGCTCCCTTCTTTTGAAGAAATAATAACAATAATAAGAATAACAGTATTAAAACAGTAATTAATTTAATCATCTAAGAATCTTACTGTCAGTGTTTCAGAATGTCTGATTGTGTAACATAAACCAACTGTGACCCACAGAAATATTGCAGCACTGACACCTCATGGCAGCTAGGCCATTCACCCTGACTTGTGCCATGCCCTGGGGTTTTATTTGACTGCCATGGTTATTTCCTCCCAGTTTCCAGGTGATGCAGCCTGCCAGGAGTGAGAGAAGACATCTGTAGCTGGAGGACAGCATTAGATTTCAAAGCAGGGCACAAGTCTCTGCTCATATATCCTCAGGTTTGTACTGTGGTCTGATTTCTGACTCCGGCATGAAGCAGTAGGGCTTTGTAGAGATGACTTTGGTCAGAATAACCTCTTGGTTTAATTGGTCTGAGGTCATCATAATTTCTGTTCTCCTCTGCCTGCAAAGTGGGAAGACCTAATTTCATAAATGCCAATGTCTTGGCTTAAAATGTTAGTATATGTCATAAGTTTTCACAAAGTCCTTGCGGTCATTATTCATTCCAGATTTTGTAAATGTGTTTTTATTTCCTCGATTCTGGTATGATCGTTATGAATGCTGTCTGTTTCAGTGGTCCAAGATATTAATGGGTGACCAGGAAAAGAAAGGTAGAAATCCACTAAGCTTTTCTCGTTTCAAGGTGAATTCTTTCTTCATTGTCTTGTATGTGACCTGACCACAACACAAAAGGTGAGTTAGGTGGCGCAGCAGTTAATCTCCAAAGAATGTACAGCTATAATGAACTGCATTTGAACAAATTCTGGAATGCAGCAAAGCCATTACATCTGATTAATATGCTCAATAATATAAGTGAAAAGAATCATTACAGTGTTACCCACCATGGGACAATTAAAGGCTAGCTAGTAACATTTTATATAGACTTTGTTGATCAATCAGTAAAATAGTATTATTTCCCATAGCCACAGGAGGATTAGTAGTAATATCTAGCCACTTGAAAATACTTAAATAAACCGAATACAGAGATCTTGAATTTTTAAAGCAATGAAAGATTTTCAGAAGTAACTGCTTTATTAGTGAAACGAATGTAGCTAAAAAAAAAAAAAAAAGTTTAAAAAAGCTCACTTCTTCTAAAAACAACTCTGCCAGTTTTTTTGAGTCAATCAAAATTTAAGCCAGTTGAAAACAAGTTTTTTCTGGTTGAGGCTCGGGATTGTGGTTTTTTTCTTTTTTGTTTTGCTTTTTTAAAAATGTTATTTCCCTTTATCTTTCATCTTATATCTTCTTTTTTTTAATTCTCTTGATTGTTTTATTTCTTTACCTTTGTTTTTTTGTTTTCCTTTTTTCTTTTTTTTTAAATTATTTTTCACTTTGGTGTGGGAAGTGGGAAGTGATGGTATTAAACCTGACATGGTATTTTGGTGAACGTTATGTCCTTTTGGATGTGACATGGGGAGTATTGTTTTATTTTGGTAACAGGAAAGATGACCTTTTCCTGATTTCAGTGAATTTACAATGAAATATAAACTACCCCCATGCTGATGTACCATAAACATCTCATACTGTGTGTTGCAGGTAGACCAAAACTCAGTCTCCTAAGTATGTATTAACATGACAAATTCATTAGCATAGGGGCAATGGCCAATAGTCAAATGTGTTACTTGTAGATTCTAAATTATTGCAACGCAATGCAACATTTCAAATACATTTGTACAGATGTGTGTGTGCACATATGTATATGCATACATAAATATATATGTAGGAGTAACACAATATGTCTTCACTTGCTTCAAGGGGAGAGCATTTCTGAAAAAAACAAGTCAACAGACATGAAGAAATACCTTTGGAAATAAACAGATTTTGAAAATTACATTTTAAAAGATCTCTTGACAATTATTTCCTCTCTTTATGACAATTAGGGTCTTCAAACCTACAGTTGCATTTATTACTTTCCTTTAAGCTTCCATATTTTCTCAAATATATTGTTTTTATCTTTATTTAATAAGCTCAAAGCTGTTTTTGAAATCAGATGATTATATTACCCAATTACTCAATTACTCAATTACTCAATTATATTACGCAATTACTCGATGCTCTATGCTGGTTTAATTCTCTGAAGTTCCACCTTTCCATAATATATGATAAAGGAGAAAGAAACTCTGGTCTTTTGAAAGTTCTGTCTTAGAAAGATTTAAATTCTTACTTAAATTTTGCATGAGATTTACACACAGTATAAAAGCTCTATCTCTGCCTCAGCTCTTGTCTCTCTGGGCTTTTACACATGAACACTAAAATTTTCTAACTTACAAAGAATCATTTACCATATTTAAGCACAGAGTAGCTTTCAAATATTATTATAAAAGCAAAAGGGCCACTGCTGTAAATTCTAAGGCCTTATTTGATTTTTCAATAGCTCTATATTTAATTTTATTGTTGAAAATTTCTTGTCCATTCTTTCTGATTATTGTTAAGGATGAATACTTGCCCTCTTGAGGTTGTAGTTTTTGTTTTCTATTGTGCCAGTTTTCCTTTTCTAGCATAGTCATCTGAGAATTTAAATCAACAGACAGAGTGCAACATTTTCAAGTCCTTTTCCCTCACTGACTTGAATCCTTTTTTCCCTGCAGTTAAGGAGAACTGCAGATTATCTATTGGCGCTTAAAACCTCTAAAAGATCCCGATAAATATATTCTCATTAACAGTTATCTCTATATTTTCTGTATTAGAGATGGATCACTAGCTGGTCCTTCCTTCACACTGAGCAAGTTCAGTGAGAAAAAGCATCAATTTCATAATTTTTATTCTGAACTTTACTCATTTATGAATACTTCCCACAGAAGTCGTTTACAAATGGTATTACCTATAGGAAATGTATCCTGCTGCTGTTTTTGAGAACTAACAAATGACTTAAGGGGATCCTATTTTTACTGCCTTTCCCAGCAATTTTCATATCAAAAATTCCCAAACTACAGACAAAAATCTGCTTAAAGTGTTTGTCTCCTGCCAGCTCTACTTCAGCTCTGAGGACTGAGCTGAAGCTCCTCTCTAGTAGTACTCAGTAGTAATAAAATGTTTGCAGTTTTACACCTATTTGCAAAAATTAGTTATTCTGACCATATTTATGGATTTCGCATTAAAGATTCTAATTTGTACTAGTTCAAAGTGGAACTATTTTTAATTCAAGGTACTTGTAGACTTGTGTCCACATCTTTAATAAATTTTTTCCTACTACCTAAACTTGATACTATGAGGTAATTTAGCAAAGAGAAGGAAAAAAAAGAATGAGGAAAGGTTAGTAAAAAATCCCAGAAGCATTTATAGAAATTCCTAACTGCAGAGAAAGAAAATAGATGCACTGGCTTGGATGTTCAAGGGCCCACAGCTGATCGTGCCTTTCAGCAAATAAGTGGGAAGGCAGTCACAGACACCAAGCCAACAGCAAGCAAAAGAACATTAGGATCTCAAATTCTCTCTGAAATTAGGCTTCATTAATCAATGAGTTCAAATATTACTAAGGCATCAGACCGGGAGGAGGTAGACAGCCTATGTTGACTATGTTACTGCCTAGGTCTTATTTTTATCCAAAAACAGGCTCTTGAAATGGCAAAAGTATTTGCTGATACAGTGAAAATAAATCAGACAACTCTCTCCAAAAGGTGAATTCACTTGAAGAAAATAGCAGTGCCCTATTCCACAGAGACAGCAAAGAGAAGGAAACAATTTCCATGCTTGCTTGAAACATATGGCTTATTCTCAGTCTGCCACAAACATATTTTATCACCTGAAGACCTCTTAGTAGTCTACTGCTCCATAGAAAGAACGTAAATTTACTACCACTCTTTTCAAAAATCTGTAGTGATGGGACTCTTTGGAAAGATTGTGGTAATTCTTGAAAATAGAGAAATGGTTTGAGACAGTCTTTTCCAACTCAAGGATATATATAGCACAGTATCATAAACTGTGTTTCCATAGGTCTTTTTCCCATGTTTCATTAAATCAGACATTGCTGTCTTCTTAGAACCTTGTTTGGGTTTCTAGACGAGGATATTTTTCTTTTCCCTTAAATTGAGTCCTCACCTTCCTTGTACAAGTGCTAAGTCTATCTAGCTTCTGTTGCAGCAGATTACCTCCTGACAGCAGAATTTCATTGAGCTGGCTCTGAAAGCCCCTCAGAGATGTAAGAGAAAACATCAGTTTGACTAACAGAGATCTCCTCTCATGTTATCAGTGGGGGAAGGGAATACCTCATGGCTTCAGAGAGCTTTACAGGGGCCACTGAATGCTCAGTAAAACCCACAGTTCTCTTCTGCCCCAGAGAATTAACAGTTACAAAATCTCCTTGAAATTCAACATCAAATTTGAACTCGTAAGTTTACACATCTACACATGAGTTCCCATATGTGTACTAGGCATCTAAGTTCCTGTTAAAGCTGCTGTAGATTTATTCTCCAGTGTTCTGAACTTGGTTGGTGCAATAGAAAGAGGGATTTTATTGGTGAGACTACGCTACAAGTACCCTACAGGGCCATTACGCAAAGGATATAACTTCTTATAGCTCTGGTAACAACATGTTGACAATTTTGCTTGTAATGTAATAGCTTTTGCTTTTAGTTCCAGAGTTCAATGGCTCAATTCCTATCATGTCAGCCAAATGAGCAGCTGCCATATCTGCATTTAATATGGTTGATGAATAAGCAAAAATTCAGCAAGATTACTGATAGAATCCTATATAACCAAATTTAATTTGACAGAAACTCGTGGTTTATCAAAAAGAAAATGAAGTATTATCAAAATTTCTGTTTTACTATTAGTTTAGGCATCCTAAACCTTCTGATTTTGAAGGGAAGCATATTATTTTAAATTCTAAATTATAGCATTTATTAAATGGGAAGAAAGCAATATGACATGATCAGGATGCAGACTCACCCTCTGTGAAAACTCAAGACAAACTTCTGATGAATTTTTTACATTGATTTTCTCTCAATGTTTGTATGTCTTGAATGAGCAAAAAGAAATAAAGGTTTGCAATTAGGTTCCTAACTAGGGCTAAAAAGTATTATGAAGGTAATGTCTCTAGTCACTGTGTTCACTGCTGGAGTATTCTCTGTTAAGTGCAGGTAACCATTAACATTTTGGGAAGTTATTCAATCTCTATTAACTCACTCGTGATATTGTGAGATTCATCCAGCCTTAATCAAAGAAGCCTTTACACTATGCACAAGCATGATATAGCATAAAAATTGTAGCAGGGTATTTTTTAACGGGGGATACAGAGTACAATTGCCTCAAGTATTTACAGAAACAAGTTATCCTGGTGGAGCTAATAGAGGCCATGATATAATAAGACAAAGAATATCAAACATATATCAGGACTTATGAAATTAAAAAAGCCCCAAAGCTTTAAATATGCTTTATAATTATTAGAGGTATATTATTTGCACATATCTTTACAATGTTTTGCCTATAAATGTTGTATCAATGGATGTGTTTAATATTATTTTATAATCAGCAATTAAACAAAATCACTTCTTAATAACAGTCTACTATATTTCACACTGAATTGTAATTATACAGTTAGAATACCACTATACTATTTTATGAGACTGTAATTGTGTTCCAGAATGGATAAACTATAAGACCATAAATATATGGGTATAAATAGGCCCATGTTATGAAGGGATAAAAATTGTTTTCTCACAACACAGCACAGAGGAGTTGGTGTCTCTACTACACTAAGAGGTCTTATTCTTTTAAAAGTATGTCACTGACAATGCTGAGTCCTTTGTTTGTTGTTCCATGCTAAGATGACCTACATATGTGCTGTCACAGATTTGGTGAAAATGTTGGGCACTTACCAGGACATTCTGTTCTGTAATCCTGATATGTGAAAAATAAAGCTTAAGGGCCTGAACACCTGATTGACTTCTTTCCTCATTATTATCAAGTAGTTTAATAATAGATACCATTCTTTTCAAACTTGAAAAAATAGCACTACAGTTCAGGCATATGTAAATCACAGATCTGGTTTCCCTTAGGCTAGCTAATAAATAAAACTAATACAAATCTAGACAGTAATTTTAAAACATTAAGTTCTTTAATAAAACCTATATTTTTCTGCTGCAATTTGGAAAGGAAAAAAATACGAAAAAAAGTGAGGGAAGAAAAAGAGAGAGAAAGAGAGAGAAGTTTAGTCTTCCAATGCTGATTTTTCCAATGCTCTGTATTTCCTTGTTTGATTGTTTCTGTACCTTTTTATTATTGTTATGAAATAAATCATCTTATTTTGAAATACCTTTATCTTCTTATTTTATCTTAATAAGCACTGAAACATAAGTTTCTGGTTGCATTCTGGCTTCTCTTCAATGCAAAAGCATTACAAGATTCTGTATGGTTTAATTAAAGATCCAGGGGAAAAAATGCTTTGACTTCTGAGAGACCACTGGCTGTGATCATTCTGAATGTTTAGATAGTCGAGCTGTTCAGACAAGCAGAAGTGTTTATTAGATGTAAGGCTGTTTTCTAGCAGCAGTAAGTGAATGGACATTTCAGGAAAATCTATGAACAAATGTTCGCTCACTAAAAATGTTTTGAGAACTCCACTCCCATTAACTGTATACTATAACTGCCAGGAGTAAAATTCACATAAATAAGAAAGAGTTAGAGCTGTATTTTCAATCATAAGTTCACATTTTCTGAACTTCATTCACAATAAACACTTCTGCATGAAATTTGACCTTTTTGTTTTCTGTATTTTAAGGAGAAAATCATAGGTAATGTTAGCACTTTTGAGCTGAAAACCTCAAACATCAGGTAATTTAGAGCATGTAGGGTTCACCTTACTCTGTGTTCTTTGGTAGTTTTTATCCCTAAAAATCTGCAGAATTCTTTGATCAGGTATTTGAGTTTTATCTGTAGACAGGTAACTCTTCAACAGGGTTGCTAATTCTGCCGTAATGCATACAGAAATCATCTTATCTACAAGGTTCTGCAGATTCTTCTACAATTACTACAATTTCAAGTTTCACACAGATTGAGTGGAAAATCAATGGGTTTTTATAACTAAAATGAAAACATTGAAAGACCCCCAGGAAATTTATTCTGGTGTAATTACAGCAGTGAACTGTAATCTTTAATCAACAAGATGAAAGATAAAACAGATAAAACAAAGCACTGTCCATTCTACAGAAATTTTCAGTTTGGAAATTGATGAGCAAGTACAAATATATTTCATTGCTTTTATAAATTACTTTCATGAGTGAGAACAAGATTATTCTGAATAAAATTGTGTATAAACTCTTTGTAACGAGGGAAGACAGAAAGATTCTATTTTAAAATGTTGCCCAGAAATGCAATGCAAGTTTGTTTGCGTTTATGTAGAATACAGGAGGAGATAGCTTTAAAAAGGGTCAATCTTTCTAGTCTGAACAAGCTTAAATATATCTCAAAATTCTCAGATGCTCAAAATACCACTTGAGTATAACCCATATTTCTAACACAGGGCAGGCAAGGAGATAGCTCATATGGAAGCAGCTGCTGAAGGTCTAGTCTTTCCATGTAATTTTACTTACATAAATAAAAGGCTTGCATTCAGAGACTGCAATAAGTTACCCTTTCCATTCAATGTAAAAAAACCCCGAAATCTTCCATTAATTTCTGATTTTCATATGCATTTATAAATTACTTTATTTATTTAATAAATTTTTTTGGACAATGGGTTTTTTGGTTTGACTTGGTTTTGTTTGGGGCTTTTTTTTTTGGGATTTTGGGATTTTGTGGGATTTTTTGGTTTGACTTGGTTTTGTTTGGGGCTTTTACTGTAGAGTTACTTGAAAATCAGGATGTGTGAAATCTAAGGACAATTGGCCACATCTAAGACAATGCAGGAGAGGAAAGAGAAACAAAATATTTTCATCTTCACTGATTCCTTTTTCTTTCAGAGGAAATTCCAAAAGATCCCCCCTTTAAAATATATTTTATAAATTGAAGATCAAATCCATAAAGCACTGCTATCTCTCCAAGCTTATTTCTGTTTGTACACGATTAAAAATCTGAGCTGGCAAATCATGGTTTCACAAAATGTCAGTAGCGCCCTGTGCTTGTACTGCTTATTGAACAATCTTTTTGTCATGGCCTTCCAGTCAAAACTTATTGTTTTTCCTTATAAATATGAGGCAAGCAGAGCTAGATATAGGATTTTGTGCTCTGCAGTTTCATGGGTGTCAATGACAACTGACATGCTAAATTGTATCAGGCTTGAGATTTAAAGTGTACCCTGTGTTTTATGAGCAATTAATTTAAAGCGAATAATGAAATCACAGTTCTCATTGTTTCTCTAGTGTTTCAGTTTTTCGCTGGTTGTGCATGAATTATGAACTAAACACGCTTTCTGCAGAGTTACTGTCTTCTAATTCACAGTAGGTGTTACATTCCTTCTCTTTTCGAGTCCAATCTGCTCTTTATCTCTTCCCTTTAGTTTGTGATATACTGTTTTCTGCCTATCAGTGAGGCCTTTGTGGGGCCCCTTCTGTATTTCTATTGTTTTTCCCTCCATTTCATGTGTCTCAAATTTTGATTGTTCTTTCCAGCTCACAGAATTAGGGACTCTGTCCACCATACTGAACTCTTGAGAAGTTTGCAATTCTGATAGGTTGGAAAACCACTAGAAGGCTATGTGAAGTTAAAGATGAATTCGTTAGAGTAGAATTTATGGAAAAGGCTGTTTCATTTCTACATACAAAAGAAAAAAATAATTTCAAATCCAACAGCAAGTAATTAGAAAAAAAGAGAACTGGAAACATTTTTGATCAAAAAAAAGGAAGGAAGGATTGTGACAAAATAATTTAGAAATTTTTTTTTAAAATTATTTGGATTTCGATTCATTTTAGTGAAGGAATAACAGAGAGGATTTAGTATTTTTAAGGATATAGTAATAGAATTTTAAGTTTTTAAGCATCCCCTGATTTTGAACTGCACGCTAAGCAAGTGCAAAGTTGAACATTGTGTATTAAAATTTATATCTCTATAAGAATTCAATCTCAGGATTGATTAGGAGAATGTATATGCAATTATACATAGACAACACACATTCCAATATACGTACACTGAGGTTGCTTCAGTGGAAGAAAAAAATCTACAATAATTTAAATAATTAAACCCTGAAAAAATGCACTCTTTGCTAACATGCAGAGAAAACAGGGAAGAAGATATTCTCACTGAATATTTTGAAAATATTAACTAACTTGGCAAGGTATCACCATTCTGAAATGTAGCTATTTTTAAAATAATTATAAAAATATATTATATATTTTCAAGTCATGTACATGGTAGTTAATCTCCCCTTCACCTCTTGTGATTTCAGAGTGACGATTTTTACCTAAAATAATATTCCTGTCTATACCAAAGAAAGAGGGGAGCCTGTCTAGCAGATATTACACCAGAAACTGAAACTGTCTGAAAAGTGGTGTGAAATGCATCTAGTAAACACACTGAAAGAAATTAGATTATCCTCCCATCACCTTTCTTTATAGAAATATGGTATGTTTCTTGTAAATTATGACAAGAGCAAGCACAATGTTTTCAAATTGAAGTAATTTTTGAGTTGATAGTATTCCTTAAGACACTGATCTATTTGATTATATTATCTAACGCAGAGAAGCAATCTGCCACTGCTTCAGAACTGCAGATGAAAAATTGCAACACTAGAAAATAAGAATGGACTCAGAAATAATAATAATAAAAATCAAAACCAAAACACAACCTATTTTTCCATGCGGGGAAATCCACAGGAGGCCACAAAAACTGCACTGCAGTACAGAAAATACATGTATGCTCCACTTCTTTTTCCTAATAACCGAAAACTAATACAATTGAAGAAATCAACCTGTTCTTCTTTCACAAAGAGAGCCAGAAAGAACTATATAAAAGAAATATTTCAAAGCCTTTTTACTACTTTAGAAAGTTTTAGAATATTTTTCTAAAAGTAATGTGAATGGAAAAAGTAAAATTATACAAATAATTATAAAAATCAAAAACAATGCTTTCTTTCAAGCCTTTGGTTTCCAGAACCAGATTCTATCTGACTATGTAACCACAATTAGTTGTACGGAAAATCAGAATCATAAGTTCTTTTACTGTAAGTGATGTCAGCCTCATTTGCTGTCAGGAAACAGAATGACCAGAAAATAAGGTCATCCAGAACTGAAAACAAATTTGTTTTCTTCTCTACTTCGTTGTTGAGTCTTAAGTTCTGAACCAATGTCTGAGCAATGCGAGAAAAAATGAGGCATTTTTCATTTAATATGCAAAGACCTAAAGTTCAAGAAGCTGAGAGAAAGGAAGAAACACTGGAATATGTGATATGTGGGGGAAAGTAAAAATAAAAAAAAAAAAAAGTGGTGTGGAAATCTTTCTGGAAATATGAGAAAATATTAACAGTAGAGGATAGAAAACCAACTGCGAGACTATTGCACTTCTTAATGACTTTTGAGACATGGAACTGGTGTGGGGGTGTAGATACATAAGTGATAACACTTTGAACTGCAGGAAAATAAAATTAGTGTAAATAGAATACTATTTTTGCAAGATAAAGTATGCACTAAGAGTTTGAGAATTAAGGTCAGAAACCTTATTCTCAAGCAGCGCACATATCTTTAACTTTGTACACAGCCTCATTCTATATAATTTATTAAAAAATAATGAAAAAAAATGAACAAAATTTGTTATACTACACTTTTGTTTTATGACCCCTTTTTTTAAAGCACATTTAGGCAGTTCTGTGGAGTCCATATAAATGGCTGGGGTGTTTACGTAGTCTGACAGCATTATTTATAGACAAAAGCAACAAATGGGGACCAAGCTATCTTGCTTGATATGTCCCTGTCTTCTACTGCTCTGAGTGGTGACTAATAACTAGGGTTAGTGAAGTTGCAAATGCACTGACATTAAACAAGAGAAATGACAAAAGGAAGGGGAAAGGCATCCAACAAAATAAAACAAAATAAAAAGAAATGTGATCTGTAGGAAAACCAGAGCACAGCACAATACATTATAGCTACTCTCACTGAACAGTCTGAGTTTTGCAGTTTCTGTGTAGAGTGTTTACACCTGGCTTCACTAGAAAACTGTGCAAAAGTTTACTGTATATAAGCATTTAATTTTCTTCAGTTTGTAGCAAGACGGGTTCTTGTGGAAATCTTGTCATGGCAGCTGTGTATCGCTTCCTGAAAAGATGTCTTTTGTCAAATTTGTTTTACAAAATCAGGAAAGTTAAACATAAGAAGCAGTGAAATTCCAAAGTAGTATAAAACATATTGCACAGTGCTGTCAATGGTTTGTCACTGGTTTCCTCCATTTGAATTTATAGGGAACCAGATAATCTAATAAAAAAGAAAATAATCTAATAATCTAATAATCTAATAAAAAAGAAAATAAACTTCCATCAGACAAAAATCCCCCAAAACAGATATCAGGGACAAAAATTATTGTATGAAAAGCTTAGGTAGGAATCAATATTTGTAAATGATTATATCTTTAGCTCTATGGGAAAATTTTCAAATTGGTAAAATGTTATTATTTTCAGAGGAACACATTAATACAAGTAGTCTAGTGGAAAGGTATGGTAGAGGATTTTTTAAAATTTATTATTAGTCTTAAGGGTTAACATGAGTAGACCTAGCAAAATCATAGCAAAATATCAGAATTGCAGAGTGACTAACAGGTGTCTGGATCAGTATGAAGTTTGAATCTCAATATCTGCTTTTTCTAGCAGCTTTACCACAGTTCATGTGCAGACAAGAAATCTGCTGCCCTTTGAATATGACGTTAAATATCACAGGAAGCAAGTTGGCATTTTGTTAGTTCTCTTCTTAGCCCTCCTTTGTGTTTGCTAATGGACTGAAATCCTCTTGACAACAGCACGAGGAGAAGTTACTGTTCTCCAAATCTCAATCCAGGGACTTTTGCAATTATTTAAGCAGAGTTTGAAGCACTCAATGTGCACAGTCTGTGGGAGATATTATGAAAAACTGATGTCATCTGAGAACTTCAGGTGCCGAATAGTGAACCCTATGCTGAAGGCAAGTTAAAAAAAAAAAAAAAAAGTAGAAGTTAAGTTAAGGCATGTAAGTTTAACTGTTAAATAGAATGGCACAACATTTTATAGAATGAAGGTAAGAAGATGTTCTCAATTTTTTTTTTCTTGATCTAAAACTTTCTTTTGTCAGTAAAGTATCTTACTCAAGCTTTAGATTTTAGGGCATTAAGAAGTTATATTCTCCTTTCTGAAAGCTGACATATTTAATTGTTTTGGAAGACCAGTCTTTAAGAATATTTTTACTAAGATCCTTACGTCTGTTTATGCCACAGTAATGCATCTACTTTGACACATCCTGAGATGTTGGTGGGAAAGAGTTGTAGAAGACTTTTTAGAGGAGAGAGGCCACAATTTATTGATCGAAGCTTTGAGCAATCCCTGCTATCACGGAATAGTATGAGGTTTTTTACTCTGCCTGCTGCATGCTGTGCTGTTCTTTGCCTTGAATTAGCAAGGAAGTAGCAAATGGGATAGCTGGTTGGTCCCTTTCATGGACGCCTCCTTGTAGAAGCTGAAGACATGTAACAAGTTGCTGTACCTTCTCATAGATGCTTAAAGACGGAAATGCTATTCATAAGACAGAACAAAGAAAGAACCATGAACCAGTGAACAATTATTTAGGCTGTTTGAGCATAACATTTTGGCCAATCACAAGTTGTTTAGCTGTGCCTGCTTCCACCTTGTAACCACCTAAATATAGGGAATAAAGAATAAATGAGGAGATCAAACCTAATCATATCGGTGTCGTTTGATACTCAGGCTCCTTCCTCGCAACAAAGTGGTACATTTTCCTTCTAAACAATAAAAATGGAGAGATTCATGTGGTTTTATAAAAACATTGTGTGTGCGTCTGCGTGTTTTGCTCAGTATATCTCCAAATTTATCTGGGTGATGAAGGGTCAGTTATCGAATATGAAAGAATTATAATTGAAAGGGTTGGACCGAAGAATTTTCAGAGACATCCTGAGAATAAGTCACAGTCTGTCCTGTCCTGACTGCTGATTGTATTATAATTTCTGTGAAATGCATTAAAACTTTCGGTGTTCAGAAATCAATATTATTTACCCTTCTTAATGTTCAAAAACCAGAATGTAAGCCCTCACACTAAATTTTCTACTTTTTTTTTTCTGAAGAAAAAAATTGATGTTTAGTCTGAAAATGCTACTCTGAAAAATAACTCTGCATAGTAAATATATGCACAGAAGCTTAAAGATTAGAAATGCATTGAATCAGACTAAAATTAAATTCCTCATGAGCTTTTTCTTCTTTTTTTTTAGTATTGGCTGCACTGTGGGTAAAGTTTAATATGGCTTTGTATACTTGGGATAAATTAGGAAGACGGAAAAATATGAAGAACTTTGTGAAAGTACTTATGTGTAGGATGCACTGCAGTAATTATTGCTTTGAATTTTAAACATATTGGCAATCTTTTCTACGGTGGGCATTACCCCATTAAATCACTATAAAATATAATATCCCATTAATCACTATAAAAAGAGAAGGAAACACTTTACAATTTTCTTTTCATATGGAAGTGCTGGACAGATGCAGATGTTGAGAAGGATTAACTATTTCATAATATTTTCTACTTCATACATACATTCATACATAACTACTATCAATTTCTAAAATGGTTTTGGGGTTAAAAAAAAATATCAGCACTTTGATAGCTGGGAAAATTTCCATAGGTTCACATGAATTTTAAGAGCCGTCATAGTGGTCCCTTGGTGAGACAGGTGTTAAAGGGTAAGTCAGAAGCAATGGGCCATGAGGAGCATAAGCAGGACTTTCCAAGAAACCCTTGTTTGGCATTAGAGCAGTGTAGCAGCAGCAGCTGAGTACCCTGGGTTCTCTGAAGGAGAGAGCAAATAAGGGGGAAGAAGGACCTGCGAGCTTTTAAATTCAGAGAAAAGGTGAAAAGATTAGAGCCAGACTGTTCAGAATAAAACCATGATTACTCTCAAGGCATCATATCTATGTCCAGGGCAGCATTATCTATGATAAACCTTGGCTGCTCCTTATTTTATCAGGATATTTAAAGTGGCTGTAGATGCAGGATGCACATACAATATGTTATATAAAATGGATGACTGTGATAATTGTTCATATATAATATAATAAACTTGATGAGATTGAAAAAAAAATACAATAGGAGTGAGAAGCTTATAAATAGCACAGGAAAACAAATATTCAGGTTTCACTGCACCTTTAAGCACAGCATGCTCCCTGCTGAAACAACTCCCATTTAGTGTTTCAGTTGGGAAGCAGCATATTACAATTCCTCTTTTTCTGTTTTCTTGTTTGTTAGTTTTCTTCAGTCTAGAATAAAAGTAAATCAGTCTGAATAAAGAAGAGGTTTGCTCTATATGTATAGCAACAAAACTATGACAAGAGAGATTGATGTGTCTATTAAAGAAGTAAGTGAGAGAAATCATATCTTAGTTTTGCTAAGGCTGTGCTTGCTGTTCTTTTTCTAAATGCTTTGAAGTACAATTTTGTGTTAAAAAAAAAAATAACACATTCATCTGGCAAAATCAGGCAAAAAATAATTTAGTTTCCAGGATAATATTGAAAATAGTAAAGTTTTCATGTCAACACCCAGATTCCCAACAGACTATAGGTTCAATGATCAGAAACTTTCCACGCGATTACCTGACAGCTTCTTTGAGACATAGCAGAGTGTAAAATAGGCTTGTGGGGTTTGTTTGGTTTGGGTTGTTTTCTTTTTTTTTTTCCTTCACTGAAGAAGACTAGGATTGTCATACAGAAAGCTGCAGCATCTGACATTATGCACAACTGGAAGATTCTAGGTATCAAAAATTTTTAATACTACTGTTAAATACATTAGGAAACATAGTGATACAGTTTAATTGGTTACAGATACTCCTCCTCTTTTTGTCACTGTTTCAGTTTTTGGAACAGCCACTTGTTTACTATCAATCCACATTAGGTAAGAGATGTTTTTTGGCTGCACAAAAATTGATGTCTTGTGAAGCAGTATTAGGGTGCATAGGATTAATGAAAGCTGATGAATGCCAATAAAACTTAGAAATAATACAGACAGGTGAAAACCTATAGATATTTTCACAGTTTTCATTTTTACAGTGCTTCATTCTATGTTTTAATTATAATACTGATCACCAAAATCCATTTCTGTGCAATGGGTTTAGAATGTTGCAAATGGGAATAAATTCTTAATGTCTACAATGATGATGTGATTGTAAGCATTTTATTGAAGAAATATTTCCTCCTATCCCTGCCTAAATCCCTATCTACCTATTATTTATCTCATCTGATCACATAAATGATAATCACAGGGCTTCCCACTGCCCTTAGTATTAATAAACCTCTTTAGAGTGCCTGAAATAAATCAAATTTCAAATGAACCTGAAACCTTAACTAACCTGCCAAGACTTAAGACAAAGCACCTAGCTCAGAAGTGGAGGACATGGAAGCTTCACTGGGTTGCAGAACTTGGTATTACTTCTCAGTTGTGCCCTGGCAACACCTCAGGGCAAGGCTAAAGTCACTGCTGCCTTGTTCTTTCATCCTTGTGCATGGAAAGAAAATAAAAGAGGACAATCCAGATCTAGCTGCAAACCAGCACACGACAGATGACTGATGTACCTATGTCTCAGCAAACACACAGAAATACAGTGCAAGAATGATAAATAGCCTGTAGTTAAGCAGAAAAAATCAGTTCTCCTTGACACCCTCCATTTCTGTGATTGCAGAATAGTCATTGAGGTCCAAGGCAATAACAAAATCAACTAATAAGAATGAATCTGTAGCAAGTATTTTGACAGCATCATAAAACTGGAAACATAATTTAAGGAAAAAGGACTAATTTCCTTGGACTTGCAATAGTATTGTCTTCTCATTGACTTTCAAACTTTCAAATTAACAGAAAGTGTAAAGCCCTGATTTTGGACAGATTCTTCTGAAGTGGAAGAGTCTTGGAGCAATTGTGAAGCCACCCAGTATGTCAGGACCCTATCATCTCATCTATGAAGCTAATAATAAGCTCCAGAGTGTCAATGAGAAAGGGCAAGTCGCTCAAAAAAATATCACAGTATAAACCCTTAAATTAGATGCTCCAACACAATTTTTGTGATACCATCCTACCATGACTTTCATTATAATACTTTGCCTTATTATCCAAATCATTCATGTAAGCATGTATATTTGAGGAGTCATGGGATCCCAGCGCTGGGTGTTGGTCTCTGTCCTCCACAACTAAAACAGGTGAATACAGCACCCCCGTGACCCTGGGTGTGAAAATGTAGATTTATAATTTCCCATCTGGAGGATACCTCCAGAAACTCCCCATGTCAAGGTAAGAATGGAAATTGAGAAATTATTCCATCTTCTTAAATTTGGATCCATGTGACTTCTAAATAGGGAACACAGAGATCCTGAGACAGCCTCCTTCTTACAGATCTCAGCTGTTTTTCTTGCTATCACAGCAGCCACAGCTTGCTTGGACACCATGCTGAGAGATGAGTCAGACTTCTCTATGCATCAGAAAGTTTCCTCGTGCCCAACGCTTCTGAACGCTGGACTGAATGATGCAGAAAGGGTGGTTTGTACCAGAGGAACTATCAAATTGTGACACAAAATTCTGCAAATATTTTTTACAGAAAAGATTGCTTCTACCAAAGTGCAGCGTGTATGGAATTGCTGTCAAGCATGAGAGAGCCTCCAGGGTCTGGCATCTCAAGTCTGAATCCAGTATCTTGAATTAGAAATGCCTGACTCTTTTTATTGACTAAAAAACATAAGACAATAATGATTTTTCCTTCAACACCTTCTGACAGTTAAGAAAGTACGCTCCTAATTTAGAGACTCAAAAATATTTTAAACCCTGTTGTTACTCACAGTTTAAAATATCATTCATGCAAAACTTATATAGAGCATGTTTGCTGTCTGCCTAATATTTATTCAAAACCCTTTCCCACTGCAGCTGGGAGTGCTGCTTCTAACCACTGAAGACAAGTGCAGAACACTGGGGATGTAGAACAATTGGCATTGTTAAAGGCAACAGGGACAGCTTTCATCCAAAACATACTACGTATCTCACAGATGCTGGTTATCTCCCAGAGCTGGTACTGATAAATGATGTACAACACGAGTGAATGCTCAGACACAGTCAAGCAGAGAAAAGGGTATCTAGGAGGAATTCCTTCACAGAAAGAGGCAACCCATTAAATGAAGAGAGCAGGTACAGCATTTATTTTCCTTTTGACATCTTTCTTCTGTCTTAAGCTTGGGACTTGTTTGTTTGCATGTTCTGTTTCAAGACAGAATCTTGGTCATGACAGCAGCAAAACCTTTATTTCTTTGAGCATAGGATGGGTTTATATAGGTATGGATGTGACCAAGAGTACCTAGAGGAGGTCTTGAAAAGGTGGCCTGCACTTCTCAGAAAGCAGTGGGCACACTTAAAAGTGGATGTGTGATTCAATATGCCTTACTTTTACTCCCTCATAATGGATAGCAGGTTCCTAGTTTTTCTCCTTTCAAATTTTTCATGGGTTTTTTGGTTTTTTGTTGTTTTTTTTTTCAGTTTCAAGATCTCTGAGTTTTCCTAAAGAGCATCTTTATTGTTTGAAAGGTTGTACAGTTTTTTCTATATTTCCTGGTTTTGGTTGAAGTACAGTTAATTTTCTTCACAGTGCCTGGTATGGGGCTGTGTTTTGAATATGTGCTGAACAGGGGGTTGATAATACAGAGAGGTTTTTGTTATTGCTGAGCTGAGATTGCACAGAGACAGAGTCCTATCTGCTTTTTGCACTGGGAAGTTGGGGTGCATGGGTGCTGGGGGGAGACACAGGTGACCCCAGGATAGGTGACTGACGAAAGGGATATTCCAGACCATATGACATCATGTTCAGTATATAATGTGTGGGAATAATGAGGAAGGAGCTGAGGTTTGGAGCGATGGAGTTTGTTTCCCCAAGTCACCGTTACATGTAATGTGGCCCTGTTCTGCTGGAAATGGCTGAACACCTGCCTGCCCATGGGAACCACTGAAATAATTCCTCGTTTTACTCTACTTGTGTACTTGGCTTTTTCTTTCCCTGTTAAACTGTCTTCATCTCAACCCACAAGTTTTTCAGCTTTCACCCCTCTGATTCTCTTCCCGCTCCCAGTGGTGGTGGGGAGTGAGTTGAGTGGCTGTGTGGGGCCTCATTCCAAGCTGGGGTTAAACCATAACACCAGTCTAACCTGTCTCATATATTAAACTGTGTAAAGAACATTTGCAACTAATTGAAAACACGCATACACTTCACAGATGAATGCCTCAGTCATTATCTTTCAATTATGAATCTTGGCTCTATCTATTCTTCAATATCTGGTTTTGAAACCACCTTCAGATCCTGACCTATAAGCTCAGTAGCTTGTGTAAGATCTGGAAGATAAAGAACACTTTGAGTTTTGGCTCTGCATTTTGTCAGATCCTATTTATGGAGAAATATAAAAATTATAGTCCATGGTGACTATGGTGTGGCACGTATTTAATAGAATAGGCATAATTTTCTCAGAAACACTGGCATTTGAAAGCAGAAATAAAAGAATTCGTAATGTGTTGTACCAGGTTCTGATCTACTTCCAGAAATAATAGGAGAGTGTTTAAAAGAAATCGTAGACTTTTATCCACTCAGCTCTTAGGTTCAGAACCAAGGAGTGCTGAGTATTAAAGTGTGACTCACTGACACTGATTTGAGAGTCACTGGGGACAATTTAAACTCACCCCAGCGTAGGTGATTGTAGATCCACTTGAAGTGGTATGATCCAGCAACCATGAGAACACACAGATTTCAAAACCCTCAAAAATTGCTTGTTTTAATTTGCTGTTGATGCTAAAATGTTCTCTTTAAAAAATTTTTGTCTTTAGGAAATTGCTGACAGATATGGGGAAATATTCTAATGAAATTTTAATTTAAAAAATAATTGTCAAAAGCAATATGAATAAGTGAAGAAGTGTAAGTATTCACAAATTGCTTTCTCTTACACAGGAAGGGAAAAAGACTTTTGGGTTATTAAAGTATTAAAGTATTATTCTTTAACATTTTAAAATTTGAGTTACTTGTCCAATTTTTAGTTATGTGATTTAAATGACCTTCCATTTCGGAATTTATTCCATTTTAAGAAAAAAAAATATACAAATTTAAAAATTACTTATTAATAGATGAGATTAAAAAATTCTGGAGATTAACAAGTTGTTATCTTTTATGCTTCATTTTTTATTATCATTGAATTCAGAAATCCTAAGGGCTGGGGAAACAAAATAAAACATATATATATATGTATATACAGGTTTACAGATAGGAATAAAAAAGTGAATAAATTAAACAAAATTTTTCCCATTCATTCTGATAGACTTTATTTCTCAGTTCTACTTCGTAATATGAACACAGAAAATGTTACAAGTCGTGTCATGCCTCCCTTGATCATTATCACTATATTCAGTTCAAAACAAGATTAAATAAGTACAAACTGGTCAGAAAGTAATTTGGCTGGTCACTGGAAGAACAATATCAATCATCAGAAGATAATGTATTCTTTTAGCCCTATTCATTCTCTGAAAATTAGTTCTAGAGCTTAAAATTATTCCGCAGCCAAAGTAGTCTGGATTTAAGCAACAAAATCAATTAACCCGAATAATCACAGATCCATTTGATCAATGGAAGGTGTGATATAACAGCAGACTGTGGTACTGAATGATTAATGAATTTTCTTTCAGTTCTGAGAAGCCATAAATAGCAGTATGATTTCTCTGTTCCATTTCTATCAATAATTATAGGTCTCTGTGCAAAACGTTACAGTAGTTTTATAATAATTTTTGCTTCTCTAATGCATGCTAAGATCGAGAAGAGGTATTTACCAATTCCCTTATTTCCCTTCACTAGTAGTGAGGCTGACTAAACAAAGGGACTTTGCATTTTGGGTTTGGGTCATGACATGGTAGATGGCTGGGTCCAATTATCTCTCCTAACCTGGCCTGCTGCAAGAAAGGTCATGTTTTAAAACATAAAAGAAAGGAGTAAAATCTCCTCTTTTCCCCAGAAAAAGAGGATGGAGGAAGCTGGGAAGAGTAATCAGTATCCATGTCCAGTCTTTCTCTTCCACAGAGTGGAATCACATTGTTATCCTTGCATTCCACAGAGCTAGAGGTTTGCAGATTTTTTTAAGTCTGGAATAAATTTCACTATTTCTCTTCCACAATGGTGGTACAAAGTCCACATTGCCACAGTAATTGTTTATGATATTCTAAATAAAATCAAATTTATTCACAATGAGTGAAAGTTTTATGGCTGGTATGAAGGATGAAATCTTTGAATGGAGACAGCATGGGGTGGGAAATGTCGTTTTGATATTTTCCTATGGACTGTGCTATGAAATTGCAAATCTAGCAGAATAATCAGTGAAACTTATGCTTCACAGTCTAATAGTTGTCTTCTGTATTCTGAACCTGGAGTCATCCATCCCATGGAAGGAAACTGAGTTTGAAAAAGTGCTTTTCTTCACACCACCTGCCCAGCTGTGCTTAGTCTTCTATTGGATGGATCAATTTACTTGTTTAAGAGACCCATACTAGCCACAAATATTCATTCATTGCGTCTCTTCAGGAGTGTAAAGAAATACCCACGTTCCCCTCTATCGATTTTTTAAAGAACAAGATGCCTTATTTGCCACACTGTAAAGCTCATTTGCCAAGAAACTTTAGTATATTACACTACACAAAAATTGTGCAACTGCTTCTACAAGTGCTATTATGAACAACTCATCCAGCAACAGTGCCTATAGTAAATGGGATATAATCACAGTCTTCCCTGAGAACACAAACCCAAACATTAGCAGAAAAGTTCCATTTGATATCAGTGCACACAAATCTGAATGTTTTGTCTATTTTCCTCGCAACAGACTAATGTAAGTCACCAAAAGAAATAGGAACCATTGCCTTTTCAGTCTGTCAGATCAATAATCCACAAATAAAGAAGCCCTCATGCCAGGAATTAGAATAGATTGGAGATCTGTTACTTTTGTCTTCAGTGGACTTGAAAAATTAAACCCATTGTGTACACACTGGTTTTCTTACAGTGTTTTGTTGTTTTTTCTGATTATACATCCATTTTTTAAAACTTTCTTATATGCAAATCCAGAATTAATAAACCAGTGCAGCTCTAAAGGACATATCAAAGTGTGCCAAATATACACAATTTTTCTTTTTTTTTTATCAACTTTACCTATAAAGTTTTACAGTCATTTCAATGATTTATTGCAAATCAAATCTAATACTTACACAGCATATTTATTTGAGTATAACTCAGGATAACAAGGTGAGATGAGAGAAGAGGATAGCTGTCAGGTATGACAAGACTGTGTGCCATTAAGTTTGGCTGTGGCTGTTATTCTGCCGTACAGTAACCTATCCACAACACTGAAGATCACTTCCTGATACTATAGGTCTGATACTATAAGTCACTATAAGTGAAGTCTGGTATTTCATTACTATAATTGGTTCCATTTAAAAAGTTGCTGAGAACATCCATATTGGAGGACAATAGCAAGAAGCACAGGAAGTTCTTGTTGGGGATTTTGATTAAAACATTAATGACAACTCTCTTAAGTAAAGCTGTATTTTAAAAATGGAAACTCTCAAACTTAAAAACAAAGCATAACAGAACTATTCAGGCCTTTTCTTCAAGTCTGCCAAAAAATTTCCAGTGCAATATTGCCCTTCTTCCATTCTTCCACAGCTATAACCTTGCTTCTGTGCTGCAACAGAGAAATGAAAACTGTTTAAACAAACATAGACTATAGGCCTGGTGTGAGGATGTCTTTCCACATTTAAACAAAATAACAAATGGTGATTTACCTTTGAGACAATGACAAAAAAATCTTAACTGAAACAGTTTGAAGTATTTAACTCTGTTAACTTTAGTCATCAACTGAAAATTACTGTTAAATCATATTTCTGTATTAGAAGCAGTTTTCTTGGAAAAAAAAAGTTTGCATATTCCATTTCCTGGTATGTAACTTATTCAGACCTTACTAGTTCGTTCTGAATTCACATACCCATGGAAGGGATGTGAGACATCCAACCAAAAAAATAACACACAGAGGACCTGAAAGATTTTGTTGTAGTAGAACAAAACATCTTATCCCAGGCAACAAGTGGGCCAAATTACTTGAAATATCTCCTTTATTGAAATACATATTGCTATATTGAAATACATACAACACGTCTGTTGTGTTCTATGAAATAATGTTTAAGGAACATAGTTTTCATTTGTTTTTCTAAACACTGAGTCTATATATGTGTCTATATATGGGGGTATGTACTCATATTCTTTAGTTTTATCGGCCCTACTCACACACAGAAACAGCGTTTGGATTTGCGATGTAAGGGAAAGAAAGGTACATCTACCTCTCCCAATTTGTTTAATTCTTTCAAATTTTAACTTTTGAGCTGACAACGTTATCTAAGAATATCTCATTAGGCTACAAACAAAATAGATATAATCAACGTAGGATTTGAGGGTTTTTTAAAAAAAAATTATGAAGTTTTTCAGAAAACACAAGAGCAAAATCCCTAGGTTAAACAAAAAAGTGAGATGTCAAGGTTCGGAATATCCAGGAGAGACTGTGATAATGAATAAAGCAGACTCTGGCTGGGACTTTTCTTTGATTCTGGATTTCAGAGGAGCTCTTGGTTTGTGTGGTCTCTGTTACATTGGATGGACATTTTATCTCATCATTATTTAATTTGTCACACACTACTCACCAAATCCAGAGAAAAGAATACTCCTAAGGATACTTATATTTGATTGTTTCATTAAGGAAAAGATGTTCTTTATACACTCAATGTCATCTCCTTTTAATTTGCAAATATGAAATGAATAATCAAAAGTGGTGACAGAGTCCAAACACTCATGATAGATAAAGTTTAAAATCCAACTATAATTTCCTGTGGATATAAAAACTAACTTTTTTTTTTTTTGAGCTCAAGGCTTTGAAAATGTTACTACTTTTTAAAAAAATAGTAATACCAAGGAATTGTACAATATTCGATTGAAGGCAAAGAGTATTACAGAAGAAGAAAAAGGTGAAGTAAAAATTTGATATATGTAAGACTGCTAGTCAACAAAGCTGTATGTGTGTGAAACACAATAATCTTTATGGCAAAAAGCATCAAGCTGCAGTAAAACACTGTTGATGACTTGCCTTGGCTGTTGTAGGACATTTATTATCTCATTCCCATGAATGTTGTGGTAGACTCACTGGGATTTTAAATTTAATTACTCCTATGTCAAATGAAATTGAGTGAAAAAAGGGGGCAGGAAACAATAAAAATATGTTCGAAGACCACAAATGAAATAAACAATTGTGAGGCTGGAATTAATCTTTAATTGTACGATGTATTTTAAGTTAATTGTATTTAATAGATTTTATCATGTTTTGACTTTTTCAGAATGTTTCTGGGTGACTTCTTATACTAAAAATAAATATTATTTCATGTGTGTGTGTATAAGCATACTTATACATAACAATAAAATATGCTTAATGAATTTAGACTGCTGACCATAAGTAGAAGTTAATAAACTGGACAGACAACTGTAAATGGAAGATATGTCAGATCGAAGGTACAGATACAGGGCTTAAGTTAGTATACAACTTCTAAAATTATGGATTAATTTCACAATATAAAAACTATTTTTCATGTACCTTTTTTGGATATAGATGTTAGATCAAAATAATGCATCAGTTTATTCACCTTTTAGCATTTATTATTTGATTTTTACAATTATATGAAAAATGGAGTTTAAACAGCACAAATGGGATGTAAAAAATGTCAAAGTCAATATAGTTCTACTTTAAATTTGTTTGGGTTACCTATATTCATTGTTTACTCTTCCCATTGCTGTGATCTTAATTCTTGAAGAAAATCCCAAACTGTGGTGAATTTAGAAATCAGACCTTCACTTAGTCCCTAAGTGGTTCATTAAAGTGGTTAAAAAAATTCAAATTGGAAACTTCTATCTCCATGTTAGATTCATACATTTTGGTGTAGTTGATAATGTGTTTTCTATATGAATCTCTCTGTTGGCGGACACTGGTTACATAAAAATAACCCTATTTTCACTGGCATGAAGAGAGCACTGCATCAGTGACCCGCAGGTTAACAGTGAATGTTTTCATCGCAAATCTATAACATTTCTCACAGATGCTGATGTGTGTATTCTTAGTATCCAGAAAAAAAAAAAAAAAAAGAAAATTATCTATCATACCCACGCTTTAAATGTAATGGATGAAGTACTCTCGATTTCTCTCAATAAACGTAAAGTATGATTTTTATTGCAGACCATCAAACTTCAGTCTTTATCTTCTGTTTAGAGGAAGACATGTTATACCTCAGGAATATAATCTTATTATGGAAAGATCATTATGTCCTCTGGCACAGGCAAATCTGCCTAAAATCAAAAGGACAGACAACCTGGAAGGTGGTATCGCTTGTAATGAACCACTACTAACATTGATAGTTACTTTCAATTCTCACTCTTGCAGAAAGTCTGTAATTAACATTTCTTCAGCATATGAACTCCCTCAAAACAATCAAACATCATTTTACAGTTAACTTAGTATGATATTGAGAAGGATGTGAAACAGTTGAAAAACTAGCTGGCACCATTTTAACATTACTTATCAAGATTTTTGCCATGATGTTAACAAATTAATGTGCAAGCAAGGACTGCATTGGAGTTTCAAACATTTGCTTTTGGAAAAGCTCCTCTGTGTGTCTGAGGCAATCTAGAAGACTATGTCCATCTTTGTAGGTGACAATTTTGTGGAAGAACACGTTGTAACTGAGACATGAGAGCATGTGAATATTCATCTCTTTTTCACTAGATACCTTGAACATTGGATAAAGCAGCTAAAACAGCAAACTCAGCTACGTAGGTCTCCAAAGCAAAACCAAGAAGCTGTTTCCCAGAAATCTCAGTGCTGTTGAAACTAGATTGCTATAGTTTAATTTTGATGATTCTGTGTGACCCATATCAAAGTATTTGATGCAAATAACCTTGAGCTACTGTGGTTATTCTACCAGCACAATACTGATCATTTCATAGCTGGCATGACTCAGGCTTTTTTTAATGGTAGAGAAAAAAGAACAGAGCAACTATGACTGGTACTTGAAAATCCAGAAAAGAAATATTTGCTTCATTGAAAACTTGGTGCAAAATTTGAATTAAGACATAGTTTATAGTTTATCACAGAAAGTGAAACAAAATAATCATGTAGCAGTTTTCTTATAATGTAATTTTACTTATTTGCTCTGTATTTTTTCTTTCTTTGTTTAGAATGCTAAATCCTGTGTATTAAAAAGTATGACTATGTACACCTATGTCATGCAAATGAAAGAAACAAAACCATATCCATAGCTAATATTCGTAAGTTTCCCATAGCAAAATTTCAGTTACATAAAAGGAAGATTTTGTTTACTAAGTTTTCTTTGACATTTGAGTTCAGTTACTGCCATGGCAGAAGACAAGTTGATTAGGTCATTTGCATCATCTAAATGGAATTCTGAGTAATGTCATCATTCAGTGGGTCATTGAGAACAGAAAAGTGATTGTGTCCCATCAAACCAGGCTTTATAATCAAGAGAATAATACTTGGAATGTATCATTAGTCTGTACAGATACCAAGTCTGATCTGTGGATATTCAGATAAGGAATATGGACTTCGAGTTGGAAAAGGGTGCTTAATAGTGGGAAAAAAAAGAAAACATAAAAAAGGAGGAGAAGAAAAACACCTGCCAAGTGAATCCATGTTTTCATCCAAGCTTATTCAAATCAGTTGGATTTGAAATCACCTTTTTTGGCTGAGATGCAGCCAATAAATTTTGAGTAACAAGAAATAATTTTATTTATATGCATGATTTAATCTGATGGAAACAGTGTTTCTATATTGGATTGTATATTTTATTATGTAAAAATGTTCAAGATATCCCCACATTTCAACAGGCACAGTAGGTCTTACTATCCAAACCATCTTTAAACAAACTTGTATAGAAACGTTTAACTTCAGCTGCCTGAAGCACTTGACATTCAATCAACCCCAAATGGCTCGAGTTAGTCCAAACTGTAGAAAGCACTTTCATTTAAAACACATACCACCACCCGAGAGGTGTTTAATCTGTTGTGTATTAAGTTATCCTTTGTCAGCAGAACATTGCAGGGATTTAAACGTGTGTTAACAAATTACCTTCATTCAGAACACAAACTTGACCTGAATCTCCTGAGCTATAAAATTCAGCATGATCAAAAAAGAGAAAGGAAAGTGACAGTCTAGGTTAGACTCTTTCGGAATTGTAATGTTTTCACTCTCAGTACAACGGGCAAGAGTTTTAAGGAACTGGAGAATATCTTCTATTGAATGGAATATGAAAGAATCTGAGAATAATACTGTGTTTAACCTCTATACTATAAGGAACATATATTCACATGTGTCTGTATATCTTGCCTTAGGCCAGTGTCAAAGAAAAGAGAGTGTTCAATCCTGTAAGGTACTGAGTACTCTGGCTGTGATCCAGCAAAGCACTCAACTATGTGTTTAAATTTAAGTACATGGATCACGCCACTAACTTCAATGGGATTATGCTTAAAGATAAACTAACCTTAAATGCTTTGCTGGATCACAGCCACAGTGCTCAGTACGGGGTGAATACAAATCCAGTCTGAGAGGAGCATTTCCTTCTCTGTTTCAAGTGAGAGCTCACAAAATATCTAAAAAAACAGTTCTTTTCAGGAAAGGAAGTTCATATGATAACCAGACTGAATAGATTCAGAAGGGTGGGATGATTAATAAATCTTGGGGTCCTTGTGTTCAAACATTAGGCAAAGCAACAAACAAAAACCAAGCTTTGACTTTCCCAGGCTCAGATATTCATTTTTTTTCATACAACACAATGACTGAGCATGGACTGGGATATAGATAAAGCAGCAGAAATAAAGTGAAAGAGTAGAGATAGAGGCAAACAATGTTCCTTTTTATCCTTCGCCAAATTTCTCTCCTGATTTCAGCTGTGGCCTCTCTTAATTCTGTAATTGAAAAGAACAAGAAGTCTCTAAGTTTAAGTATGTGTGAATACCCTCACAGAATACACGTCAATTGAAATCAGACAAGAGTCAATATAATTAGAGGCAAGCGACATTCTCATGGGTCTGATGCTGTTCCAGATGAAAACAACAAGAAAGTAAGCTTAGGAAACAAAGAATATTTCAAAAAAGCAAAAGTAGACCTGTGCTTTTCAGCATTATATATAAAGACTACTAACTTTATCATTTGGTATACATGTTTTGAGCTTCCCTTGGCTCCTGTCAGTGTAAATAGGACCTGATTAAAGCACTGGAGCCTACTGAAAGCAGTCAGATGAACCATACTTGTCTTTCAAAAAGTGAAGCAAGTGAGAAGAGAAAGAACCTATCATGTAGGTGGAAGTGTTTCCACCACTCACCTGTTCTTGATGGCCAGCAAGAAAGGGTTATCACCAATTTTTCTTTTATTTTTATCAGTCCAGGTTACCAAACCTTTGGGCAAACCTGCAAGTTTGTTTTCAAACAATAACTGTCACAACAAATCAGATGGTGAAAATGGACTGTGCAACAGTATTTACCAGGGTGATGATAGGACTTGAACAAACATGTAACAATTGCAAAATCCTGTGCAGCCTGACTGACAAAATGACAACCAAGTCACACTTATCTTCCTGTAAAAGAGAAAAAGAGAATACATTCCCTAAAATAGCATACAAAACCCCAGGACTGCCTCAGAAAACTTGGCCACATGTGGCTTTCTCAAAGGCTTGAATCTTATTTAAAAATAATACACAATACATACAATAGGACTTCATATTTCAAGAGAAATAATTAAAGACAGCATTACACTTTCTAGCTAACAGCTCTTGCTGAAGCAATGGGCAGCTTTGGCAAAAGTCTGCCACAGTGCACCCTGAAGTACAATCAAATCAAACTGATAAAGAATTCTATCAGAGGTTAGTGAACATGAAACACTTTTGAACTACAAAGCGCCCAAGCAACTCAGCATGTGTATTTTTTCCTCTAGGTTTATCTTATTCCCACAATTCAACTTCTCACCTTTTCATCATATCCATCAATTTCTTCCTTGTTGAGAAACAATTATACCCCAGGAATCTCTTGAACTCATTTGTACTCTATTCTTGAACCTTGAACCTTGTTCTATGGCTTTATTTTTTTTTTCATAGAAGCCCTGCTCTAATTTTCTGTTTACTCCTAGATCCTTAATGCTACAAAATATTCTTCAGATTTCAAAATTTGTCACCAACAGCTATCAGTTTCTTTCACAAACTGAAAAGCTTTTGATTCAACTCTTGAAATTTGGGGAATGTTCTCTCATTTTGTGGGTTTTTTTACCAAATATAAATAATGTTTTAAAGGAGGACATATTTTCTTATAGATATTCCTATAGAATACACAAGAGTTTACTAGTTGTATGCATTACAAGAACTCATTGCCTAGACTTCTGAAATGCTTTTGCAATTTTTTACAAAAGCCTAATTTGTTTTGACTGAAAATTCCACTTGGCTCCAATATGGGGAAATATTTTAATCTGTAGTTCATTGATGCTTATTTAACTCAAATCAAGAGATAGTTATCCTTTTGAAGTTCAGTATTTCCCATAGCATCTGTAAAAATCACTGCAATACTTATACCAGCACTTTTCCTGAGAGGCAAGTGTCCATCAGGAGATGTATCATCAGAACTAGAATCCTTTGGGAACTTCATCAAAGAGACTGAGAATTAAAGGCTTCTGGAAATATAATTTTCTTCCAGGGTTAGACCTAAGTCTGTACTAAGGCATTTTGGTGGAGTTCTGCACTGGTTTTAGACTATTGCAATGCCCTGCTGAGGCCCTGATAGAGTTTAGGGTGGTCCCAAGGTCAGTTCTTTATCCAACCTCTTGGTTTGTTTCCACACAATGCTAACTCAGGTTTTCAGCACTTAGGTGAACTCCTTTGCAAAGTCACTGCTCATAACAACCAAGCTCTTGATGTTGAGCCCAGAATAGCACACTGGCAGGCTAGCTCAAACTTAAGGTGCTTATTAGCTCTAGGGAGAAGTCTCCTGCTTTGAATATGAATGAAGTTAAGATCTAAATGAAAGGTAAAGCTTGAGTTTATATTTTAGCAGGAAAAGAGGCACTTGGAATTTTTTACCGCTTATGTTTTTAGATTCCCAGGGGAAATGAGCAAAACAAATCTTACATAGAGAATGGAAGCATGTTTAGACAGAGAAAAATAGAATATTTCTTTTATTTTATTGGTATATGAATATGTTTGATACAGACTTCTCACTGTGTCAGTGTTGTTGGGTTAGGAATCTTTTACTGCAGTGTATTTCCTCTAACCCCAGCAGCACAAATAAAATAAGGCTCAGTTTTCAAGGAAACCAGAAAATGCCATTCATTCCAGGAGGCAATGGAATTATTTATACTTAACTTCTGTTTTGAATTAGTGGCTAAGCATAAGCACTGTTCAGACTTCCTTCTATTGGTAGATAAGAGCCTTGAAAATTGGAAAATGGGAACTTACATGGTAATTATGACGTACTACTTGTGTGGTAATGTAATAAAAATTACCACACATTTAAAACTGAAAGTGGGAGAAAATGCATAAGATATAAAGTAAGATTTAATCCCTTCTTTGGATGTAGTTCAATGAGACAACATAGCTGTTCCAAGGGGTGTAGTATCTCTCTCTTCTTCCTGATCCAATCATTCCTCTGTCTTCTCCAGCTCCTTCTTTTCTGCTTCATATTTACATTCATCTCTGTGCAGTAATTTCAGGTTTTTTGTGTCCACTCTGGTCTTGAAGGCAAATGCACATTTGAGACTGTGAAAACAACAGGTTGATAAACCTTTTCTACTTGTCATAGCAATACAAAAATACTCCCTTGTTTTTACTATGGGGATGTTGTGTTTTGTGGTTTGTTGCTGGGAGTTTTTCAGCCAGATTTATTTTATTAAGTTGATTTACCACACAGACAATGTTTGGATGGCTCAAGGTTGGGAGGGGTTGCACAGTGAGAAATGTTGAAGCAGCAGAGGTAGAAGAGTGGATTATTGCTCTTTCCCATTTGAAGGTAGAAAGCTTTTAAGTTATTTAAGGTTTCTACATAACTGCACCACTAGGATATGATAGTTTGGAAGGGATAACAGGTACATTTGATGTAGTATTGCCACATGAAAGCCTAACTTATGGTCAGATTTTGTAGACTTACCTTAAAAAACTGGAAATTTAATTTTTTCTACAAATATGTTAACAATTTCGTTTAAGAATGATTCAACATTCAGCAAAGAATCTGAGCCTGACAACTTTTGAATCCGATGCCCAAAATCAAATGGGATTAACACATGAATATTCATCCTAGCACAGCCCCGATGACCGAGTGCAGAAACAGGGATCTTGAAGTTTCTCCCAGAGCCCATGTTTTGTAGTTTATCAAAAAGCTGAAGATATTATTTTTGACCTTGTAGAGCAAATAGCTGCAGAGGTAGGAGTCTTTAACAGAGAATATTATGACAGCAATCAACATGTTTTTGCTGAGAGATGAACTCTTTTGCCACAAACAAAATGTGATGCAGCTGGCTGTCTATCTGTACCCTGTGGTACCACAGGATTTAACAGAGCTTTGCTGACACAGAAGTTGGATAATGTAGTACAAATCAGTCCTGTCCTGAAAATGAGTGTCAGCTTTTACCAACAGAGTTTCTCATATTATTCTCTACCCTCTCGTAATGACATAAAAACTTGTTAGCTTTTCTGAGCACTTATTTGCATTGAGAAACAAAGTTCGACATACTGCCTGTGTTGACACTTAGATCTTATTCCTCTTAGATTAAAACAAATTCTAAATCTATTATTTTGTATGGATTTGCTGTCCTCCCTACTAGGTTCATTATATTGCTCTAGATTACAATTAATGTAATTTCCTGTCAAGTGTCTTCATTTTTGTTTTCACATGGTCCCTCTGCTTTTCACAAACATGAGCAAGGGCTAAGCTCATAACAGCTCCTTTGACTTCTATTCACCCTCCTCAAACCTCTTAATTGTTTTTCATCTCTGCTTTAATTGTATAGTTCCACAAGCATATTTCTCTCTTATTTTGTCTGTAGTCAAAAGAGCCCCTCTTTTTGAGCTACCCTCATCTTGTTGGCGCAAGTGCTGGATAGAGCTACTTGAGTTGCCTCTCAGTAAGACCCTTTGAATTTTGTTTTGTGCACATTTGGTTTTCCTTTGTTAGAGGAAAACAAAGGAAACAATTGTGCATTATGTGTCAGAGCACAATTTTTGCACTCTTACACCATCCTTGAACTTGCTGTCTAAGGCTCAGTAGCACTGCTATCAGAAATGTTATACCTTGCAATTTTATCTAAAAGGCAAATAATTCTCATTTATGCTTCAATACTTCCCAGTGTGAGGGGAAAATTGTATTAGGTCCAGTTTGGAAATTGACTGGAATTCAGAACACCTCTTAAGGAAAAAAAAAAAAAAAGCTTGCATTTCTGTGTAAGTAAAAGCTAAAATATTTATGGTTTGAAGGTACAAAGGAGTTGATCTCTAGCTTAATCTAAAACCTACTGAATCAATGAAAACACTTCCACTGGCAGCAGCTAATTTTGTAGCCGGTCCCTCGTGCAGTATCTGTCCTCCACTATTGGCCTATGCCTTGTTCTGTGACTCTCTCAGCAAAGAAAAGGGAATAGCATCTTACTTAACAGCTGACATAGGATGCATCCCTGCTAATCAGAGCCAAAAAACAGCACTTCAGTAGAAGATGTAAATGTATTTTTAAAAGCAACAGTAAGATTACAGACCTTTACAACTAATTTATCACTGTTCACAGTTTCCAGTCCGTGGTAAAAGAAATAACAACAAATATTTACCAAAGGATAGTGGATCTGCATTTAGAGCATTTTAATAAATGTTTAAAAGAAAATCAGCATAGATCACTTGGCTTTGGCAATCACTTTTATCTTCTATCTGTCTGTCTTTGATGGATGTTGTTCATGCTCTTTAGTTTACAGTAACAAACAGGTTTTTAATTTTTCTATCTTCCTTCTCTCTAGTGGCAGGCTATGATGGATGATGTGACAAAAATATTCATCAGTAAATTTTAAATCCTGAATACAAATTAAATTAGTAATATATGAAACAGATTTGCATTCTCCTTTGACATTGTTGTAACTGCATCTGCTACTCTCTTGTTTTTTCCTTCTACTTGTTTAATCTCAATAATAATACTAAATCAGCTTCAGGATATCTTGTATTTTTCTTTAAGTCCATGACCGTACAGTATTGTTCTAATATACTTTTTGTCATTGTTTGAGCTAAGGTGTTTGGATTTTGAATTGAAGCATCAGAAGTTGAATGATAGATAACTATGAAGGATTGGATTTCCCACCAAACATGTTCTGCTCTCTAAACAGCATGGATAAAAAGTTTTACTAGGTAAAAAACCGGCTGTCTGTCCAGGCCCAGAGAGTGGTGGTGAATGGAGTTATATTCAGCTGGTGGCTGATCTCTGGTGGGTTTTCCCTGGACTCAGTGTTGAAGCTGATCCTGTGTAACATCTTGTATCTATAACCTGGATGAAGGGACTGAGTGCATCCTCAGTCAGTTTGCAGATTACACCAAACTGGGTGGGAGTGCTGACCTCCCTGATGGAGCTGAGATAGAGCATAGGAAGGCTCTGCAGAGGGATTTGAGCAGACTGGATTGACCTGCCAAGGCCAATCCCTGTAGGCATTTAAAATATATGTAGAAGTGGCAGTTGGGGACATGGTTTAATGGTGGGCTTGACAGTGTTAGGTTGATGTTTGGACTCAGCGGCCAACCAGAACAAATCCATGATTTTGTGATTCTATTCTATTTTCCAAGTGTTCTGATTTTACTCTTCTGAAGGGCAATGTTCACTTTAACAATTGCTTTCCTCAAGTTTAGGGGTGTTTTAGTCCCTGAAGGACTGCTGCATCTAAGTTGTTGCTTGGAAACTTGCTGAGGTCCTCTATCCTCCATGTAGAGAAAAGAAACAATACCTCATAGACAAGAAGAACAATGGTAGAAGAACTAAGGAAAATTTTGATCATTCTTTTTAAATGTTTTTTTTCTTTTATACACAATTTCTACTTTAGAAAGGAATTTCATTTTAAATTAGTGTTGCATTAAACCTCTGTTAGGTGCAAATGAACATACACATACACGCATAGACACAAAGATTGTTTTGTTGATGTTTTCCTGAGAGAAGAACTAACTGTTCAGGAACCAAAAAACTGATACTTATGGAAGTCAGGGAGGACTAAAATAAATGTATACAACTCAAAATGTTACTTGTTAAAAATCAATAGGGAGAAGAAAACTAGATGAATTCAAAATGCTCCTTCTTATAGATACCACATTTTTAGTAATGTTATCTTAGCATTGCAATTATTCACTCTTGCTGAAAAACTGTTTTAAGGTCCATCTCAACATAAGGTCAGATTGACTCCAAATAAAGGATTATTTTTATGGTGTGGAGTGCATCTTCTGCAGTCTCTTTTACAGTTCTCTTTAAATATAAGACTGACCAGGTTGAAAACAGATGTCAAGGCATCTTTATTCTTCAATCAATTTCCAGCCACAAGGTTAGGCTTTTTGGTCACCTACATTCAGCCTTTTCAGGTGACAGATTTTATCCCATAATTCTTGTATATATCTTAAAGCTTTACATTTTTACATAGTATTTCAGTATATGAGCATAGATAATATCTCATGGAGCTATAAAATTTATTTTAGTGGTTCTTAGTCTAAGGTTCAAGACTTGCAGAGGCAGAGCTCAATGACATATTGATGAAAGGATTTCAGTGTTGAGGTATTGTGAGTGCAAAACCTAAGACTGACTTCTGGCATGAGCTGTCCTCCTCTGGCTCGTGGATTTTGTGATAAGCATGATAAAGTTGAAACTCTTAAAAACAAAACCAAAACTATCTAGCTGCTTAGTTTGTGCTTTGGATGGCTAGAAATGGGCTAGAAATATGCCCAGGCTGCTATATTTTCAGACATTGAATTCCATGCAACCCAAACATCTAAGAGAACAAAACAGCAATCAAAATTTCAGATCACCCTCAGCTTCCCCTGCAAAGCAAATAAAACCAGTATGCCAGCACAGTTTATTAGATCAGATACAGACTGTGAAGTTCTATTAATTTATGCTTTTCCTGTTGTATCACTGAAAGTTTCACAAAGTGTGGAAGTTCCTGTTGGCAAAGAGAAGCTGAAACAAATCTTTCTGGGACTAGGAACAAAGAGATCATCAGGCCGGTGTTCTCATCATGCAGCGGTGATGCCCTTGGGAGACAGTGTGCTCTCAAAGGGATTATTACACTATCTGTCTCAGAGGAAATAAAACTTTTGTGAGACTAGAACTTGAGCAGTGAAAACTTGTAGGACACAGAAAGGCAGAAACATGTATTGGAGAAATGAGGCAAAATGGGTCAAATCTGAAAATTCAAAAAGAATGCTTTGGAAAGAAAAGAAAAGTATTGATTTCTTGCTTTTGGGAAATTATCCTCTTAAGGCAGGGAAGAGGTAGAATGATTATCTGGTTTAATTATAAGACCAAAGATGACAAGAGAA
This sequence comes from Cyanoderma ruficeps, assembly GCA_008694505.1. NCBI lineage: Eukaryota > Metazoa > Chordata > Aves > Passeriformes > Timaliidae > Cyanoderma > Cyanoderma ruficeps. Next base: position 23,966,080 of record VZDJ01007755.1, on the reverse strand, counting down.
AAAAAAAAAGTCATAGAGGTGATTGAGAGCAGCTCTGTAGAGAAAGATTTAAGTGTGAAACTTTGATGTGTTTGATGAAAAACTCACCATGAGCTGGCAGAGTGCACTCACAGCCCAGAAAGCCAATGGAATCCTGGGCTGCATCCAAAGAAGCATGGCCAGCAGGTTGAAGGAGGTGATTCTTCCCCTCTACTCTGTGCTTCTGAGACCCCGCCTGGAGTGCAGTGTCCTGTTCTGGTGCGCCCAACTCAAGCAGGAGATGGAACTGCTGGAAAAAGTCAATAGGAGGGTCCCAAAGTTGGTAAGAGGACTGGAGCATCTCCCCTGCAATCATGGGCTGAGAAAGTTGGGGCTATTCAACCCAGAGAAGAGGAGGTTGTGTGGACACCTCACAGCAACTTTCCAGTGTCTGAGAGAGACTATAGGTAAAGACAGGAGGGGCTTTTCATCAGGGACTGTAGTGATGGGACAAGGAGTAATGGGTACAAATTAAATAAGGAAAATTTAGGTTAGATATTAGGAAGAAATCTTTCACTGTGAGGGTGTTTACACACTAGGATAGGTCATACAGGGAAGCTGTGGATGCCCCAATCCTGTCAGTGGTTCAAAGCCAGGCTGGAGAAGGCCTTCAGCAACCTGATCTGGTGGGAGATGTCTCTGTCTATGGTGAGGAGTTAAAACTACATGATCTTTAAGGTTCATTTCAACCCCTTAACATTGTGTGATTGTATGATCCTATGAAGCATAGAAGACATTTTATTTTATTTATTTTATGCACAAAATGCCAGAGGATATCTAACAGTATGCTCTCAGAAGTATCCCAGAACACTTCAGAGCAATGAGACCATCAAGACAGGGAAAAGTGTTTTGTTTTTTATTGGTTTTGTCTGATTCTTCTAATGTAGTCTGACATATAATCTGACAGGAATTTGCCTTCAGGTATGAGCAAAATGCCCATATGTGTAATACTCACACCTGTCACAAATTCTTAAAAGCATTTATTGTAAGGGAAGAATTTCATCTTCAGCCAGAGCTGCTGGAGGTGTCTTATTTCCAAGACATAGTCATTCTTGACACTTGGGTGTCAAAGGATTATCATAGTACTAGGGGAAGCTCATATCCTATGTACCTCAGGCAGAGGCAGAGGATGTCCATAAACAGAACCAGAAAACTCATGACTTATAGGATTGAAAGCCCGCAAAAGCTCTCACAGGAATTCTGCAGTGTTCAAGCAAAGGTGCTCAATTATATCCATGACATATTTTGTTCTCTTTGTGCTGAGTTTGTACCATTCATACATGAGGATTTAGTCTAACTTGAACACAACTTACAGATAATATGAATTCTAAAATTTAAATTCTGATTTTAAATATAATTAAAACATATGAATTCTTCTTTTTTTTCACCACAAGTGTGATATGGTAAATAAGAATACCTACATATATCTCTCCTTTTTCACTTTCCTTGGAATTTTCTCCCCTATAAGGTATGCCACAAATGTGATTGATACTACAATTTTACAAACTGTTTCTCAGTCCACAAAGCAAATTAGCAGAGTTTTTGCTTTCTACTTAATGCCTCCATCACTGCTGCCTCTGGATGGTGTGCAATGTGAGTGAAAGGAACTGGGACATCTTATCTGAAAGCACATTTAGATGTTCCAGTTTGAACGGAAAATAGACGTCATTTCAAGTAATGCTAGGAAAAAAAGACCCCAAACATAAGAACATTTTGTTTCACAGTAATTCCAAAGACTTAGCATCAACAGTGACTATAAATAGCAGCAGCTACTGAAAATTCTGTGTTGCATATTACAAATTGTGTTTGAATTACTGTACCGGTGCTGTATAAAAGGCCATATGAATATGCAAAAAACATGCTGGATAATTAAAACCAGAGGAAAACTAGTGGGATGCAAAACAAACTATAAACACCAATTCACCCATTTCTGCCCTTGAAGTTAGGAGCTTCTCATGAAGATGAAATTAAATAAATAAATAAAAATTAGAAGAGGGAAAACCAAAAAGCATACTAAAATGAAAACTTACAAAGGAAAAGTTTATGTGTTATTGAAGTTTACATTTATTCTTTTTCTAAATTAAATATAAAGGAAAAACAAAAGGAGAGTACAAAAAAATCTTCAGCTCAGCACTAATTCTACAAACCTGAGGCAATAAAACATACCCACTTATTAAGACTAATCTAAAATCTGTGTTAGAAACACATTTTAGACATCTAATTATGGTTTCAGTCTTTGTCACCAAACCAGGTAGGAAACATCTAACTGACTAACTGCCACAGTTCCTAGCTAAATACCTCTTTTTTTTATACAGACTTAAAGAACTTGGGAAGAAAATACTATCTCTAAAATATCGTTATAAAAGTTATACCCTTATGTGCTAAACCCAGAACTATTTTGGGAGTCTGAAGCTGTTCCTTAAAGGAAAAGCTGTCATATTTCTGTGTTATCCAGCACTCTTGGGATAAGCAGATTTAAAACAAAAGCAAACTAAACCCACCCAAAGGATGGAAACAACCTCCCAATAACTAAAAATTTTGATGAAAACCTTTATTAGGTTCCCATTGGATCTGATAGCCAATCTCAAAAAGGTTTGCATTGCCCTCTTTTTAGGCATTTGAGATTTTCACTTCACCCCTGACAGTATAAAAAATACATCATGCACTACTTCCCCAGTTCTGACACATGAAATTAAAACAGAGAAATGAATTTGCAAGGGACCATGATGGAAAAGGATTCTTATTTTTCTTTAGATGTGTGAACCTGCCACATATAATGAGTGGCTCTCTGGATCCCAAAGATATCCATGAGAAGCTTCCCCCAGCACCATGACTCCAACCAGGCAGCACACAGCTCCTAGATGTAGGGCGCAGTGAAGAACACTTCTGAGACACATAAATGAGGCCATTTCTAGCATGTGTCGGATTAGAAGAATGAGTGCCTGAGTCCTTGGCTGGTGCTTTAACAGCTGGAAAATCCCACTTTTCATTTTACTTTTCTTGAAGTGAGGTTTTAGTAGCAACTCCCAGTGACGTCTGAGAAGTGGGACTGTGGGACTCAACATTGCATCCATGCACAGGGGTGGTCAAGTGAGAACTTAAGTTTTAGGAGGGCTCTTCATGGCACCCAACATCAACACTACAACCTATAGCTGCAATCCAAAGGCTAAATCTCATTTAAAAGTAGTATATGTTCTTGTACACAGAAAATTATTTTGAAGAAGCAACCAAATTTTTATCCTAATATACAAATTCATGATATGTGTCATCGGGTCAGAATTCGTTTTTTATACTAAGGTTTTGGCAAGGTATTGAAATGCACTGAAAATCTGTTAGTTTCAGGCAGGAGAAAATTTTATATAAACATCAAATTTAGTCAGGATGGTTTGTGTTCTGGATGTCAGTGAAGGGCACAAGGCGGGAAGGACAGAGTGGAATAGGGAGCTTGCGTGAATGACTTTAACCCTCTGGGTGAGCTCAGGGCAGACCCTGTGCCTATGAAATCATTTTCTATTGTTAGCCTGTACAAAATGTTTGACTGTAAGCCCAGAGGGAGACTAGGCTGGTTTTGTGCCAGACTAGTGTTATCAGGAGAGTGTAAGGCGGCTGCACTGCACATACAGAACAAAGAATTACAGATTCACTTTTTTCTTCTCTGTGAGAGTCAGCTTAATGACCATTGTTGTGATTTTATACAAAAAATCAGTAAAAAAACCATGTGTCCAGGCAGATGTGTTTCTCATGCATTAGAGAAGGAAAACCTTGACTCTCTGTACTGAAGGTGAAAGGAGAGTTATTTCTACCACTGGAAGGGTGACCTGCCCCAGAATATCTCAGCTGAAATTTGCTGCCCTGTCTTATTCAAGCCTCTACCTTTGCACGCACAATTATCCTGGTTATCCACCCTGGTGAATAAAGAAATTCTTTCTGCATGTAAAGGCATAAAGCTTGGGTTTTTCTTGAGAGAATCAATTCACACAGAGCAATGAGAAGGAAAAAGAGAAAAACAAAATGGAAAACACTTTTACCAGTTTTTTCTAGTAATAAGCAATGAGATTATTATAAACCTGAAAACATCTTATGATCTCATACCTCAGTAAACTCTTCAGTACAATGTTCTATTAAGCACAAGTAAGAGATTAACATGGAAGTTAATTTTAAATAATTTTATTTTAATACATTACATGTATTCCTTTCAATCCCTGCATTTTAGCATTATCATCTGAGAGTGATTCATCTGTTGAGTTGGATTTCTGCTTTACTGGTTGCAATAATTACTCAGGTTGGGAATCTTAGTTTTGGATATTGATGGACAGGCCATTTCATTTTAGATCCAGGTTATACTTTCTGCTCGCTGTCTTCAGATAAGGAGGTGTAAGGCTATAAAAATAGAAAGTACTTTTCACAGGTCATTTGATCCAACTTTGGAGAATAGAGTGCTGTGATATCGATCATGTCAGGATCTCTTCCTCTGCTTAACTAGACCAGCTTAACAATAATTACAGAGCATTTAAAAGTCATCTGTTTAAAGGGGAATAACTGGGAGGAAAGCTAGAAGAAAGAACTTTATTAAGTTCAGTTTTGGTTGGCATGTATTTTGAACAGGGAAGTGTGTTATCAACCTTGAATATGATTCACATTCTGCCAGCACGCTCGGGAAGTGTAGGTTCTCTCGCAGCAAAAGTAGAATGAATGTCATTTTGAATGTGAAACAAATATGTAAAACAAGTATCCTGAAACATAATTTCTCTAAGGAAGTTGTCACTGTCAAAAGTTATGAAGTGATTTAGTGTCAAGGAGGCTCTAGATAGTTTTGCTTCTTTCCTCAGGGCTCACTGATATTAATTATTTGAAGGAATCTGTAAATTCCTATGAAACAATAAAGACAAGGAATATTGACTCTGAAATAAATAGTTTCATTAAGTAAATGCCTCTAGGTAAAAATATGCTCTGTGAAATGCAACTCTCTCAAAATCCTATATACGCTTCTGCTGCCACAGATCCTAAAGTGCGTTTTTCTGAGTTCTTCCAAAGAGGTAAAGTATGCACCAGTGAATAAGCAATATAACGTGTCTACTGTGTTAAGATGGTTTTCAGTTAGGTTAAGCTGAGCATAGGACATGGGGTTTTCCTTTACGTCTCACCTGAAACTAAAACTTTTGGTTACTGTAAACAAGTTATGCTACAGGTTGTATTAAATAAAGTGTGAACTTCTCAACCTGGTGATTGTTTTACTCAGTTCTAAACCCTTTTAGTGGGATAATGGCCTTTTAAAATCCATTAGTTGCTTGCCAGATTCTGAAAAATGAATATTCATAGACCGTTCTTGATAATTCGGGTGGCTCATCAGGGTAATCCCATGTGTTGGCAAGGACCAAACACAGCCATATATTGGATTGTAAATTAATCTCAGTAACTTGGTAACATAATAAGCATATTTTGCATAGGATGAATAGATAAACTGATCACATCTGGGTAAATTCAGTTTTTGTATTTGCAAGCATATGGTCAGCTCATTCCAAGTGTTATGCCAGACTTATTCTGGCAAGTGAATATTAGATGATACCTAATTGTGACTCTTGCTTTGTCTTTTCTGCTATGATTTTTCTGAGAAAAGAAGTGCTGCACTTCATGTTAGCTGGGTTTCATATATCAGCTCTGGTAGGTTGTTTTTTTTTTTTTTGGTTTTTTTNACATGTAAAATAGTAGATTTATAGTAAAATTCCATCAGAAAAGGCTTGAATTCATATTTCTTGAGGTTCCATGTCTAGCTGTATTAGAAATGAACAAACAAAACAAAATCTGGTTAAAGTGATTTTTCTTGCAAGTTATACAAAATATAACCTCTTTCTACAATCACAGAGTATCTCAGGTTAAGGAGATACCAATAAGGAATTTTGAATCCAACCCTATGCTCCTCAGAAGAGTAGACTACTTCCTACAGAGAAAAAACCTTGTTGTTATCCAGTGCTAATCTCACACTTAGGGGCCCTACTGAACACAAGACACTCTATAAACAAGACAGACACCCTCCTCTGATGGTAGATAACTGTGGACCATCTCTGTGTAAGGGAGTCTTTAGGTTAAAGGGTTGTTTGAAGTTTTCTGGATAACCAGTAAGGAAAGATTTGTTGGGTTTTGTTTTGGTTTTTTTTATATTATTCTATCAAACTAGATTATAGGGAATCATTTACCAGTTTCTCAACAGTTTTTTCAAAACTATTTTGATCTGTTGGATAACTGATGTCCTTCAGTATCAAGGGTTCTGTTTAGAAAACAGCATGTCTTCTTGAAGATGATGTAATGGGAAAACACTGGCAGATAAGTAGTAGTACACAGCAGGGTGAAAACCTTGCACTATGTCCCTATGAACTAAGACAATAACGTGTTATTTTCATGAGATCACAATTCTGGAAAATTAAAAATTGTGAGTGAGGATAAAAAAGGGAAAAAGTTTGCTATAATTGGTAGAGATAGAAGATTTACTCCATGATTAATTTTAGTGTCACTCACTGGAACTCAACTTTTAGATCCTTCAATACTGCTCAATCTGCACTGAGTGCAGCTCTTCCTAATAACAAAACATGAACAAATGGGTCTTCTTTACTTAGAGGGTGTCTGTGGTGTTCTAAAAGATGTCTTCTCAGTTGCTTATTTTTTATATTATATATCTATTCAGGAACCCTCTGTAAGTACAGTAGCCAGTCAAGCAATCTGCGGTTTGAGAGAAACAGTACAGCAAAGAGGAAGGCTGTGAAGATGATCAGAGGGTTGGAATACCTCTTCCATGAAGACAGGCTGAGAGAGTTGAGGCAGTTCAGCCTGGAGAAGAGAACCCACCAGGGTGACCTGATTGTGGCCTTACAGTACCTAATGAAGCCTTAAGAAAAAAACTAAAGAAGGGCTTTTTACCAGAGTATGCAGTGATAGAACAAGGGAGAGAATGGCTCCTAAATGAATGAAGGTAGCTTTGGATTAGATATTAGGGAGAAGCTTTTTTCTGTGGTGGTGGTGAGACATTGGAATAGTTAGCTCAGAGAAGTTGTACCATCCCTGGAAGTATTCAAGGCCAGACTGAATGAGGGTCTGAGAAACCTGGACTATTGGGAGCTGTCTCTGCTCATGGCAGTGCAGTTGAGACTAGATTATCTAGATCCTTTCAAAACCAAACCATTCTGTGTGTCTATAGTCTGAGTCCCCCAGATCCCCTCAGCACTACACGTAAAAGGCATTACCTGCTGGCCATCAGCCCAATATCAAGACATCAGAGATATGTCAGAACCGGCTCTCAACCTGAAGGTGAGATTGTTGCCTGAAGGGAACATTTTTACTAATGCTGAGTTAACAAAGGGCAGCATAATATCTTTGATATTCAGATATTTCCTATTAATAGAACAGGGACCTTGATATTGCACATACAATTCTGTTCAACCTCATACAAGATGCATTTTTTTCTGCTTGAATCACAGCGAGGTATGTTTTGTAAAAAAAAAAAAAGCTTATACCATCAGAATGAAAATTGAATTCTAACAGGGGAAAGATTTTAACAATAAAAGCTGTGAAAGTCCCCTGAAAGTGAGATTCAGTCCAACCTGACACAATAAATTGTTTTACTGCTGAACAGAGTCCCACTAACAGGTATAGATTACATGTGAAAGACTCGGTTTTGCCTGCAGCTAATATACCTAGATGTATTAACTGTGCACGTCCCCTATTTACAGGCTCTAGAAAGAATTTGTTTCTATTTAAGTATAGGGTAAAATGGAAAAGAATATGAACACTAAAGCTTAAAGTCAGCCAAATATTCAAAATATTTAACACCAGTAATTGACTTAATGTTCCAAATAATAATCTTGGGAGTGTACATCTGCATTCACAACTAAAATATCCATTATTATTTACTGGAATATGGAATTTAAAAAATTACATTAGTCACTGGTATTAAAATGCCAGACGGGAAGAGGTGGTGTGCTCTGTATTCTGCTGCATGCCTCCTAGGAACTATTAGCACTTCATGCTGTAACAGGCTGAAAATGAAGTGCAAACTCAGTGTAATTATTTCTTCTCTTCCTTTTATGGAGGCTGTGCTGAAGGGTGGACATCTTTAGCTTAATCACTGATTACATTTGTTGCCATATGAATCTGTAAAACAAGTATAGCAAATCTACTGCTATGCTGAGTTGTTGGGAGCCCCAGTTCCTGCTCTCAAATTTGTAGCTCTGCTGTATGAAAAACAGAAAACCCACTTTTTCCTGCTGGTGGTTTGAATTGGTCTAATTTGTTCTGGTAATGGCTCCAGATGTCACAGTATAAAAGGAAGCACAGCCCCGCAAAAAAGATTGCCATTCTGACCTTCTATTGAATTCTAGAGCTCTTGCCCTTTTTTGTCTTCTGAACAAACCCAGCACTCACAAACACGCTGTATGGAGTGGAAAAAGCAGCTTGACTCTTGTGAAAGAAGTTACAAGCAGAGCTGAGATGGCTGCTTGCCACTTTTCCTGTCAGGGTGACATCTGCCACAGTTTGCTGAGCTGCTTTTTTTGGGGAAAATGAACCTTCACCTCAGCAGGGCTGATCTCTCCCCCCACCTCTGTACCTTTGTTCTGTTTCTTTTTTTCAGAAACATTTGTGGTTTTCCTTCTGTTTCTGGAGTCCATCTTTTAGGAGAGATGAAAACTCCATCTTATGGAGTTTTTACTTGTTCAGCAAGATCCTGATACTATTTCTCTTCTCATACAATAAAAAATTAGTTTATTGCATTTACCACTCTATTTGTCTTGGCAAAAAAAGTATCAGAGTAATTCCAAATGAATACAGACAGACGTTTGCTTACATTTATAACAGTCCACTTACATGATAAAGGCAACCTGATTCATGCATCTTTGCCTTTAATTCATGTATTTGGTTAAGTGATTTTTGCCATGTTCAAGACCAAATGTGTGAAATTCTATTTCCCTGTTTACAGGAGGAAGTAACAAACCTTAACAGTACTGATTTTGCATGGAAATATGTATGCATATGTGTATGCACATGGGCATGCTTTTGTGCGTGTCTATATATTTCCAAGGTCTTATCACTTACTTTATTTCCATAACTGTTTTTTAGATAAGCCTAAACATAGCTCTGCCACAAAACTGGATACACAGCACAATATAGTTGCAGCTTTCATAGGCAGAGGAAGGGTCATTAAAAGAAAAATAAGAACATATTCAAAACCGTCCTCTGTTTGGTGAGGGTGTAAGTACCCTTGGCAACCCCAAAAAGAGCATAGATTTTGATCTGTGCTCCAAACTGCCTCAGATGTACTATTCAGCATCCTCCGGGGCAGAGGCATGCTGCTTGGCAGAGAGCACAATCTCCCAGTGCTCCATGAGGCTGTCTCTATTTAATGAGTGCAGAAAAAGAGGGAATAACCACAAAAGACGAGACCAAGTGACAGTGAAAGGTATAGTGTGTAAATCACCCACAAGAACATTTTAGAAGACTGCAGCCCTTGCTCATGCAAATTCATATTTTCTCAAGTAGAGAAAAGCATGTACAGTACTTCATTATTATGTTCAGGAAGCAGAATTATGTGGATACGTGTTTTGTTCAATATAAAGAATTAAAGCGGGAAACCTTTCATTACACTGAAATAAAATATTGTTTTTGAGCATCATGTTCAAGACAGCAGAAAGCAAAGCAGAATTAGAGAATAATGTTAAAGCAGGCTGAAAATATAAAGGATTCTGGGATATTAACATTGGAACTTGTCTTGGACATTAAGATGGTGTTAAGGATCTTCCACATGATATTCCTCATAGGATAGATATGGGAGAAGAAAACTCTCTTCTTTAGAAGAAGTGTGTCTATTTTTATATTTATCTTTATAACTTTACATCTATCTCCTTATGTTTATTCTTCATGTCTTTATCACTATCTTTGTCATTTTTTTTTTTAATTTTATCTTCATAGTATGCTTCATTGGGCTAGATCACTCCTTTTTGGGCTGATTTCAATTTACACACAAGAAGGAATTAAATATTCAATTACTGAATTGTTCCTTGGTTTCTGTTCTTGTTTTAAAATTGAATTAATGTAAAAAGTATGAGATTTCTACTTTGTATCAAGTGTACAATGGACAAATTAGACAATGTAGAAAACTGAGACAAGTTTGTTACTCACTTATCTGCCAGACAAGGCTGGAGTTCAAAACTACTCACAGTCTACAGAAACCCACAATAAGGGGTTTGCTATTTCATCTTGTGTCTGATATGATCTTTACTCAATTTGCAAAGCAAGATTCCATTTCTTTGCAGAGTATTGTGGTGCATTGCTAAGCTATTTCTTTGTTTTACTTTTGTATTAGAGACATGTAAGTCCCGAATTCAATTGTTCTTTCATCTGAATAACTCTTATTTTTACAATTCATAAGGCATAGTAGGCTGTACATAAATGTGAAATATGCTTATTATCAGAAAAAAATCAAGGCCTCATTAAATTCAAGAATGAAAGGAGAGAAAGGAAGGGAGGAAGAGAGGAAGGGAAAGAAAGAAAGAAAGAAAGAAAGAAAGAAAGAAAGAAAGAAAGAAAGAAAGAAAGAAAGAAAGAAAGAAAGAAAGAAAGAAAGAAAGAAAGAAAGAAAGAAAGAAAGAAAGAAAGAAAGAAAGAAAGAAGAGAAAAAGAGAAAAAGTTAAAAAGAGAAAAAGAGAAAAAGTTAAAAAGAGAAAAAGAGAAAAAAAATTACACTGGGCCAACCATCATCCTTCAAGGATTCATGCTGTCTGGAGATTTCCATCCAACTCTTTTCTTTTTTTCTCCCTTCATTCTCTGTTATTTATCATCAGTCCACCCCTTTTTTTGTTCTTTGCATTAGTACCTGACTCCCACCAACATTAGCAAGTTGAGGTCACTAAGGCAAGTGCCTGTGTCCTGATAGAATTGATCACTGATCTGGGAGTATGACACACATATGACAGAGCAAGGTCACTCAACTTCTTTCTCCCTATTTTTCATTTCTATTCTGGTAGCTATCGCTTCAAGGTTCTTCCTCCCAGCCTCTCATGTTTTTTCTTATTATACTACCACATGAAGAATAGACAGTACTTCGACATTTATGAGGTATTATCTCCTAAATATTGCTCTGTTAACAGCTCAGAAACACACTCTTTACTAAAAAACATATCGCTGAGGTATACTGTTTTAAAAGTACAGTTTTTGGGTTTTTTTTAGTAACAAGTTTTACTACAGGGAAAAAGCTGCAAGGAAAGAAAGAAGCCAACTCATTAGGAATAACCTATTAAATCTTAATGAAAATATGTTGTAGAGGAGTCATATATCTGCAGGGATGACATAAATAATAATTCAGTGTGAAGTAAAAATTCACTCAAATACCTATGATAGTAACTTTTGTTGATGTAAAGCACTTTAGGATATTCCATAAGTGCCATTAGGCTACTTATCTTCGAGCAAAAAAAGCATCTGGGAGTAGCGCAAGGTCTTTCATTTAAAATGGGTAAACTTACTTGCATATTAAAAATCAGCTTCATGCTCTGACATCACTACTCCACTCTCAAATATTTAGTGGTGCAAAAATAGATGTATTTTTGTAAGTATGTGGAGCAAATTCCCACCTTTTTCTTTTGTTTGGTTGACTTGACACAGTTGCTTTATTCTGTGTAGGAGTGAATGGCACTTGCATTGACAGATTTCTAATACTATAATTTCTATCTGATGGCCAGTGTCTGATGCTTCAGGAATGTTTTTAAATTAATCTTAATACAGAACTGAATTAAATTCTCTGAAGGAAGAAAAATTATTGATTGCTCTATTTCACAGATTTTCAGAAACAAAGATTGGATGTAAAACATAAAACTTGAGGTTTGCCCTTGCTAGACTGTCTTCATTATCTAGAAAGAATAGAAAGTGTTATGTTTTTACAGATTTTATAATCAAGTCAGAATGGCAAGGGAGCTTTATATGAGGTCCAGCAGCTGTAGTCACTAGTGCAAATCAAAATCACTGTCTTTATACCAGTTCTGGTACCAGGTTGTCTGATGTTGATGAAAGCTTACAATGACACAAGAAGAGGGGAAAAAAAGACACAGTCTAAAGCCAATGACATAAGAAGATTTAACAGATTTCAGAGAAGTATAGAGAAATAAATTTTGAAAGAAAAGATCCTTCCACGTTTTATTCAATGGGTACTGAAGATTAAAAAAAGATTAATCACATTTTGCCACTCTGCCAACTTATATCTAAATCATTGCATTGTTTATCCCTGGGATTGTGTAAAAGGCCAAAATTAATATTGATGTTAATTACTTTGATGAAGCTCCCAAAACAAACAGAAAAAAAAAAAGGTTTGCTTTGTATGTGAAAGTATTAGTGTAGCCAAAGCAAAATGATGCAACTAAACTGGGTATGATAAACTACATATAAAAAGGTTCAGGTCTATGCATGTGTGGAGTTATAAGAAAGCAAATATACATATGTGGCCTCATCTTTCCTCTGAATAAAGATATCTATAGCCCACAGAAACAGGATGTATACATGGAGACCTCCATATGCTTATGTTTGTATAGGCTTATCATGAGTGTTTAATTTTTGACAGTTCTCTCTCCAGATGATAATGTATCCAAGCATGTCATCACATACTTATAATTTTTCATGGTTGCCATGTCTTTCTAAACTTGTAAACTTTCTCCAGAATCTCTACAAAAATACTGCCCTTCATCCCTCCCTTCCCCAACATCCCTTGAGTTACCTGCCAAAGACACCATCACTTAAAAACAGCAGCAATGCCCATTGCGAACTGAATGGCTTATAAGATACTAGAAACAATGTGAATAATTTGGCTTGATAAATTTTAATGAAGAGTTTTTCAAATCTGAAATTCTTTGAAGACAAATATCAATGAGTATTGCCATTGGAAGTTACTGGAGGCCATGGCCCACCTTTCTTCTCCAAAGCAGCTTCTTCTATCGTTTGCCAAGTTTCAGACTAAGGATCTTTTGGTTCACAAATGGTACTCTGAAAGTGGGGTGCATTGTGTCTGGTTTACTCCTGTTGATATAATTTCTCTTTTCTGGTTCCCATCTTTTAAATCTCAGAAAGATGACCAACTCCAACAGTGTGCAAAAGAAAGCTGGAAAAAGAGCAATGGGGAAAATTATAAGTATTTGAAGAAGCTAGACAATAAGTGAGAGCATTCTAGACATCTCAGAGAGTATTATAGTAAATGACATATAAATTAATAATCAGAAAGTGCAATATGATATGATAACAATGTATATGATAACAATGTATATGATAAGTATCAAGACAGAAAAGAAACCCCCTCTGGAACTGTAGTTATGGGAGACCCCAGATAAAGTAAGTCAAAATACACAAAACTTCACTGGAGTCTAGGATACTGCTAAGAGTGGTAGAACATGCTTGGTTAGATGGTCTTAAAAGTAATTAAAGAACTAACAAGAAAAAGTCTTCATGCAAGTAGATCAAAGAACAGAAGCCATCTTAATATTTTGCATTATCCATGTTCGTCTAATAAAATAAAAAGAAAATAATTGCTGTTCTTTCAGGAGCTAAATGGTAGTTCACTAAACACAGATGACATGGTAACTATCACATGTACCTTTTGTAAAGCAGAACTATACATTGGATTTGAATGTCAGAGTTAAAGTCACAATCCCAACACTAATATAAATAATCACAACACCTCATCAGTTTTTCCTCTGTGAGCATGAAACAAAACTGCTGAAGCCTGAAATGAATAATTTATCTCAGGAGATGGCAATAACAGTAACATCAACAGTTACAGGAAAGGAAATAAAAACTTCTGTTGTCTTAATCATTTTGTGGCGAAACACAGCGCCATGCCCTGCTGCCTTGTTCCCCTCCTCCCTGGAAGGAAAAGTGACACAGCAGTGCCAGTGAATGAGGCAGGGAAGTGCTGCTTGCCCACCTCTCTCCGCCTTTCCCTGTTCCCGCAGAGCTGCCCGCTGTGCCACTGCTCTGCCATCCATCTGCAGACCAGCTCCCTTCGCGGGAGCAACCTGGGAATCAGGCTTGGAGCACAGAGCAGAAGTCATTCCCTCACCCTGAGGATTCATGCCTTGCTGATGAAAAGTGGCTCATCCAGCCTCTTTTTTACTTCAGAAGCAGGGAGACAGGTGTGAACACATGGGGCTTCGAAGGAATAACCCTTTTTTTTTGTATCTACAGTCCTGTTTTATCTCTGTGTTGGCTGTGTAAGAGACTTTCAATTATCCTCACCATAGTGTTCACTCACACTGCTTCAATCAGTAAAATAACTGGGTCTAAGCATGTTTCTTTTCCTGATGAATGTTGTGGTTAAGAGGACATGACAGTGAGCTGCAAGAGTCATTATCTATTAATTTTGCTGGTTTATTTTAGTAAGCAATTTATAGCTTTTCCAGAATGTCTTTTACATTTTCCGCTCATTAATTGAGTCTCATTTATACTATTTCTTTTGCATTAAAAGATGTATTGCACTATTTAAAGTCTTAATTTAGCCCATATGTCAAATCTATATCTAAATGAGCCACTTAGAGCACTTTTGTATGAATTGCATTATGTATGTCTTTCCCTCTCCGTCTTTTTTATCCTTGCAGTTTCAGTTTCCTTATTAGATGGTAGGAAAGGAGCAAATAAAATATAAGTATAATAAGCAGCAACATTAAAACACAACTTGGGACTACCAAGTCAAGTTCAAGCTGCAGAAGATATTTTTAGTGCCTGAAAATCTCTGGCTTTTCATTTATCTGTTTTCCTAATCTGTGTACTGAGGTTATTGCTGCCATCCTTAACGAAAAGGAGGTGCATACTTTCTCAAGAGAATCTCTTCTTCATAAACCCATGTTAGGGACAAAGCGGTAAAAAACAGATGGAAGTATCAAGGTGGACCATTACCAGACATCCTTTCTAAAAGCTCATCCAGTATTTCATGTTTTGACAGTCCTTTTACTCCAGAAAAAAAAGACCTAAAGAAAAAACAACCCTCTCTACCCTACAATCTACCTCAGTATTACTGAGGCTAGGACACATTCTGTGTTTAAAATGGTTTGGTTTGTTTCTGAAAACTCTTCTGGAGGTTTTGTGTGCATATTTGATTTCTGTCAAGTAATTTCTTCCGGTTTCATATATTAGCTGCCTAAGCTGTGAGCTAGATAGTTCACTGGTTTATATTTTTTATATTTTTCCTTCTTTCCTTTATATTTTTCCTTCTTTCCTTTTGGAGTCCCATGGACTACAAAACAGTATAACAGGGTACAAGAAATATTGTTCTTTTCCATGGTTGGAAGCAGGCAGTGAGATCTCCCATTGGGAGTAGTACATTTGCACTGTTCAAATGTGCATGTAACTTAGATGCTGATATGGATGTTCACAGTAATGATGTTTGTCATCTGCTCCATTGCAGATGTGAGAAGCTCTTTTCCACTTATCACTACATGAGGTGTCACTCTTACTGTTCTATATGCTTCTTTCTTTATTCAGAGGGTTTGGTGAACTTTTTTTTCTATTTCATTTTTTCATAAGCAAAGTATGACTCTTTTAGATTACTTAAGATATGCACTATATTTTTAAGATTTCAATTAGTACCAACCAAGACATTTTTTGCCCATAAAACTGTATTTTCAACAGAGGTTTACTTTCCTTCTCTGCTATTCTGTGCTAGTATGTTGCATATTATAAGATATAATATTGCCAGTGGTTATAATAATGATCTTTAACATCTGTTCTTTGCAAATACCAACTGTTTCTTAATTTGGTGCCATATTTAAAAATTATTATCAGCTTTCAGCCTTCCAATTTAATGTCAAGTCATATTTCATTTCAACGTATTTTACTATGTAGCTGATTATGTTTCCTTTGTTATATAGTAGAGTTTTAGCTTATAACAGATTGCTATATCTCTCACCTTGGATATAATTGATGACGTGAATAGCACTCCTCATTTGCTTGTTCCATTGGCTGCTTTCTTTCAAGCCTGGTAAAAAAAAACAAAAACAAAATGATCACAACCATTTTATCAATTTCCCCATTTTATCGTGAGCAAGAATTTGAATGTGCTACAATCTGAAGATATCTCTACTGACATGTAATACCTAGCATGTGCTGTTTCTTTCCAGTAACTACTTGTCACATGGATCTGAGTATTTTTTTATGCTGTACCTTGTAAACCTTTGTATTTTCAGCCAAACGCCTTTAATGATACTCATTTGGGAAATCGCTACAGCCCATGGATTGCTAATGTACCTTTTCCAAAAACAAGAAATAGAACAATTCTGAACCCAAATCTTCAATGTTACAGGTGATATGGCAAATTTTTAGTTATCCATTGTTACATATCAGGACTTTATTGGGGTTATTTGCTCAGATCCTAACTTGTTCTTTATTTTTTTTCAAGAAATGCACCCTAACCAGTCCTTGTGCCTTGTGCAGATTCCTTTTACCACCATCATGGAGAGAATAACAGCACATATTTTCAATTTACTCACTCTGTGGAAAGGCTGCCATCATTTGGGCCATTCTGAAGTATTATCACCTTTTCAAAAACCTGTTCTCTCCTCCAGATCTACTCTATTCTGTTGGGAATGTTTTGGTTTTTTTTACTTTTTTTGTCTATAATGTTGGAGAAACCTGAAACTGCCTAAGGATTTGATCAGAATATTGATAAGAACAGTTCAGAAAAAGAAGAGAGAATCATGTTAGCCCATAATGCCTTGCTATCTCATTTTGATAACTTTCTGGATCGGTTAATGTTAGAAACTGTTGAAAACAGGCTCCTATTCTAGCTAGACCTCTGTCTCATCCAATGTTGCTATTCCAATGTTCCTGCAATTACTTCTATTCCAACTTTCTGCTAAACATATTTTAAATATCCTTGAAATCCATGGTCATAGATATTCTCAGGAGAATGCATGGTCTGCAAAAATATTTTTAAAGATTGTTGTAAGTAGTTATCCCTGTTATGTTTATTATAGTATAGATAAAGAAGGATGGATATTGCATTAAGTGAATATGAAGAATGTACCTTGTAACTATTGATACAATATGTTGGTGAAAATTCTGGTACAAAATTGGTTTAAGTGACCACTACAGTTAAACACAGCCAAAATGCATTTTATGATTACAAAACACTGGGAATACTTTTTTTTCTTCTTTAAGAAAAGAAAGTAATTGAAATTAATCGAGAACTCAGTACAAAGCAAGCAAAGATACACAAAATTTTACTTTTAAAAATATCTGTGCATATATAGTTTTCATTTTTGCTTGTAGCTATTCTTCCTGAATGGCAATACGCAGAAGCTGAGGTCTCAGAACATTTTCTACCTGTTCCTGATCTGCTGAACATATTTTTATTATTATTATCCTGATTCACTGAACAGAATATTCAAATTCTTATGCAACCATAAGCTCTTAGACAATCTTCAGCTTTTCAGACTCACAGACACTGGTAAATTCAAAGATGATGATTTCTCTGTACTGGATATACTGTGGTAAGAACATAAAAATTTTTCCAACCATTTTTTTTGCTGTCAAAAGAAAAATCCCTTTTCTGATGTTTTCCTGATATGCTTAAAACAAACAGATCAAATGGAGATGATGATTTTTTTTAATTTATGACTATCAGACATAATCTTTAAAAAGAGCATCAGAACCTCTGATTTTTAATTAAAATATTTAAGGTATATATAATTTTGGATGAAGAAACTTTATTCTCTCTCTAGGTATGTACAGTACCTAACACAATGGAAATATTATTTTTAGAGTCTCCTAGACATTACAGTTCATAGTATGAAAATCTAGTAATATTATTAACCTTCTGGGGTAACGCTTTAGAATAAATTTATTTCTTGAGCAGTACCCTTAGTTTTTTTACAGCATTACGTTTCTAGTAGTTTGAAGGTTTTATGAAATAAAATCAAATGGTAAAGATGTAACATGAAAGAGTGAATTAGTTTATGACAAAGTATTTTCATTTCAGGCAAAAAGGGCAGAAAGTCAAATACAACTAAAAATTAAATGTCTTATCATTGGCATCTATAGAATGTACATTACTCCTTGTAATTATCCTGTGTTAATTTTGTTAGCTACAAATCACATTTTGAACAGTTCTATATTTCTTATTTTAAGAATCACTGTAAAAGTTTACGTATAAAAAGCATTAAGCCATAATTCGTAAATACTATGTTATGTCACATTAAAAAAGGAAAACTAGAAAGAGTTATTACCTTGTTTGATGAATCTTAGGGTATTATTCTGTATACTTTGTTTCTATTTTTGTTGAAGATGATCTTTTGGAAAAATCATAATGGTATATAATACTTTATAAATCCATTGTATATAGTTAGATAATTTGAGAAAAATTAATAAGTGATGTGTGATCAACTAACTTCCTCTAGAAATATCATTATGAGACTAAACACTGAATTTATTTATTGTGTGGAAGAATAAACATTTGAATGTTCATGTTCCCAGGAATGTTCCAAAGAACATAGGTTCCAGAAAGTTTTATGGTCCAGGAGACACTATCAATTTACACATAAGCCAATTGATGTGATATGTCATTTGCATACCTTTTTTTTTTTGAGAACTTATTTCATTGCCTATAATAATAAAATAGAAGTTATTAAATTAAATAAAATTAATTTCTTCCTACCAATAATAGAACATGCAGACTATATGCTTTGACCTAGGAAGAGATTTCAAAGCTAAAGTTATAAACATCCTCTTAAATTTTCCTCTTGAATCTCTCAGCTGAAATGAGAAAGCAACACTTTTTCATTTATTATCTGTGTTGTGTTTTTCTGTGTGTTAACTAAGTAATTTTTACTATGTTCAGAATGTTGAACAAAGACATATAAATAACTACGTATAAATATTTACTTTTTTTTCTTAAATAACCCAAAAGCTTTGTGCTGTAGGGAAAATGTTAGCTTGTCTGATGAACAAAAAATCTCAAGTTCACTGTGGTAAATGTGTACTTGTGCTACCAGTTTGGTGCACCTGATTTGTAGAATGGGTTGCTTTAATTCCTTTGGAATTGATGATTGGTCTCAAATCATGTTACAAACAAAGGGCAACAAACATATCATCTAAAAAATCAAGAATATTTTATTCAAATTATGAACTCAAGATTCAAATAAAAAAACCCTAATATTATCACAATTACCATATTAATAAGTCATAATTCAAAATATGAACAATTTAAATAATGTGCTTGAATTTCCCAGTATGCTCACTTTATTTTTCTGGTGAAGTATTCCCTTCTAGTGCCCTGCTGTGTGCTGAGGTCAGGAGCTTCAGTGAGGGCGGAAGGAAAATTTTCTTTGAAGCATCAGCATTTGTAGCCCATGAGAAGTAGCTAACTCTTGGTATGGATAACATCTTCCCCCTCACTGCCTGAGGCCCTTTTTCCTTTTTTTAATATTTTTTTTAAATTTTTTTTTATTTGCAGTCTTTTGATCTTTCTTCACTGGTCTGCAGGACCAAGTCAGATCTAAATGCACTATATATGAATGTTTTACATGTTTTACATGTTTACCCAGGTTGCCAGGTTACATTCTTCTCATAAACATTGGCATGTCATCTGTGGTGCCATCCCATGCCCACAATTTTAAGGCCTCTGCTCTTATGCTGTGCCTTCCCTCCTCCATGCAACATTTCACTCCAGGGTCATAGAGAGTTCGTTCTGCACCAAACGCAGCTACTGAGTATGGATATCAAGCAGCTACCAAAGTGTGTATAGCTATATACAAAAATGCATGTCTGTGCACAGTTACACAGTTTTACAAAGCCAAAGAAACATAACAAAACCAGATAATTCTTAAACTGATCATTAGATAACCTCTCTTATTATTAAACAAGCTTAAAAAATGATTTTCAGGCGTGAATCCAGGCAAACCGTGGTAAATCCTAAAGCATGTGATGTTTCCTCCACACAAAACCTGTATCCCATAACTAGCAATGACCTTGTTCTGCAGAGCTGGAAGGCTGACCTTGCTTTCTTGAAAAGGGTGGTCTTGAGATACAGTCCATATACAAGACATTTCTGACTGAGCTTTGTAAAGTCAGGTGCTAAGTCACTGGCAATGGATAGCTGATAGATACGATAAACTGATTGTCTTGTTAGACATAGGCACAGTAGATTTTTTCTTTTTTTCGTTATTATAGAGCTGTGTGAGAGACTATGCAGACATTATTCTCTGCAGGTCAGGCCTGTAGCATACTCTTAATACAGAATTTGCAATGGCACATGCCATTTGATTTTGTTTTCTGTAACATAAACTAACAAGCTGTAAATCTTGAAACTGCTACTTTCTTCATACAGTCCCCACTGATGGTAGCAAAGACCTGAAACACTGTTTGGATTTAAGAGTTTACTTTATTGGGAAACTAGGATTCTGTAGAGGTAGTTTAATGGAGATACCAATGACTGAAGGAAAAAAACTGTGAAGTTCATATAATGTAGTGCAGAACTAGATAGCTATGGCTACAATTTAATTAAATTTAGCTTTGTTCCTTTTCATACCACTTCTAGTGATCTTCCCTACTCTGACCAGGTAGCTGCCACCACTAGAGAATGCTCCACAGTACATATGGGTCCTGCATACCAGGACATGTTTAGCTTTCCAACACATATAGCACTAACCACTGAAATTAAGATGAGCGATAAGATAAAGAGCTATACTCAGCACTACTCCAGTGTGTGTCATTTTATTGAAAAGCAGATCAATTTTATGAGGTTGCATACAATCACAGAAAATCAGAAGTGCAACCAAGCAGATAAACTCTGCTTTTAAGTACCTTTAGCATACTGGTACCTGTGAAAGACGTTACACATACATATATCTTCCATGTATCTTAGTTTCTAGATTACTAACTCAGTTTTCCTCTGTCATATGCATTTTTTTCAGAGTTTTATGCCACAAAATTTCAGATTTCAAATCTGCCTTTGCATACAGGCATGGAATTTTGTTAAGGAGGATTTCACCTTTACAGCTTATAAAATATTCACACACAAAGAACACGATACAGAGAAAAATTTTGTCAAAATGGTCAAATTTGAGTTTCAACATAAAATACATGCTACTGCTGATCTTGAAAATACTGGGAAATTTGAATTTCCATTTCAGAAAGCATGTTATCTGGCCAAGGTGAAAAAGACAAAGAAGATCTTAGGTGTTTTGCATGAAACAACAGAATTCAAGCACCCCATTTCATCCTTGCTAGATTTAGCTTCCTGATTCTCTAAACCTCCCCTCAAGAGCAGAGTCATCCAGTGACAATAATAGTTGCTTCTACTATCAGCATCCTTCCCAGTGTGAAGCCCTGCAGCCTTGCCATTGACACAGGAGGTGGGTTGGCTCCTGGAGGCAGCAGCCTGACCACTGCACAAGCTGCTCTCCATCCTGCTGCAGGTGAGCTGGCCAGCACCCAAGGCAGGGCTGACCTTGCTCCTGGGCTATTCACATCTTCATCTCTCTGGGACCTTGCTGTGCTTCTCATAGGTTGCTCTCCCCTTTCTCTTGGCTGCCAGAATAATTGGTCTTCTGTCTGGCTAGTGTCCAAATCAATCCAGTCACAGTTTCTCCATCTGTTTTTTTCTTGGAAAGATGAACTGAATGTTTTAATTTAGAATAGTCAATCTCTTCCTACCCTCTCTCCTCAGCCTACTTACTTCATCTACACATATGTAATTTTGGCCAGACTTCTGCAGGACTGTGGAAAGGAGATGTGGCGGCCCCCCCTGCACCTCCCCACTTAATTTTTTTTTTCCTTTGATTCTTTAATGTCCTCCAGCAGGAGAAAGTTTCATAAATCCTGTGAAATTGTGCCTCACAAGATTGCTTCAGTATCATTACACAACTTTCCTGCTTATCCTCTGCTGTTTTATGAAAACAAACTCCCCTTCCAAAAAATAGAACAGCTTATAATCTCTATTTTATATTTGTACTATATTTTAATTGTCCTGTTTATACACCACTATCAACTACATACATATATCCATTCCTCCCTCCCCAGAGAGTAAAGATATTTGCACCACAAATGCATAGAAATAATTCCATATTAACAATTTCTATCTTTGGCACCAAAGAGTAAAACACATGAGGTGAAGTTTTTAAAAGGAAGAGGCTTTGCAAATATTTTCAGTTTGTCGTGAAATACCTCATTAAACCAGCTGATTTTTTTCCTCGGATTTTGTCACACAAGGTCTTGTTTGTTGCTTGACTCTGACTCTTCGAGGTCAATGCATTTCCATGCTGCTACCCATGCAGGATTCACGTCAGGGCATCAGCTGGTCTAATTGGCAGACTGTACACAGCAGTCAATGAAGCGAGGTACATTTGCATTTGCCTGTCCTGCTCATAGATCAAATGGGAGCATTTTGCAAACAGCAGTTACTCAGTGTTGTCTTTCAGGTGTTTGATATTTAAAGATCATAGAATCATAGGAAAGAAGCCCAGAATGATTTGAGTTGGGAGGAACTTTTAAGGTCGTCCAGTTCTGAGTCCCTGACACGGGCAGGGACATCTTCCACTAAACCAGGCCCCAATCCAACCTGGTCTTAAATATTTCCAGGGAAGGGGCATGCACAGCTTCTCTGGGCAGCCTGTTCCAGTGTCTCAACACCTTCACAGTAAAGAATTCCATCCTGATAGTTCATCTAAATCCATCCTCTTCCACTTTAAAGCCATTACCCTTCCTTGAAGCCATTACCCCTCCTTGCTGCCCATCGCTACCCCAAGAGAAAGATTTTGGGACTTGCTGCAGTCTGAGGTTTGCAGTGGAAACTCCCCCTTCAATAGCTCCAGATGGGTGGAGGCACTGGCTCACCACACAGGGCAGATGGTGCAGACCCAGTCACAGGTTCCTCTAGGTAAAAATGAAAGAAAATAAGTTAGTGTAATTGTCATTTTAATCACGGTTTAGGTTAAATTGTTGTGCCTAGAATCCAACTGTAAACTGTATTAAATTCTCTTCTGTTAAGTGTGGACGTCTGAACCTCAATTAAAAAAAAATAAACCATTTTTTTCTCTGAATTAGAAAAGCAGATAAAGGGAGAGGAATTCTTAGGGAAAACAAATAAACCCCAAACCAAATAAAATGGAAGGTGGTATTGGTGTTGAACAAAGCAAGGTTCTTTCATTTTTGCTGTCTGAAAAACTTTGTCTCAGGGCGAAAAGCCCAGGTTTTTCATTCTAACAAATCTGAGAACTCAAAAAAGTTGCTCTACACCTTTCCTCTATTCCCTAGAAATCAAAACAAGGTAGAGGTTTAGGGCGGCACAGTGAGCATAGATTGAGGGCACCTTGCCCCATGTAATCTTTTTAGCACACATTAACAAGAATAAAATAGTATTTGGCATTCTGTTTTCATCTTCCTCACGACAAAAGTGATGAGAGTTAGACCCTTAGCCAGCAGCTCATCTCAAAGGATTTTAACTTTACACAATTGTGTTCCAAGCTATCATTTAAGCTTAGCTGATGGGATATGAGATGAAGTGTTGATATTATGGAATTCTTCAGATGAGAATCCTTCATTTTATTTTGTTCTATTTGATTTCATTCATTTTTTGGAACTGAAATGTCATGAGCATTAACTAAAACAAAACAAAGCAAACCAAACAAACCAAAACACATTGACATTTCTGAAATTGGAATATTTAATTTAGTTTTTCTGAACTAACTAACAGTAACATGGTTACTTTTCCACCACTGAAATTTGTACATAAGTGTCTGTTTCATAAATGTCCCAGCCTTGTAGTCCCTATTCCAGGTCTTTTACTAATTTCTACATTTATTTTCAAATTGGGACATTATAATGCAGCGGGATACCAGGCTGATCAGACATGGTTATATTTTTTCTTCATAAATATACTTGTCATATTTCTAATATTATTTTTTCCATGCTTATTTTTTTTCTATTTGTAAATGGGTGTGCTACTTATATTGCTACTTACATAGAAGTAGAAAATCTCTAACGTTTGTAGGTAACTGATCATGTATGTGAAAATGTGTCTGAGGGTTATGTAAACAAATGGAAAAAATATTTGTCTTGTTATTCTTCAACATATTTTGTTATTCACAGCTGAATTCTGACTTGCACTACATATGATCTGTATCTCATGACAGGCACTGTCTTCTCTGCAGGAGATGGGAGAATATGAATGAGTTACTTACAGATACCAGCCCAATTCAGGCGCTTAGGATCTGATCCTCAGCATGAGACCTCAGGCTAAAGACAGAAATGACATCCCCTATTTCATTCAATTTATATCTAAATACTATTTAATACTAAGACAATAAGAGAACTCCATTCCTTCAGGGGATCATCTCAAAGATTTACCTGCTCTGAATTCATTCTTATTTGATTCTGTCTTGTGATGGGAATAGAAAGAGAGAGGAAAAAGACAATCAGGTGTGTGCATATTATTTTCCAAACACAGTGTAGTCTATCATAACAGTATTCACTGAGAAAAGAAAAGGAAAGGGTAAAGGAAAGTAAAAGAGGAAGTAAACATCTTTGGAAAGGTCTGTGAGATATTCAGATTGTTTTAATGAATGGTTATGCACCATTTCCACGGACTTTTCACACAAGCCACTAAGTACACACATAAGTAATTCTATTTTGTTGCGATTCATTAAACTTTTTTCTCACTGGAAAAAAAGTCATTACACAGCAAACAAAAAAGTTGCACAAGATTATCATTAAATACTATTAAAAAAGACACAAAATGATTTTTAAACAGATTCCAGATAATTCAATGAAAAAGACTTCGATTACCATTGTAGATTAATTCCTGCATTTTTGTATTTACACTCATGTGTAACTTCTATCTTCTCTTCCAGAAGCTGTGACTTGTTAAAGATTTTAGTGGGAATGGCATTCTAGTTGCAAAATTATTAAAGATGAAAGGGAGGGTGAAAAAAGATGTATTAGAAAAAGAAATTCTTTCATTCAGCATTGTATAATTCTTTTTGTATAGATACAAGAGACTGCTCAGAAGTGAAAGAAAATGTTATTGCATTTCAGGTCATGAAGCCCTCCAGGCCTCACTTCCCTGTTCTCTCTTGGTTCCACTGGGCTCCTCTTGAAGCTATACCTCCCTTAAGTGGTTATGAGTTAGAGTAGCTTTAGGAAAAGCTGCATATCAGAATCCCCATTAAAAAGTCCGTCTAGAAATGGCAAAGATCCCAAAAACAACAAAACAAAGCAAACACCAAAAATCCCACATATTTTCCATTTGTCTCCAGAGATACAGATATTATGAGTGGTTTCACTGCTATTGTGAGCAATGAAACTCCTTCTATTTTCACAACACTTCCACTTTCCAGAAGTGTTGTGCTGGCTATTTACCTACCCTGAAGTAGGTCTGCTTAACTTGATGCCAATTCCAAATGCAAATTCCAAACACAAGAGCCATGATTTGAACAGGGGTGATATGGAAGAATCATCCCCCTTGAAATCATAGGTTCTGTCCCTGTCCCCCTTCACAGAAGTGAAGGTGTCCCTGAAGTCGTCCCTAAGTGTTCCTCTCCCCCTTCTCCCTTCCTTTCCTTCACTGGATAAATTCAACTTACTCTGATACCAGATCACTGAGTGAACTCAATTGAGTAAAATCTCATGAGATCAGTCCAATTAGGTACATGTCAGAGTCATCTCCCTGAATGAAAAATGACTCCTGCAAAAATGTTTACAAGGTTCTTTGGTTTTTTTTAAAAAGCAAAATAATTCTTTTGGGACTTTTCACCTTTAATTTTTGTTCAGTTTTTGGAAAATGAAATGTATTTTCTTAAAAAAAAAAGATAAAGGCAATTAACTATACCGAATTCTTAAGATTGTCTCTTCAAGTGATTATAGCATGTACAGATGTATCCATAAAATATGATTGATCACTATATTTCAGGTTTATATTCAAAAGAATTTAATATATTGTAAATATCGTAGTTGGCTGATCAGTAACTGAGTTTTAAATTATATAGATATTTTAATTCCAAATTTATTATGCTGTTACCTCTAAGCAAACACCCAATTTAAGCTCTAGGTTTTGGATGGACAAAATTCCTATTTTAAATTACAATAGAGACAATGAAAGAAAATATTCTAAACAGGTTAACTGTGTTTTTTAGTTCCCATTGTCTATATAAAAAAGTCATTTATTTATTTATTTATTTA
>VZDJ01007755.1:23896964-23939849 GCA_008694505.1 Cyanoderma ruficeps | reverse complement strand
TTAGTTAGTTAGTTATAAAAATTCACTCAACTCCTCCAAACCTCCCAAAAGGTTTTGCTCAGTTGACAAGTAGAGTTATTCTGCTGAACTCTTCCATTTAGCTGAGGTCCCTCTATGAAGGAAATATCATGGTCTGTGAGATCAGGAGAGAGTTAACAGGACAAAAGTTTTCCTTCAGAGGTGGCAGTCCAAATTATTTCATCTCTATGTTAATATTGAAAAGCTTGCTGGTCATTAACAGGTGCCTACACAAAGAAAAACAGAGACTATTTATCACATGAGAACACTGTACTGGGAATAAGTATGTTTTTTCTTCTGAGCTGAGAAATCTTTTCTCATAAATGTGGGAATTAGCCTTCATTTGACTTATTTTTTAAGGTGCAGCCTATATGATTTGCTTTAGTTTTTTTCTTATAGCTGCACACTACCTTCACTTTGTCAAAAAACCGGGCCACTGCTCTGGGCAGATCACTTCATCAGTTCTTCAACAAGCATTTCCAAGAAACTTCAAGTTTTGATTGTTCCTAGTGCTCATTTATATTTGCTTCATATGGCACATCTTAGATTACATCCTGTGACAAGATCCAGAATTCTCAGCAAATGAGAATATCTTGTTTACCAACTGTCAACAATAAGTATGGCCCTTTCTTACTTCTCTGTCTAGTTAATTCTGCCTTGGTGAATGAAATGTCACCCCTTCTTTATTAGTAGAAAGTCACTAAAAAGTGTAGATCATAAAAAGCTGGTTTTTTCCAGGTGGTAAGTGGTAACATGTCTCTGAATTCCAATTGCACTTTCAGTTTCCACAGAGCTTAGGAGAGCATCCATCTCCTCTTCACTTTTTTCTGGTTTGTTCTACCTCAATCTGTAGAGCTGATGTCAGACCATGAATAAGCAGTAAAAAGTAACCATTCTCACTGAATAGGAGCTCTCACCAAATGTTTTTGTTTCTTAAAACAAGCACACAAAAAACCAAACAAAAAATGAAGCATGATAAAATGTGTAGAAGATATGAAAATGTGATCTTAGTTCATCTTAATTCCCTTACTCAAATCTAATGCCGAGGTTTAGACAAATCAAGTTTTGCCTAGCACAGGCAAAAAATACTTGAGGTAAGAGCAGCAGAATTAAATCTCTGTCAGCTTGTTTTTGATATCTAATTTCATAAATAATAAATAACATGTACTTGAAACAGAGTATTGTCAAAGAACCTTAAGCTGTAATATTATGATGTTTGCTTTGTTTTGAGAAAAAGAAAATATTAACTGATCTATCTACTTCTTAAAGCTAAAACTGTATATAAGTTGATAAACTATATTCATTTCCAGTCTGATACAAAGATTATGTTACTTATACTAAAGTGGCTAGGATGAGATAATCATCAAGAAGTTGTCAGGAGATCATCCTCAAGAATTCATGAGTGATTCTAAATAATCTTACAAAAATCCAGCTGCTCAGATAATTTACCCTGCAATTTCCTCTAGAGAACAAGTCTTTCTGACTCTGTCAGGATGGACATGATGGGTGGACAGTTTTCTTGTGGTACTTCAAACCCATCCAATTCCAGTTTTAACGTCTTTGATATTAGGATTTTTTTTTTTATTTCGTAGGAGTTAATTTGACCTTGACATCTAGATGCAAATACAGTAAACAGGGATTTGGTGTTATCCAAGGCACCAGACATCACATTTGCATCAATCAGGACTGTCCCCTTTGCAGACCATGGGCTCATCATGCTGTTTTACAGCATTACCCATGTAAAGAGCCACATTTCCTCGTCTGCCATCTCTTATGTTCTGCCCAGGAAATTCCTGAATATCTGACTAAGATCTGCATAGCTGGCTGTAATTTATTAAAAAAAGGGTACAATATATGTGACAGAAGTACAGACAAGAGGTTTTCCATTTCCATACAGAAACACTTGTTAAATTTTCTGAAACTGCATGATGAAGAAGAAAAAGGGAGATAGAACTTTTCTTGAGATGGGTGGTTTGGAACTTTTTTCAGGTTTAGTTTTATCATTCTCAGGACACATTATGTCTGAAAAAAATGTCATGTTTGGGGGTTTTTTTTGCCATTTAGGACTCCTCAGAAATCTTCTTGGCCAGGAGCTATAACTCATGTAGCACTAGGCTTTAAATTATCCCACCATAGACATCTTCCATAATATTATTAGAGAGTTACTGCAACACAGTTCTTGCTTTTTCACCAAATATACTCTTTTTTTTAATAAAGGCACAATGAATGTTTGACTTATTGCTCAAAATTTCCTAAATTCACTTAAGATAAAATTTGATATCTATAAAAAATTATATATAACCTGTTGCATAATTATTTCACAATATTTTTAGAGGTGTTTTGTGTTTTTTTTAATTATATTATTTTTATTATATTTTTCATTTGACTATGAAACCTCAACACTAACTAGTAGATAAAATTCATTTTTCACAATTATAGGAAAAGAAAAGACATTTATTTAATGTCTCTAAAAATACGTAAGGAGATAAACCAATATCTTGGACACGTGTTTGTTTTTTTTTTTCTCAGCATGAAGATTTTAAGATTCTTTAAACTAAGTTATTTGGTAGGAAAAAAATGGCCAGAGGGCAAAACTCAGATTATAAAAACTCTCTGCTTTGACTAACTTTTGTGACTACTCTAAATTGACCACTTTTTTCCCTGACTAATCTCTAAACAGAGACCATATCCCTTTCACTTGCAAAATGCTCTCACACAAAACAAATTACCTTCCCACCACCCTGGTTCCTTGCCAGGGAGCACTTTGTTTTTCCACTAGGAAGAAGAAAATCAGCTTGTATTTTGCTTGCTAGAGCCTTCTGCATTTTAATTCTGGACTCTGAATGAACATCAGAGAGGCTTTATGATGTTTCACACAAAAGTGCCTGTGTTCATAGTTTTACTCAGGGCACCCAAAATAGCATTCAGTAAGCAGTGTCATACTGTGAGTTTCCAAAAGTAAAAGCAGAACTGACTTACACTGGCAGGAAGCTGTAACTCCTAGAGTTTTCTGAGGATCTGTGAAGTAAAACAGAACTGCTTACTTCTCTGCATCCCAGGTTTCGTGCAACTTTCATAATATCCATTCCTTTATACCCAGAAGGCCCTGAAGTTACACAGGTAAGAGAGCTCCTTTTTTTTTTTTTTTCCTAGTTTATGATATTCTAAAATCAATCTTAAAACTTTCATTTGGGTGCATCCAGTGGAAAAGCCACATCCAGTTTGCAAAAGCAAAACCCAGAAGCCAGTCAAAACCTCTGGAAAGGAAACAAGCTTTGTTGTTCCCTCAGAGTCCACCATCTAACTTCTATTTCTGTGATGTTCCAAATTTTTGCATTGGATTTACCAGATGAAATATTCACTATGCTTGTTTTGTGTTCAACTTGCACATTAAAGTTTTCATGCTGACTATCAATCCATTTTTGCGAGACCCCCAGTTTTGACAGAATGCTTGTGATTGCTTCAGCTGTACTTATGCAAGTGATTATCATGAAAGCGTGCTTAAAGTTTCTGAGGGTGACATCAAGAGTGAAAATTTTCTTGTTTTAAAAGAACAGTAGGAAATACTTCCTGTCTTGTTACTCTTCATTCTACTGTAACAAAAATATCTTTTTTTTCGTATTTTCATTCACATTTCTGTTCCCATTTCTCTTTACAATCCCCCAGCTATGAATTGCAGACAAAATCTTTCAGACCACAGAAAATGTGTGCCTCTACTCTTGTCAGATCTTGAGCATGAAACAGCAATTTCTTAATAAATGAGTTTTTCAAAGAACAGTACATTAGATACACTGGGAAAACATTTGCATTGCATGTTTCTTTTGTAGCACTTCTGTTAGGAGGTATAGCTACAATTTATTTTTAAAGCTCAGACTCTTCAAATAGACTGTAGCCAAAAAACATCCAGTAGAATATAGCCCAGAGATATTTAACAGTTGATGATTTGTTATTAAAATACTGAGTGTCTGTCAGCTTGTTCATTTCTGCAAAATATTTTGTTATTAAACTGTTGGGAATTACTCAGCTTTTGGATGATAACATTATTTTTTAATAGACTGTTACTTAGAATCAGTTGTGGTTGCAAAAGCACTCCAGATAAACTATTTTTATTTTATGGATAAATTTGCATTAAGGTGCAAAAATTGATCTGAGGACTCAGTTTTAGGAGTTGCAAAGATACATTTCAATGTTCAGCATTTTTCTGTTGGAAGTGTTGAACCAAGCACTTATATAAAATGAATATAGGGTTGTGACTGGAGTTCAGACTTTCTGAGTTTTTACAGAATGAAAAATGCATCAGTGAAACAGCTAGACAATGGAAATCTATTCTTGGAATTATTTTTAGGTAGTGGAGAGAGGATGAAAGAGACCCTTGGTCACAAAATACTCTAAGAAAAGTAGTTTAAAATTAAAGAACAAAGTCACAAATCTACTGTGGAAAGCCTGAATATTTAGAAGCAAAAATGTAAGGCGTAAGGTAATTTATGAAATTATAATGCACACTTTACTTTCAAAACTGAAAAATGTATATCTTAAACAAGAAGTCTATATACTTCTTTCATATGTCAAAATGATTTACAATTACCCATACGAGGTAATTTTCAGACAATATCAGCACAATTTGATATTGAAATAAGAAAACAATGTATTATATGCTATGCAGGCATATTTTAAGGATGTCTGTGGTTTAAGCTACTTGTTGCTTTTTATCATTACTCTGGTTTATTTGCTTTGATGTTTTATAATTCTTTTGGGTGAAATTTCCATTGAGTAGTCTTTGCATAATGTTTTCTAAACATATACTTGGAATCTCCTTGTTTAGCTTACTCAGAAAGATTTGGCTATTTCTTAAATGAGTTTAACTTATAAATTAATTGTGCCAACAGGTCTAACAATACAATAGATAATACTGAATTAAAATATTACATCCTACTTAGTTGAAAACCACTATTTTCCTTTTACTTTGAAAGTCACAGAAAGTTTTGATTTCTACCACAGGTAGTAGAGATAGGTTCCACCACAGTCCCTTAACTTTTTTCTATTTCAATTGTGTTTTAACCCTTTTGACGCTAAAGGGAGTGAGGTGTAACACAATGTTTTTCTTATCTGTCCTTCCAATTTCCTTTATCCAACAACACAGTTGTTTCTGAAAATGGATGAATCAGATGGTCAGAGTGTGTCTATGGCCATCTCAGCTATCCTGGTTATCCTGGATCCATTGCAGACCCCGATAAGCAGGCAAGGTACACCTCCAGTACAGGGGAAATTTATGTGGATCAGGAGCACATGGGGCAAAATTCTGTTTTGGATACACTCATCAAGGCCTCTTCTCCACGTGTGCATTGCCTGTAGCACAAAAGAAATTGCAGTTGCTGCTGCTAACAAGATGTAACTCTTAACAATGTTTGCAAAGGAACATTTCGGCCAGGCTTTCTATTAGGGACACAAACATAGTGAAGACCTTGCAAATGGAAGGTGGTATTAAATTAGAATCTTTCAGTCTCAGGCCACTGGCCTAACTGTTAAAGTAAACTCCTTTTTAGACAACACAATTAAGGAAAAAGGGATATTTAATTACCATAAAAGTAGAAAAAAAAAAAAAGAAAGTAAAACCTCAGTAAAAAGCTTAGTATATGCAAATGCAGAACTAGAATTAAAAATACGATACCTGAAGATTGCTAAGACTACCTTAAGGGAGAGCTCTAACACATGTATTCTGATACAATGTTAAATTTATGGCAGGAAAACTTTTTTACATTGGCTCTGTATATTTATTTTTTAAAACTAGTGAATGACAGTTGTTGCAACCTTAAAATTGTTAACTAAAAATTAGAGGAAGCATAAGATGTCATTCATTATTTTACTTTTTACACATAATTTTGACACCTTGGAAGCAGGATAATGCAATCTGTCAAAACTACCTAGAAAAAAAAGAAAGAAAGAGGATCAAAAAGCTTTATAAAGAAAGCTATGTTTATTTAACATCTCTTTAACAATTTGAAATTGTTAAATGAGAGATATACATCCCAAGCACAATTTATCAGGAGATGGAACAAAAATCTATATCTGATCTTGCTTTGCAAAGAGATTGTGGTTCACTGGATGCAGTCACAAATTCACTCCCTAGGAGTGATGCCCACTCCATGGGTAAGACTAAACACGCGATCCAAAACCAAAACAGATATGACTTCTTGTTAAAGGAGTCACATTATTCTGTGATTTCTGGAGGATTTAAAACACTGAAAATTTCAAGAAATCTGCTAACAAACCTCATAAACAAAATCATAACACAGCAGCTTGTAAGAATTTATATAATCAAAAATACTCTAAATATTTTCTGCATTTTTTTTGACATTTACTAATGTCTCAATAGTAGCCACACAGCACACATGCTGTTACACAAACTCATGCTCTGAGTTACATGTTGTCAACAGTCCATACATGCAAACTGGCAGGGAACTCCCCAGTGCCTTGATGCATTGTCATACTTTTGAGGAGATGGAATCAAACAAAAGCTAGGAGTGGTCCTAAACTTGCTTGCCCTTTTGCCCTTTTATCCATGACATTTGAAGCAATATGGAATGAGATTCTTTTTCTCTAAATGGAGTGAATTCCTTCTGTCTTTCATACTTTGGGTGAAAAATACCACAATAGTTCATTGTCCAAGGGTCCATGAGCCATAACAATTTGTCACACTCAAGATATCATTTCCAAGCACTTCAGCATCCCATGGATCCTGCAGAAAAATTCAGGAATAGAAAAGACAGGAGGGCATGCGCCAACACAACACAAACTATAAACCTTCCATCTTTGCTAACATATTAGAAAACAGTGCTCCTTTCAATTACTGCCCAGTACAACTTTGAACGCTTGATTTCTCATTCTCCCCAGGAGATGCAGACAGTTGTTGGAGAACATTAAGGGCATTGCTGGTGCTGTTTTTATGTATCACTGTGATGTATATTGACTAGGCCAAAATTTACCCTTAACAGTAATTCCCAGCAGAAGAAGAGCTAGAATGATTTATGTTACTTTATATCTCATGAGATACTCCTGGAAAATAAAAAGATGTTTCCAGACAAATTAAGATGACAACTAGTCTTACAGAACAAAAATGTGGTAAGTGTATTGGTTTTCCCCTAACATCAAATTTAGCATATAAATTGAATTGGTTTCAAATGCCAGGTCATTAGATAGCTGGCATACATGGCTATTTTCATAAAAGACTGACCCAGAAAATATATAAATAGCATTTGGAAATGTCATAGAGAGATAAACTGTGATGATTGCTCGGCTTTTCATATGCACTCTTTTAGGGGTGTGCAAATGTTACAAAATTAGACCCATTTTCTGGTGCCTCATGTGTAATTTTCTTCTACTCGACTCTTTATCTCAGCTATTTTGTTAAGCGATCATATTATGGAAAACTTTTTTTTCCAGTTAAAGATAACAGGAAAACAGAGCCTAGACTCAAAGACTGTCACAGCATAAGGCAAATTGACAGCGTGTAGAATAGATGGGCTCAGTTTTCTGAGCAGTTTAATCAGGACTATATGAAATTTTATGGTACCACTACCCTTCTGTCCCGCAGCCTGTGGCAGTGTCAGTGATGCTGCCCTCTAGGAAGAAGCTCAGGGAGATCAGCAAAGCAGTGTGCACCACATGGTGCACAGCATTGGAGGGCTCTCTCTGATTCCCTCTTGGAGTCCTCCCACCTGTAACACAGTTTCTCCCTGCACTGTGGGGTCCCTCTGACCAACCCCTGCCCCATTAAATACTGTTCCCACGGGTGGATATCCAGCAGGGATCCCCCACTCAAACACTCAGCACTCTGCACCATGACTGTGCCTGTGACTGGGCTTTTCAGAGCTTTTCTCCTCTGCAGGCAGCTCCTCCTGCAGAGCAGCACCACAAACTGCTCACAATGGGAGCCCGAGCCACCCTCAGGTGACAGTCCAACACTGGATCATGAAGCATCCTCATTTGATGGGCAGAGCTAGTTAGTTCCACCACCACCACCTGAAGGACCCAGACATGTAACTGAGTGCTCTTAGAAACCCAGCACTTCAAAAAATATTCCAGGATTCTATTACATCAAATCCTTAAAGACCAAACTTAATAACTAATTAACCTAAGCCCCCCAAATAATTAAATATTAAAAAACATGTTATTTTCAGTAGATAATATTGTTTATTTCCCCTAAAATGAAATTATTCTCTCAGAAGAGAAGGAAATTTAAAGCAATAACTTACTCCCAAACGTAGTGTCTACAAGCAGGGTATTGTTGCATGCATGAAACATTCAAAGAAACTCTGAAATATAAATTTATATTCACATTTGCCATCTATATTACACAAACTTCAAAAGTATGTAATTCAGAGATGTGAATAACGGCTAAGTTGTCATAAACTGTGGGTTTTTGCTTTTTCCTCCATTGGGTTTTTGTAGTGTAATTTGCCTGGTTATTCCTTTTTTCCTTTCTTTTTTCTTTTTTTTTTTTTNTTTTTTTCCCTGATAGATAGCCTCTTCAGAATAATAGCTGATTTCCAAGTGGAGAAATACTGTTTAAGTCTGAGCTACAGCAGTCTGATTCAGCCCATTTTATTTCAAATGAAAACTAGACAGCACAGCAAAAACTGTTGCATCATAAAAATGACAGAGTGTATTCCTGAGTATTACTAATCATAAATGTCAAAGGGAATAAAAAACACACTATTTCAGTAGGATATCTGAAGATAAATT
Organism: Cyanoderma ruficeps; assembly: GCA_008694505.1. Lineage (NCBI taxonomy): Eukaryota > Metazoa > Chordata > Aves > Passeriformes > Timaliidae > Cyanoderma > Cyanoderma ruficeps. The sequence continues at coordinate 23,931,089 of VZDJ01007755.1, read as the reverse complement.
CTCTTGGAACAATTTCAGTGGCCTTCCAATGGCAGCAACTTCAGATTTCTAGGAATTCATAATTGTTGCCTGTAGGCTTTGTTTTTTTATGCCTGGGTGTTTTGGAGTTATGTTCACTGTACCCAAACCCGGGGAATTAGGTGATACTATGGCTGATATAACAGAACCTATTGGAGAATGAATTAATGTCAGCGAAAGATTTACCTCTAATGCATGAAAAATGAGATAATTTTAATGTATCTGTGACAAAATCACTATAAGGTGAGGTAATAAAACTTCATTTTGTTTTGATGTTTTCTCATATCCAAAAGAGATGTGTTTGGGTTTTTTTTCTTTCTATATGGCATGGTGGTTAGGATTCATATCTTAGTACGATACCATAATAGTATGACATTATGATCATATTGATCATAAATCTTAGTAATCATATGGAGAAAAAGCATTCTGGCAATCAGCTGCATTAAGCAGGGAATGAAATATGTGAAAGAAAAATTCCTGAAATTTTTTTGTTTATATTTTTTAAATACACTGGAAAAAAAGAAGAAATGCCAATTCCTTTGGATAACATTCCATTTGTTCAATCTAAAAAAATAAAAAAGTTTAAAAAGAGGGGCATATATTATAATTCAAAGTAGTTTGTACCAAGAAGATAAATAGCATATTTTTAAAATGAATTTTATGCATTATTTTTAACTAGTTAATGTATGAAACATCTTTGTTCTGGTCAAATTTCCTTTACTGGAATCATCTTTTGCCACCTGAAATGAAAACATCCCTAATAGAGGAACGTGTGACCTGCCTGTAGGTGTCTTTAAGTAACTTATTACCTTAGGTTAATTGCCAAGATTCTCTCTGGACAAGAAGATGACTTTTTAGACTCTATATGCTGCTTACCTTTCTTACAATGCTGTAAAGCACAGATACTTTTCTCTTTCCATTGACTATTTAGGGAGGCTGCATAGGACATTGCACTCTTTAACTTAAGGTATTTAAATTAATAAATGCCACCTCAAGAAAACCTGGGAGCCTCAGGCTCTGTATTATAAAAATCAAAAATGTTATCTATGCCATAAAGAGTAAACACTTGCATGAAAAAAAAAATTTTACCAGGCCTATAATATCTATAAAGTCACAATAAACACTGTAATATTTCATCTTGTAGTCACTATTTTTCAATAAAAAGAACTTTATTCCATATTATGATCCATTCTTGTGATAAAATTAATTTCATACCTCATTTAGCAGCTGTATTTAGCAGACAATGATTCTAGGAGAAGAAATAATTTACACAAATAATACTAATAAAGGTAAAGTAATAAAATAATAAAAAGGTGACAAGGAAAGGTAAAAAGAGGAAAAAAAGTAGCAAAAATTAAACATTTTGAACAGCGTAGCTTTGGCCAAGGCTCTGAGAAATCTTATTAAAATGACAGTGGGTATTGAGGAGAAGCATGGGATGTTTTTTACTCAGCAGAAACTGTGAAGAAGTTTGATTTAACTGAGGCTGAGAGGCTGCAAATTGATTTCTTGATTCATTTAGGACACAGTCAGGGGCAGCACATAGAAAACCCTGAAGAGAAGAGGACAGCATTATTGTTTCCTTCCTTAATAGGTGTAAAAGGTTGGAACTCTGTCAAGCGGCAGCGAGTTCATCTGTGTAAAAGACAAGGGAAGGTATTTGCCCATCAGACACATCGATCGCTTGTTGCGAGGCTGAACCGTGGGTGACAGGCTCGGCAGCCGCCGGTGGCTCGCCGCCTCCCGGAGCTGGGGGAGGAGATAACCCGGGATAACCGGGATGCTGAGCCAGCCCAGCCCTGCTGCCACTCACCACCGAGCTCAGGCACCCAGGCACAGCTGCGCTGCTGACAAACCACAGGATGGGAGTTATCAACCACAGCCTGCTCAGTCTTGCCCAGCACTTTTCATGAGCTTCAGTTAGGTAAAAAAATTAGCTTGAAATTACTTTATAATTAATGAAAACTCAGCTAAAAAAAAAAAAAATCAAATTTAAATTTGTATGTTCTCACATCTCTCAAGAGAGGAACTGAATTTGTAGAAAACAAGTTTTGAAAAACGGAGATGCTAAGCTACATGGTTTTCACATCCAAAACTCACCATTTTTATTTTTTAATACCAAGATATTTGTTAAAATAATGGTCATAAAATACCATGGAAACAATATTCTGTATTAAAAAATATTACTTCACTTATCTGGCACTGAAGACAGAAAGCCTTAAAGACTTTAAAAGGGCATACCTCAACAGTAAATTTTTTAGGTATTCAGGTCTACCCCATTAGGCAGCAAGTTATTGATACATAATGATAGTTTACCACTATTTACAATTTTTAAAAATTACAGATATATGTATAAAAGATAAGCAAGTTGATAGCATTTCCATTAAACCACATACAAGCTCCTCGGTTTACAAACATGAATTGGAGTTGGTTTTGGTCATTTAAGGGCTACAACCTGTATGTACAGAGCTAATCCACTGGTGATGCTAATGCTGTGTTAAAAAAATATCCCCTCTAATGTTGGAAGCTATTTTCTACTTTGAACTTCTGAACTATTTTTAAAATTTAGAATATTTCTGCATAGATATTTATATGTTCATGTTTTGTTTTCCAATTGTCATAGTGTACTCTAAGTCTCCCATTTCTACATCTCTATATTGATAAAGAAAATAAGTTACAATTACAGCAGGAGAATTTTTTGGCATGGTTTCAGATTAGTTTGCCATTTTGTGATAGCAGTAAATACCATCAATAGAGTTCAATTTATTCCATTGAACTCAACCTAGTCAAAGACCTCTTTCTATAAAGAAAGAGAAAATCAGGAAGGAACTTGGTTATCAGATGAATAAAGGACTTAAACTACAAGTACTTTCTATTTTGTAATATTTGTACTTCACTTAGGAAAGTGTGCTAAAATAATAAAAAATTACCTTGAAATAATCATTTTCTTTCAGTTCTTTTGATCCTTCTTCTTCCTCAGCAGAAATAAACCCCATATTTTCCATGATATTGTACAGGCATTCTAAAGGGGAATAAGCAATTGGATTTATATGTAATGATGTTGGAACTAGTTTTTAGACATTGTATTAAAATACTCAAGAAACTCAACACTGTACAAGAAAAAGTCCTATGACAAGAGATTAACTTTAGCCTTCAAAGGAGTTGAAGCCATAAAATATGCTGTAAGCATGACAGTCACTCTCCTACCTTATCAGGCATTTTCTTCTTTCAAACCTTCTCTTCTATTGTGCAAGTAGTAAATAACTTGGCAAAAACCCCAGCTTTTTAGTTTGTTTGGTTGGTTTTTTTTCTTATAGTTTGTTCAACTCACAGCATACAATTTCTCCATTCAAAGAGCAAGAGGGGCTGAGCAGGGGCAGCAAAAGTATCTGGTGTAAGATTAGAGGGAAAAGGCAGACTACTGAAAACAGGTGTTAAACTGTAAGGTATAAACCACAATATGCTTTAAGTATATTCTTTAAGAAGATTGCAGAAGAGCAACATAGTCCTGTGATGGGATAAAAAGAGAACTCTTAAAATTCATTTACCATTAAGCACAATTTCCCCCCTGAATTCTCAATATAGAACAATGTTCTACAGAGAGCCAGTGGAAGAGCTCTTCAAGGTGAAGTGCTTTCATTACAGATGAATTATGTGCCCTGCATATTGAATCAGTTGCTGCTTCCACAAAGATTATAAATCCAAATAGACTGTACTGCAAGAATCTTGATAATAGATCATATTTTACTTTAAGGTTGCTTTTTCACAAAGCCTACTTGGTGTCTACTTGATCCTGGCTTCATCATCCAGTTTGATATGAGTATTTCAAAAAAAAAATCAAGTGTTCCACACATAAAAATGCCCCCTGTCTTTTCCGCTTTATATGAACTAACTGGATTTTTATGAGATATTTTTTCCCTGCTCATTTTTGTTCACAAAGAAAGATAATCCATTGAAAAATTTCAGATAATTTGACTAACTTCTAAATTTCCAACTTTAAAGTAGCTCAGAGTTCAGTCATTTTCTCAAGGTAAAATGTTTTGTTCAAGCATATTTCAATTTTAAGCTCTAGTACTTTCATATTTGCTTATTTTAAATATTGCTGTTTGCATTCTGTAAAGCTCATTGGATATCAAGTGAAGGAAATGGCAAGATGTCCCAAAAGACAAGATGATCTAAAATCCTTAGTCTATTCCCTGTTCTAGCTGGCATGTTTGCTCTTTTCTCTTAGAGGTTTTGTGGGAATGCTTCATACATTTGGCTCTTTTAGTTTTACCTAATCCTTCTTTACACTGTTTCAGCAATGGGTAGAATCAACAACCTAGATTTATTCATTACTCTACAGAGTAGAGCTTATTTTAATGTTCTACTAAGAAAACTTGAAACCCTTGTATATATTTGTTTGGAAAAATGACACTTTCCATCCAGCAGGGATTTTTTGTTTTGTTTTCACATTGATATGCTGGCTCTCTTAGCATGGATAATGGCCCTGGCCTCTTCCCAAAGAGGGGGATTTCTGTGCTGTGTTTAAGATTCCATAGCACCATGCCAATACCCTGTCCCTGTTTCTGCTCCTTTGATACTGCACAGTGAAGGTGAAATAGTACAATAACATAATCAGCATTAGTGATGTATATTTGGAGTCATATTTCAGTTAGGGGCAAGGAGGTCGCAAAAGTAATTTGAAGGGAAATGAGAGTGAAAATGTACAGAATTCACTTTCCTGGCTGACAGGAATTGGCAATAACGGCGAGAATTCAGGACTAAAATATTGTTATTGCCCTTTTGTTTACATGTTTCTCGGCAGCAAAACCGTGAGACCAGGGACTAGTCCCAGTTTATCCCTACTTGAATTTTTTGGCCAGTTTTTTAGATACTTTAACCTGATTTTTGTTTAAACAAAGCTCTAGTGAAATTATGAAGCACTACTAAATGAAATTTCAGCCCAAATGAAGTAAGCACATATCTGTATTTTGCAAATACCCTCCATTTATTACACTGGCATATATGATGGCCTTTGTGAAAATAGTGAATTAGACATTAGGTTCCTGAGCAGTTTTCTAATTCTGAGTGTCCAAAGGACAGAGAATTAGGTTAAAACTAATACTTACAATGAAAGGCTAATTAGGCTGTAGCACATAAAATAAAAAGTCCATATGCTCCATCAGAGAATTTGAGAGAAAAAAAAATACCAAAAATACATGACCAAAAGAAAACCCAAACCTATATATATATATGAATTTCTAAGTTTGATGATATTTTCTAATAAAAAAGTATGTTTTCTCTAAGACACCCCTTAAAAATCAAATGTCCTGAATAGCAGTGGAGGTTAGAAAAGGGAGATGAGAGCAAACCTATTATTAAGGCAACTGCATATGGTATCTCACAACTCATGAGAACTTCCTGAACAATGGAAAGCTTACCTAAAATCACACAATAAAAAAAACCCAAAAAACCCCAACCAAAACAAACAAACAAACCAAAAAAACCCAACAAAAAAACCCAAAAAAAACCCCCAAACAACCCTAACCCTTCTGTTATCATATAAAGCAACAAAGAAATTTATGATAGTGGCATATCTAGCTGGTCCCCATTTTGTTTGATCCTTCTGCTTCCTCAGCAGATAACATTCTTCTTTTTATTTGTCTGAATAGTTTTTCATGTCCTGTTGCCTTTCATGCCATTTGTCTACAGTTTACAAGCTATGAGTAGGAAACTGTAAAACAACCCAAAACACTGGAGCAATAGGAGAAAGTTGAAATGACACAAAATGTAAATACAAGGATAAAATCTGATTGCACGATGAGCTACCATTCTAAAAGAAATACAGATGTCAGTTTGCTTTTCAAATTAAATGTGTATGGGAAACCTTCAGGCTCAATATCTTATTGAAATCTGGAATACAAATTAAAATACAAGAAAAGAATAAATAAAGCAACATGAAATACAATAAAGTTGTAGTGGAAATTCCCACATGAGCTGTTCTTTTTCCACTTGCGGGATTAAAATAAATAACTGATGTACTCAAGAACCTCATGAAAAAGACCTACACAATTTGTTAGTTGAGGGAATTAAATAATAAATTATGTAGATTTTGTTTTCTAAAACACTTGAAGTTATTGGTAGATTTGATGATTAAAATATCCCTATACATGTACTAGTGCAATGTTCCCAAATAATGCTTATTCTATTTATGTTTACCAATGTTATTTAGGAAAGTTGCAATGCAGCAGGCCATTGGTCATGATTTCAATCTATGCAGTTGCTAAAAGTGGCATAGAGCAGAAGGTGTGGGGAAGGAGGGCAAAATTAAACAGACAGAAAAAGAAAACAGCTATTATTGTGTTAGTGGGTGATCTCAAATCAATTCTAAGTAAAACATTTTCAGTTTGTGATCAAGAAGCTGAGAAGCAAGAAATTGTTTGGAGTAAGCAAATATATAGTTATTTTTTGTTACTTTTGTCACATCCATCTTGACACAACCCAGCCTGTTGATTACACCACACTCTTAATCCAAAATATATGGTACCCCTCAGTAAATCTTGCTGCCCATGACAAAACTATGTTGTCCATAACACATTTTTCAACATTTTTTTTCAGTTTTGCTGTTCCACGTCTTGTAACCTCAGCACTGCTACTGCAAATTATATTTGTGAATGGGGAACAACAACAATTGATGCCAGTCCCATTGTTTTCACTAGATTGCAAAATTCCAAGTGGGCCATCTTTTCTTTCTCCTAAATCCACATGGCCTTTACAGATCTTAACAGCTCAGTTTGAGGCATTTTTTCTTTCAAAATAAATTCTTAATAAGTGAACAGCATAACTCACAGCCTACTGCTTTTACCACACCCTGGTTTCTCTTCCTTTTCATTCACCTTGGGTTTTTGATTGCTTTCCTATCCCACACACAAATACTTTTGAGACAGCATAGGGTAATCAAAGCCCATTTCTCACTAACTAAGGAACTGACATTTTTTTTAAACACATATAATCCACTGACTTTATAGACCTAAATAATTTAAGCCCATTACTGTCTGCAGGATATGAGTTCTGTCTTATATACACTAGGGAATTAAGTCTTTGTCTATTGAGTTACTATGGCAACTTCATGGACTTCCCAGTTTCTGTTGGCTTGCAATGAATTAAAGTCAGAAACTCAGACAAACTCCTGAAAGAAAGGGAAATATGTGGATGAAGTTGTTTTAAAAAAGTGAACTATCTGTAAAAACTTATTACAGTAATTTCTTTTGTAAGAACTTATTTTGCAGGTCAAATTATGATCTAGTGAATCATGATATCTCTGAGAGCTCATGCATATTCATATATTTATATGCATTGAAGTTCTACAATTGGCTCCACAGGAACCAAATAAAGTTCCATAGCCTGCTGAAGGAAAGGAAAACTGCAAAACAGAAGTGTTGATGTCCATGTCCAGGGCCAAGAAGTGGCTTGAAAAGTATCCACTCATTAATGAACTCTGAAGGGTTAGTTCTTCAGTACTAATTTCCATGAACCACTGTGAAGGGATTAACTTTAAAAGAAATACCCAAAACCTTGCACATCACTTTTAATAAATATATGTGTGCATCCATGAAGAGGCCTCTTATGTCCTGTCTTGAGATTTTATTAAAACATTACTTCCCAGAGGAAATTCCCCCATGTGTCTCACAAATCTAGTAATTAAAGCAGAGAGAGATGGGAATTACAATCCATGCTTTTTCTTCCTGCTCTTCCCCATGAGTTGCTCTTTGAATTTACAGAATCATATAAAAATTACCAATAAAAATTGGTAATTTTCATGGCAGAAATAGTTCTGGTCATACTTTGCCAACTTAACACCATAAGTCTCTAATTTTTATAGGCAAGTTTCCAAGGTGAAACATTGGTTATTATACAGTCTCTTCTACTTAAGAAAACCAATACAGATAATGGTATTAAATTAGTTGTGTAGAGTCAATTCTACCTCTAATATATCTTGAAATTTCATTTAGTTTAGTATTAGTGGGTTTCCCCTTTTTTTTTTAATGTTTACATTGTCACTTTTTTAAAAAAATAATCTACGTTGGTACTTTGTTTCTTTATCCAAAACTTTTCCTCAGGAAATTAATATTTCACCTTTGCTCATTCTTATCCTGGAGCTGTAAGCCTCCTTAAACATATATAATTTTTGAAAAAAAATTGGCTTTTTGCAACTTAATTCAACTCCCAAGCCTTCTGCCTCCTTCATGTCAATACAGTTCATCATGGCTCTTTGAAATAATCTCAGATTACTTCTGCCTTCTACAAACTCTGCTCCTTTCTTGACTGCTTATCTTCTTTAGGTAGTGCTTCATTAAGTACTTCTTTGGGCCACTTCATTATCAAGGTCTGATAACAATAATTTCTATGGTTTTCTCAATCCTTTCTCTTACCTCCTTTGTTCTAGAGACACTATTTTGACCATGCAGTGCACCATACTGATGTCATGACACCAGCCCCAGCCTTTGTTGGTTTTAATGTTCTTTTGAAAGATCTGAGAGTACTTCATACTTAACAGAATGCTCTGATGATTTCTCCCAGACGTGTGTTTCTTTCATTGAATTTCAACAACTGATAAATATTTCAGGTGAAAGGACACAAAACTGTCCTGTAAGTAATATTCCTGAAAAATTTCAATTGACCTATACTGGGCATATCTACAGATTTTAGCTTAGTATGGTTTTTAAAGGTGAGGAGAAAACTGAAACATGCAAAGGACTTTTCTGCTCTTTGCAAAGCTCTGATCAACGGGATTGTGTTCCGACCAGGAGGGAAGTTGTCTGCTGTGGACTGAAAATCCCCCAGGTCAGCACACTTGGTGCCCCTTTCTGATGCAAGCCTTATTCCATGTATAGCTCCTTTCTTTCCTAATCCCTTTGTGAAAATAGTCTTGCATTTTAAACATCTGACTCTTCCAGTACATCACTTCTTGACACTAACCATTCACCATGATTCCTACCCTATTAAAATCATCCTAGACAGGAATTACTTTCCTTCTGTTTCTGCCTGTCTCCTCCGCTTGCTTCTTGGCTCAAGAAGCTTCTTAAATTGAAAGAAAAAGTAGGTGTTGGAATGTAAAAATGTTGAATCTGATTGTGTATTTCAATACTCTGATAATACATAAAGTCCTGATGATACCTGCTCAGTTGGAAATACAAAAGCTAAGGCTACAAAGTACGTAAGAGCTCTTGAAATTGGCAAAATTACCCTCTGCATAACACACAGGGACTTTGGCTCAACAATATAATTTTTTACAATAGGCTTCTATGAAGTAAAATATCAAAAGAAATCCACACGGAGAGGTCTGTTTGAGAGGTAACATTGAGCATAGAAGCAACAAAGGGTCACACAGGTAACGAGGGGAAAATGACACACAAAGATTATAAAGAGAGAAAAAGATGCAATAAATTGTTATTGCAGATGACCTACAGCACTGGGGAGAGAACTGATGGGTGAATAGGTAATTCATTAAACTGAGGTGCAAACAGGAAACATTTTTAAATGAAGAAAGGGAAAAAAGTGGGGTGGAACATTCAGTGCTTCAGCTTCTCAGTAAGAAAGCAGTCTTCAATGTAGGCTAGAAAGAGGAAGAATCATGTTTTAGTAAGGCAAAAAATGGTTGAAAAAGGAAAGAAATTAATGAAAAGTTTAAAAAATCAGAACAAAAAAATACGGAGAAATAAAACCCCAAATTTTTCCAGCTTCAAAGAGATCTGGGAGTCTAGCTTTCTTCTATCAAGAGCACTAGTCTGGAACCTAAGTAATTTTGACAATTAACAATAAATATTAACTGAATTAACATCATCTGAATTTTGGGGGTTACTCTGACGTCTTTAGCCATATTGAATTTTTAATCCAATTTTACATGGCTATCACACAGGTTTGTTTTTTGTTTTTTTCTTTCCCCCTCTGAAACAAGGTAAAACTTGAAGAATGACCAGAATGAAAGGACATGTGATAAAAGTGTGTTGAAAAGGCAGAATATGTGTGTAATCAAGGCACCAAATAATAGCTAGAATTTTTCAAAGGTTCTTTCCTACATAGACACCTTACAGAACTCATCCAACAACAGAGCAAAACCTGAACAACGACTTTTCAGAAGGCAAATTTCAACACATATTTTAGTGATGTTCATGACTTCCTTCTTAGTGGATTTTTAGTCAAAGGGAATGAATAATTAATAATAATATCCAAAGATATCCTATTTTGAGTCATTTTAAGAACTATGTTGAATGACAATGGAAGTATAAACAGCATTTCCCCTTCCCCCTTTATAGGAAGAGTTGCATGTACCAAGTAGCAAGGTAATAAGAGAAGTTCTATGGGTGAGCATGCAAGCAATGGACACAAATTATGCTGTGGGATATCACAAGGCAACTTGGCTATGGAGAGTGAAGTCCCAGATAGTATGCAACTCAGATTCTATTTTTACTTAACCTGATAGTATATCTTGATGTTATGTCAGAATACAAGGATGTCAGAAAGATCTAAATACACTCATGTCCTTTAAAAATAGCTTTTAAGTCAATAATTTTTGGAGAATGTAATATCAATATCTCAAAACTTCCTTCCATTTTCACAATTTTCTTTATTTATGACTCTCATAAAATATTATTTCATAAAAACAAGAAACAAACAAACAAAAAAACCCCAAAACCAGCAACCAAAANAAAAAAAAAAAAAACCCGAAAAAGAAAAAAGTGTGCAGTATGCAAATCTGATGACCTTCATTGGACCCCACCTGGAAAACTTTATTCCACACCTCAAAACATAACAGAAAGGAAAAGGAATCCTTTTTGAAAAATTTTGATACAAAATTGATTGTACAACGCCTTTGTGTTGCCTGGATGACCTCATGCTCTGCTCCTATACTGTTCTGAATAGCTCAGTGCCTGAAAATTCCTACAATGTTTAATTGAATCAAATAAGGACCTAATTGAATTTTTTTTTATATGTATAAGAGGTTAGTAAAGGATATCAGCCTTTAATGCAATTCATAGAATCAGTGAAGAAAAGATATATTCTTGGTAGTAAAGTAGAGCAGTGACATATTGAAATCAGAGGGAAGGGAGAAACAAGTCTCTGATCATCGACACCTAAGCAAAACAGAAACAGAGTTTATTCCATTGCAGGAGCTAAGGGAAGATTCATCAACTGAGTAGTAGATTAAGAGAATAAAGAGGCAAGGAAATATATTATAATTTTAGAAATTTTGTCAGTTGGGTATTTTCTATCTCTATTTCTCACTTTTCTGAAAAAATATGCATACTCTTCAATGCATTGTCTCTTTCAAAAAATAGGCAAATTCTACCCTTTCCTATCAGATACAACTGCAGACTTTCTGAGACAGGTGTATTCTTCCAGCATTTTTCCAACTGACTTCCACAGTGGTGCTCCACAGACTTTTTCTGTCCACAAATTCAATATATACCTTTAAATTGCATAACTGGATTGCATATCAGAGCAGATTTTCTAGCTTATAATGAAAACTCTACATACTGTTAAAAGTAATTGCTCATTGCTCCATTTACCTAATGTGTTTTATTAATAAACAGAGAACAAAGTCATTTAATGAAAAATTTTTAAAAATGGCGCTTTTTTCCTCTCTTTAGTGTAATCTCTTGGGTGGGTTTGTTTGTGTTGATTTTTTCTGTTTTGTTTTTGTTTTTCTTTTCATTTTGTGGTTGTTGTTGTTGTTTAATGCAAAGATATTGTTTCCTTAACTGCTTGTAAGGGGCTGCTTCCCTCAATATTTACTTATTTTACAAATGTGTCTTGGTAGGTTTCCTGAAATATAAGCATTAAAATCTGTTTTCGTTCTGGTTTTCCACTGACATACACCAGATGATTTCATTTCAGGGTGTTTCTGATTTGCCTCATTTTATGTGGGAAATTAGCTCTAAAACCAAGCCCAGAAGTTTAACATAAGTCAAATTCTAGCAAAGAGCATCTTCTAAAACTAAATATCAAAACTTCTTTTTATCTCATGTTTGGAGGAATTAAATCTCCTCCAAAACCATGGAAAAGGTGAGTTCACTGCACTATTAGTTTTAATGTATGCAAAGAATAATTATGAATTAAAGAGATTAAATGAACCTAAATCCTAAAGAGAGTTTTGGAGCATTTTGTGAAGTGTCATCCTGAAAATCATTTGGCAAACAGATTCAAGTGTGAATCACGGAATGTGGTCCTTTACATCATTATGCTGACAAGTGGTTCTTCAGTACTGAGTGGTATCCTGCAGAGCCAAAAATGTTCCAGTAGGATTTGCCCAGTGAATCAAACATCTTGTAATTGGATTTGCTACTTGCCTACAATAAAAAGCAAATGCCAGAAGGCAAGAATTTGTTTTTACTGTATACATGTGTTAGTCTTTTTAATCAGTAAAATATTTATGCTAAAATACAATCAGCAAAATATTTATGCCAAAATATGGCTTTAGTCGTAATTTTCTATAGTGCAAACTATCTTAGAAATAAATAATAGTCCCAGTTAAGGAAAGCTACAATTAAAACTAAATGCTTGCTTATTTTTTGTGTAGACAGTGCAGTGTACCACAGCTACTGGTACTGGCATAACTGAATCCTTTAACATCTCAGCATCTGTTAACCAAATCAATTTTTATATAAGAATAAAATTGCTGAAGCTATTGAATGAATGCAGAGAATGAAAATATTTTTCATAAAGTTAAGTTCCAAGGTAAATTTTTCAATTTTTTCTTTAGCTAGGAAGCATCTGGATTGAAGTAGCATTTAGCTGTATGGCAGAAAGTCTGTGAAAAACAACTAAATAGAATCATTAATTTAATGGTGTTTAGACAAGAGACAGATATTCCTCCTGCTTCATTTTACTTCCCTAGAAAGAAAGTGAAGTAGGAATATCTCTATGTCTTGTCTATGAAACTATTCATCAAATAACTTCATACCTCAGTTAATAACATGTGGAAAAGCTATGTTTCCAGAAGAGCACAAGACGCCACATCAACCAGGGAGCAATCTCAAATGTTTAATTGCCTCTGGAGAAATACACCCCATCTGTGTGTGTGTTCTTGGTGATACCTGCCAGTCCCTTTAGGGGAAGTCAATAGACTCCAAATAAAACACTTAATTGCTTTATTGCTTACTGATGTTGCAGATTTAATTTTAATATTATCTTAAAAAGAGTACCACAAACACTCATGGAGGAAGTTTACAGAAACATTGGCTTGTCTCCGGCTCAATTCCTATGCAGTGTTTACCTTAATCCGCACTTCCAAAGGTCACCTTTGTAGAGTAAAACCTTTCTGGCAGAGTCCTGCCCAGTGTAAGTTTATCCTCACAAAAACACACTCTGTTTTTTTGGTGGGAATGTTGGGGTAGACTTTCTTTGTACCTAGAGATTTTTAGGTGGATTGGGTTATCTTTTCCAGGTTCTTTCTAAAGGATCTCAGAAAAATTGCAATGGCAAGAATTGGGTCTCCTGCCTCGGGCAGGACTGAAATGTTTGCGGCTGTGCTTCCAGCTCTATGTTAAGTGGTTGATAACAGTGAGTGAAATAATGATTTTGTGTTTTCATAATCATGTGTTTCAAAGATTTGTGAGAATCCTTGTTCACAGGATCAAGCAGTGAGTGGCAGCAAGCCCCTAAACCAAACATAAGAATGCTGCACCACACACAAAAATATTGAGCTGGTCTCAGCTACATATATCTTCAGCAAGCTTACAGGTCAGCAATCAATTAATTAGTTCTAAAACTACTGGTGGATCAGAGTTGAAAAAGGCAAGAGAATGGTTACATCATCATGTATGCTCATGGCCATCAGGAAATAGGTACTGTGAAGCCAGTTTTATATGCCAAAGTTCATAAGGAATAAAATACCATTAGTCACTGACTTTAATTAATTAAAGAGTTGTTTCTCAATATTGGTTTACTCGTGTCTATTGGTGATTAATATCCACTAAGGAAATGAGAGCTATCAATGATACTGCAGAATGAGGTTGCAGAACATACAGAATGTTACCAAATCCTCTGTATAATCTCCTTTGACTTGTGAGTTTAACAAGTAACAACTCTACCTCATTTTTTTACTCACTGCAGGAAATCTCATCAATCACCTTGGACCCCTTCCCTTCATTTTAAACAAATCTGCTAGAGTTCAACTTAGCTAGAGTTGTCATAGGTTTTTAATGGAAGACATAGGATTTCAAGAAATAAATATCACAATCTGATATTGCAGAAGATGCTTTGAATATCTAGTAGGGACAGAAATCTAGCTACTGCTTGTCATGATGTGAAGACTCAGGGTTTTGTCATCCAAAATGGCATTTGGGCCTTTTGTATAGTGCAATAGATATTGTAGTGAAATATGGGGGATATGTTAATATACCATGTTAATATATATAAAACACTAAGAATGACATGATTTCTGGTTAGACTGCCCTACACTGATTAAAATACACAGCCTTAGAGGCACTAATCAACTAAAAGATTCTTTTCTCTAAGCTATTTTGTCCATGTATATCTGAGAGATAGTTACACTGCTAATTCTATATAATAGTTTGAAGGCCTTCCTTAATGACACAATGGTATATTTTCAAAATGAAGAAAATAATGTGCCAATTATAATGAAATGGAATTTAAATACAATCATGGAATCTAAGTAATTGGTCTCCCTGTAAGTGAAGTTCTGGGTGACTGGTAGAGACACGTGCAGCCATACTGAGTTAATATGCACTGACAGTCAACATAATTTGGTCAAATGTCACATCAAGATGTGCATTACAGAAAACACCTCTCAAGGTTAAGTAGTAGCTTTTAAAGTATATAGTTGTGCAGCAGACTAGGAAGACAATTGTTGATACACCTCTAATTAATTGACTGAAGAGAATATTTCATTTAGATGTTAGTTCTGATAAGAACAATAGAATTAAATTCAGAATATTTGTTAGATATAGGAGTCCAAATTTATATAGAAAAGAAAAATATATGAAAGATGAGAAAGTCAAAATAGATGAAATGAAAATATTTAGATTCAATAAAAATAATAGGCAAATTAGACAACCATAAAGAAAAAAAATCAGGCAGAAAAATATAAGCTGAGAGGCTTGTGGAAAAGGTGCCTTGAGCTACAGCAGGACTGGTGTCAATTTTACCCAGTCAAAATCAATTAATCATTCAATCACCCAATATGTATGTATGGTAAATGGTAACTGTGATTGCACTTAATGAAAAATTAAGTTCAAATTGCAAAATAAATTCTTGTAAATTTTAGTCCTTTCTCTTAGCTGCTGCTTTATTATAAGTTTAGTTAAACATTATTGTCACAATAGTGACTTCCATCATAACTGGAGTTAGTTATGCCATATTTATTGCCTAGGAGTTCAGTATGCCTTCTTCTTGTGTCTCCAAATAAAATCGTCAAAATAAAAGAAGATGAAAATCTTATTTAAAAAAAAACCAAACCTTGGTACAGATTGCAAAAGACCAAATCACAGATAAAATACATGAAAAGGATAATGCAGAGCTTTAACACACAAAAGCTGTAAAAATTGTATTATCCTACTCTATCTGAAATTCAAAAATGGTAAGAAGTAGCAAGAATAGAATTAAACCCACTACTTTACACATATTTTATCATTGTTCTATAAAGATTATAAACCCAAAAAGCAAACAAACCAACCCAAAAACCATACGCATTAGTTAAAATAATTTAGTTATATATTATACATACTAATATATATATTAGAGAGAGAGATACTAATATTATATATTACTAATTTTCTGAGAACTGCAGAAGTAATATAGTCTAGGTGTCTACAATATTGTGCATGACCTAAACTGGTCAATAAAAATGAGTCCATATCTAATGTTCTCTGGAAAGAAGATAGGGCTGTAGCACTTATAATACACCAGCATCCTCACTATTCAACCACATTAAGTGCATAGCCAGTGAATGAATATCCAGTAGACATAAAACAAATGGGCAAGTCTGTAGTGGAGAAATATGAAAGTTTCTGTTCCTTTAAGCTTTTTATGACATGGTAATCTGTAGGGGTTAGTTACGCATACCCTTTCTCTTTATCCTATTAAGTGAAAATTAAAGATAGCAACATACAAGGGAGACAAATTTCGCTACAATCGTAACAACACTGATGCATGAAACAGAACATGCAACTGAAACAACATCATGTTAAGGCTGTTCTTGAGATAAGAAATGTTTCAGAAGCTGCATATTAATGAATTAGATTGGCTTACATGAATTATTCCTCTTGTTGTTTGCTTGATGCTATTTAATCAAGGAAAGGCAACACCAAATTCTGCAAAAGAAACATCTTTCAGTCTGGGTTTTTTTCCCGTTTTTTTCCTGTTTTTTTTTTTTTTTTCCTGAGTACCTTCAAGGACAGAGAGATTTGTTTTTCTCAGGAGTCACTGTTTAAAATTTGTGCTGTAAATAAGATCAGCCATGTATAGGAGTGGTCCTAATGGTCTCTAATTTAGGAGTATCTACCTTGTTACCATATCTCAGTGTTTTGCTACCTGCTAACCAAAAGGCTTTACTTGGATCAAATTAGTGAACTTTTGTTACAAAATTAAATTGATTGTTCCTTATTCTTTGACTAACAAAACTGGAACAGAAATTTTCATCACCTGCACTCTAATCTGCTGTTTGGATTTTTTTTAATGCTTTAGAAAGCTGTTGCTTGTCTCCAGTTTTAGTCTTTTATTTTCTACACCAACAAATATATAACTTCACTGTATCCCAGAAGCAGTATTTTTTAGACCTCTGCTTCTCTACTGTTTTTCTTGCAGTACAACATAGTAGGACATATTATTTTGTAATGCAATTGCACAATCATAATTGAAAAGAAAATAAATAAAACAAAAGGAACTCAGAACCAAGTCAGACTACTAGCACACCTAAAATAACATCCAGTTTCAAATGGAGACAAGATGTCACTTGGTGAAGATTCCAAAACAAACTTGAAAAAGGACCCATCAGCTTTGTTCCAAGAAGGTAAATCTGTTTCTAATCTACAGGAAATTCATGGTTTGCATTGGTTTTGAGAGGAAGATGCTGTTCTATAAGCTTTAAAAGCTGCAACCCACTTATTACAACTGCAATGGATATCCTCGTTTCTCTGGTCTAAGTATCAGTCTTTATTATTGCAACGCACTGCATGTGAGAAAAACTGGAAATCTACTCCCAAAGGGACAGGAGCAGAACAAAAGTTCCCATTTCTTCTTCCCCTTGGGAAATTTTTAGTGATAGATCATTTGCTCATGTCTGAAAATATATTTGTCTTTTTTGTCTTTTTTTTCAATGAGGAAACTATTCTATCAAGAATTATCTATTTGTGCATATTACTACAGCTCCCAAAAGCTCAGTGCTTTTACTAATCCTCCCTTCTGCTTCATACTATAATTATAACACAGAGTACAAGGTCATTTCATTTACAAAGACCATAGCAAATGAGTGTAAAAACAGGAGACAACTGACGGATAGGGAAAGACAGGAAAGTACAAGGGAATAATGAGGCAGTACTAGACACAGTGATAGGCAGCAGTCTCAGCACAGAATCATCTTAAACAGTGTGAGTCCTTTTATATCTCTTTTTCTTTTAAGTAGATAATACTGAAGTTTAGATTTTTTAAAGAAAAGACTAGAAAACAAGAAGGGAATAAGAAACTAGTTTCTGGATATTTTATGAGGCTCACTTCTGAGACTGAGCTACAATCAGTGGAAGAGAAAGAAGGTGATTGTTTCACGAGGCAAAGATTGGATTATAAAAAAATGGCAACATGAGCTGGATAGGGGCCGGAAGCAGTGTCTCAATGCCAAATGAGTAGGAAGATGTTGGAAGCAAATAGGCTTTGAAAGGTCCTGAAAGTAAAGACAAATTGAGAATGTTTGATATAGCAGAGGAGAGAAAAACAGAGATACATATAGATCTCAATTCTATTTAATAGCTTAGTTTTTTAAAGGAATTTGCCTACCATCTCTATTTTCAAGTTAAAATCTTTTATATACTAACAATGTATGCAGCATATCAGAATCTAAACACAGTTACTTGCTCCAATTTGTCTGAGATGTGATGCTTAACTCCACCTAACACAGGGTAGTAACATAAATTAGTAAAAAAGGAGACACCAAAATGCTCCAAAATATTAATGCACACTTAGTGCTGTTCATATGTAACTGCTGAGCACACTGAAGAAGGTTGCCAGCAACAGACCACCGTAGTCATATTCTGCATCCTCACTATGTTGTTCTCTATACACTGTGTCTTCAGATGAGTCTGATAATGGCTGCTTGTTTGACATTCACTCTGCATGAAATACTGTTCCACAAGCCTGATATATTTGTCAAATAAGGTGAAAAATGCTGGAACAAGCAACCAAAACAGAAACAAAAGCCTAGCCAGAAGTATTTGCTCTCGCCGAGATTGAACACCTCTCTTCACATATGAACAGTGATTGAAATACATTTTTCTATGATTCCTCAGAAAGGTCTCCTTGACTGTTCAGTTTTCGTTCTTTGAGTAGTCTGTCCTTAGCTATGTGCTGCAATAAAATGAATGTTGCTTTTCAAGGTTACTTTGTGTGCAGATTACTGCTCAGCATTAAGTACACCTGTAGCACAGAGACTCTCCAAGGTCTTTAGGCCTTCTAAACCTCACTCAAGCCTTATTTCAGAGCCAAGTTGAGCTTTGCTGCACTTTTTTCTATATCACAAATATTATTCTTGCAGCTATAGAAAAATAAGCAGTTTTCTACAGGAAACTGAAACTAGAGGGTACCCAAGTCACATTCCTTCAAATCTTGTCTTGCATTGTTACGGCTTTGCAGTCAAAAAACACAAAATGTGAAGAAATTGAAATGTACACTTCAGTCTCTCTGCCTCTATTTGACTTTTCTTTTAGAACTCCTCTCTCGCTTTCCCTCTCTGCAGATTACATTTTAACAAACTGCTGTCCAACATAATATAAAGTTGCTGGAAGGAAATAAATAGTTTTCTGTATTATCTGTCTGTCTTTTTAAGCAATTATGGTATTTCCCTTTGGATAAGGATAGATATTTAAAATATTAATACTTAAATAATGAATTTAAAATGCATAGATTCATATTTTATCCTGGACAGCTAAAAGGCTCATGGATTTTTCAGGTCTAAGATAAATGCATCCATTTTTTTTTTCAGTGTTTTTCAAACTGCCTAGCATGTTACAAATTCATAAATGAGACTTCTCCTTCATAGGAAATGTTATTCTTCAATGCTAAAACCTTGAAAAGAATGGCTAATGCCATTTC
Source organism: Cyanoderma ruficeps (assembly GCA_008694505.1). Lineage (NCBI taxonomy): Eukaryota > Metazoa > Chordata > Aves > Passeriformes > Timaliidae > Cyanoderma > Cyanoderma ruficeps. The sequence continues at coordinate 23,911,766 of VZDJ01007755.1, read as the reverse complement.
TAATGGGTTTTAAGGCTTGAAATGTTTATAGTAGATATTTTTTAAATTTTCCTTTATGCCTCACAGAAGATGACTATTCTTAACTGAGCACAGAATTATATTTAAAATTTCCTTCATTGTGCCAACAACCACTATTCCAGGGTCATTCCCTGGGATCCTGCCACTGGTCACCACAGAGGAAAGGTCAGTGCCTGTCCTTCCTCTTCCCCTCACGAGGAAGTTGCAGCTGCAGTGAGGTCTCCCATCAGTCTCCTCCAGGATGAACAGACCAAGTGACCTCAGTCTCTCCTCATACAACTTCCTCTCAAGGCCCTTCACCATCCTTGTGGCCCTTTTTCAGATGCTATCAAATAGTTTAATGTCTTTCCTATATTGTGGCATCCAAAACTGCACACAATATTCAAAGTGAGGCCACCCCAGCTCAGAGCAGAGCAGGACAATCCCCTCCCCTGCTCAGCTGGCGATGCTGTGCCTGATGCCCCCCAGGACAGGCTTGGCCTTCCTGGCTCCAGGGCACTGCTGACTCAACCTGCCACTGACCAGGACCCCCAGATTCCTTTCTGTGGCACAGCTTTCCTGCCTATCATCCCTCCGTCTGTATGAACATCCAGAGTTGCCTCATTCCAGGTACAGAGTTGGGCACTTTCCCTTGTTGAACTTCATACAATTAATGATTGCCTAGCCCCCTAATTTTTTGAGTTTTCTCTGAAAGATTTCCCTGCCTTCAAAAGTTTCTCCCAGGTTTGTATCATCTGTACACTTGCTTAATATTCCTCACAGTCCTGCATGAAAGTCAGGAAGATGTTGAAGAATACAGGGCTGAGCTTGGAGCCCTGTGGAATACCACTAGTGACAGGTTCCCAGTTTGATGTCACCCCATTCACTGTAACTTTGTGCTCGACCTGTGAGTAAGTTGCTCACCCAACACATGATGTGTTTATCCAGCTATGTGCTGAAAACTTTGTCTAGAAGGATTCCGTGAGAGAAAGTATTGAAAGCTTTGCTGAAATCCAAAAAGATTACATCAACAGGCTTCCACTGATCAACTAGGTGAGATACCATGTCATAAAAGGAAATCAGATTTTGTAAGCAGCACTTTCCTTTCATAAAGTCATGCTCGCTGTGAGCAATTACTGTGTTGTTCTCCAGGTGTTTTTCAATATCTCCCCGAATAACTTTCTCCATAACTTGATTAGGCACTGAAGTGAGACTGACAATCCTGCAGTCTCTGGGACTTTGTGCCCTTCTTGAAAAGTAGGACAACATTCACCAGCTTCCACCCAGCTGGGTCCTCTCTGGATTTCCAAGACCACTCAAAAATCATAAAGAGATGTTTAGCAATGACATCAGCAGCTTTTTGAGGATCCTCAGCTGAATCCCATCAAGCTCTATAGATTTGTAGGGATCCTGCTGGAGCAGCAGATCCTGCACAATTTTGGAATCAGCTGGGAGTTGATCATGGCTGCAATCATGGTCCTCCAGTTCAGGGCCATCGGAATCCCTTGGTGCATCATCCATGCCAAATGCACAGGCAAAGTATCCATTAAAAACCTCTGCCTTGTCCATGTCACTGTTTGGCCGGGTGGGAAAAAGTTGTAAATTTTTGCTGCTTCATCAGGGTACCCTATCACCTTTGACATTTTTGCAAGCATTTTGCTGAGCAGAGAAAATGGAAAAGAAGGGGTTAAAAATATCTGCTCCACTCTCTTTCAGCTGCCAGTCATCAGGGCCACTAAGGCTAGATGTTCACCCTTCAGGCAGTTTTGTGACTGCAGCTCAAAATGATCACTGTCTAAGCAGAAACATACAATTATTCCAATCAAATTATTCCTAGGCTACACAATACAATTACCCAGCCTAATTTGAAAGATGAATTAATTGAAGGATTACTTTCCTTCTTTTTTTTTTTTTTTTTTTTTTTTTNTCATAAAGAAAAGTGAAACAGTTGACTTCCATGTTAGAGACTCTGGAAGGATATCTACTTTCATAAGAAACAGACTTTGTTTCAGCTCTTTACTTTCAGGGAGAGGAGGAGAATTTAGCACTGCAAATCAGCTCTTACATTAGCACAAAATCAACGTATAAAAGTAGAAAGACAAAAGCGATGCTTTGTCACAGTTTTCTTTCTTTTTTTCTCCTCTTTCACAGATTAAGATTGATTGAAAGGACAGTTCAGCATGAATTCCTCTGTATTGCTGTGTCTCATGATGATGCTGGTTCAGCTTTGTCCTTGCTCTCCCAGCACGCAGAACTCCAGAGCTCAAGACACACTTCAGTCTTTCACAGCGGCTCGAAGAGTGAAACGTGGCTGGCTGTGGGAGCCTCTTTTTGCAACTGAGGAGCAGATTTCACCACATCCTGTGTATATTGGACAGGTATGATAAATAATTCAAGGACAACACAAGGGTTAGATTTAACATGCTGATTAGCAGCTTCCACCCTGACTTGGAAGACCAAATATCTCCAGTGATGAGGAAATAGCAACTAATGTAGAAAGAGGAGGTCAGGAAGCTGTAATAAGGCAGTACTACATCTCTCCTTTCCTTTGACCTTACTCAAGGTCAGAGAAGTCCGAGAGCTGTAGGCCATGGCAGTAGGAAGTGCCTTCCTTCACTGAGGACGCCTGTCAAGGAAACTTCACATGCATGCCGTTACTAAAGCTAGATGAGGGTATAAAGCTGGAAAGTTCCTTTCTTTCTTCTGAATGGAAGTTAAGGACTCATCAACATCTGGCAATTTGCTTGTGTTATTTTTGGCACTGCATCAAAGCAGCCATATTGAGTGTGGTGTAGTTTACAAACAGTATTTAGCATGATTTTCTATTACACTAAGTAGCAGCTGATTTACCCCTCATTAATTTTTAATGAAGCTGATTAATACTAAATCCCTTTACCACTGAGAAACTGCAGGAACCTGCATGGTTCATTAGATTAACGTAGGTTTAGCACGACGGGCAATTATTTTTCACCCTCCTTTAAAAATGCGCTTTAAGATAATTGTCTTAACGATGGTTTATCTTCCCCCCTTCCCTCTCTCTCCTTATCATTATTATTACTATATTTATTATTATTATTATTAATTTTTGTATGCCAGAAGTAATTTTAGTCTTGAGATCTGGTTTTCTTTTCTTTAAGGCCCTTTTTAGATGAATGAACCAAAATAAGTTTAACTGCTAATTAACTAGCACTAAAATTTAATTGGGCCCAAAGGGTGAAGTGCTCAAAACTCACTAATTACTTTTTCACAGCCCTTTCAAAGTAATTACTATGGAAGTGTGATGTCTCACTTCTGAAAGAACAACTGAAGACATAGTATTTATTAAAAAAAAATTATTATTACTTTTCCAACACCTTGAAAACAGTTTCCTGCCAAGAAACTACATTAATGTCATGTATTTTCATAATCTCACCTTTTTTATTTCTCACAGGTAAACTGGGGATTTATATTGCAGTGAAACCATTGTCTAATAAGATATATTTACTTGTGTCTTTTTATTGAGTAGAATATGCGCTGCTTTCAGCAAATGAAGTGGTAGTCTATGATCAACACATGAATTTTTAGTAATTAAGGCCCTGAAGAAAACTGCATCAACGAAAGTACAAAGGTAGACAGTATCTGTTTTTAAATCACTATTCCATATCAAAATCTTTTTACAGTCAGAACTAAATTTTCAAATTTCATTTAACCTAGAATCATGACTCCTTTTCCATTATCAAGATTAAGAAAAAATAAATGTGTGCATCAGCACTGCAATGACAGATAGACAAGGATGAGTACAAAAATCCTTGTTCTCAGTTCTCATTTACAATGGTAAGGCCATTTATTTTGTTCCCTGCCTGAAGAAACAAGTAAACTGTGAACCTTTTCTATTCTTTCTCAGCAAATGTCATCTGTAAGGGACCTCTCATTTAACATGTTCAAGGTCATGAAATCTGTTGTGGATAAATGATTCTGAGTGAAATTGCTAAACGCAGGTTATGTCTTAGCAGCCAGTCAAAGGCATGCTCCCAGACTCTAAGGGTCTGTACACTCTGTGGTCACATCTGAGCCCCATGTTAGTTTTAAGATTTAGATATAGATCACTTCTCCCAAATCCTGGGTTTTGTGATAAGGAAACCAAGATTTATGGATAACAAAGAAGCTGTGTTGCCCCTTAGTGAGGTGCCAAATTTGGATGATGCTAAAATGAGTTTGATCAGACCACTAATAAAAGGTGAAACATGGCCCATGTTTAGCGCACAACTACTTATGTTGAAAATATTTAAGTTGTTCATATTTTAAATGGTTCCAAACTCCCTTAAACTTGAAAATTCTGTCTTTTGTACTGGCAAAGATAATTAACTCTGAATATTATAGGCCTTAAATACCTTTACAGAACTCAGAGCAAGAATTCAAAACAGTTCCTCATATCTCAGAGAAGTGTCCCTGTCACATTCTGAGTAAATTATCCATCTGATGCATACAGACAATTATGCATTATGAAAATCTTAAAAGCCATAGACATTCTTCCAAAGAAAAGTTGAAACTATTTTTGCAACTTCGGAAATTATTACAAAATATTTGAGCAGAACCAGTAGGGAAGTGTTACTTTCCTGTTCTATGGCCTCACAAATTACCTTTGGGGTCAATAACAATAAGAAAAACAGTGAGATAATTAAAATCAGCTATTAGGCATATTATTTGCATTTTAAACATGTTGCTTCATAAGAGAAGCTAGTTGAATAATATATTTTTTTAACTTCAAACTTTTACAATTAGTATCCAGGCTCTTAGATAGTATGACATTTTTGTTCTGAAATAAAAATAAGTGGAGAAAAAATAGAGAATTAATGACATAATAAAATTTTTTGTTCCCATAAAATTCAACTGTGGATGCCTGCTATATTAGGAAATTAGGTTAATGCTCTTAAAATATTTCTCTATTATATATCACTAACATTAACAGAACTATTTTGTTTTCATGAACAAATGCAGCTGGACAAAAATTGTCTCCAATGCTCAACTTCATAAAAGGAATCATCACCGTAAAGTTCACCTTAGCAATACAACAGAGAATATAGATCATCCTGGAAGGAAATGGAAAATGTCTATCAATTTATTTTGGAATGAATAGTACAGGGTTTCACCACAGAATGTCTTTTCACTTCTTTAATATTTTAACAGAAACACAACATCACTGTTGCACACATTTTCACTTAGCATTGCTGAGTAAAAAAAAAAAAATACTTAAAAAGTACATGTGTCATCTGCAATGATAAAAGATTTAGATAATGTTTAATGACCTTTGCATTGTTTTCAGCAGAATTGTAAAGGAGCTGATAAAACAATGAACTAAAGTAGGGTTCCCTTCACTTCAAAGTAGCTGAAGCATCTCTTTTCAGGCATATCATGCATATATGTCTGTTATATCAATACTTTAAAATTAAATAATTTTAAATATTTTAAAAATAAAATGGTTGGCTGAAAATGCAACAGTATCTCCTTTCAAATATTAGTGTCCAAGAAGGCTCATTAGTGACAGGGTCCACTGTAGAATCAAAACAAAGCATAAAATGAATTTTTCAAAACTTTATTCTTCCCAAACTGCGACTGATTTTCCTCCTTTTTACTTTCAGCTGAAATCAGATTTAGACAAGCAGGATGGCAACTTAAAATACATTTTGACTGGGGAGGGAGCTGGAACCTTTTTTGTCATCGATGAATATAATGGCAAAATTTATGTAACACAAAAGCTGGATCGAGAAAAGAAACCTTTCTACACTCTAAGAGCACAAGCAATCAACAGGAGCACTCAGCTTCCTGTTGAGCCTGAATCAGAATTTATCATCAAGGTTCGAGATGTCAATGACAATGAGCCTCAGTTCTTGGATGGACCTTATGTGGCTACTGTTCCAGAGATGTCACCTGAAGGTATCGTATTCTCTGTTGCAAATTCTTTATTTCCTGAATTTTTTCTAGACAGCTGTGTTGAAGTAAAATCTTAATAGCATATTTTACAGACTGCATCTCCATAAGAAGGAAGCAAACTGTTTTACAGGTTTGGAAATTTGCAAAGGTATATTCTTAACCTGAGGGTTGTAAATGCCTCTACTTAACATTCTTGTTTTTAAATACTTATACATTTATACATTTATTTAAATTTTAAATATTTATAACTATTTAAATATTTAGGTACCTACATCTATCCAAGTCCTTTCATGGGTTCTGGACACATGCTTGGATTGACTATAGACATTTATCTTTCCCGTCAGTGATTCAGCCTTGAAATTTGCACTTCTTTAAAAATATTACTTCCCTAGTAGAAATAGGTAGAGTACTGCAATGAGTTGTGAAGAAGATATGATGGCCACCCTCACTCTCTGCATGCTGTCTATCTAGTTACACTGCCAAGCCTCTTTTGTATCAGTCGGCTTCTCCTTGTTTGGATCAGACAGTGCACAATGAAGGACTGCTTTTGGATTTCCTAAACACATGAATTGTAATTTTCCTGTCAAAAGGAACAACTTAATCCCTTAAACTCTTCTTTCCCACTTTCACATGATCAGACAGACCTGTACTAGGATCTGTCATGTATCTGGAAACAATACAACAAATGCAAAGCAAAGTCAACATGTGGGAAATATAGGTATATNATATATATATATATAAAAACACACACACATTCATTAGCTATAGTGTACATTTATGTTTAAAGCCTTCAAAAATCCCAAAGTGTGAATACAGCTGATGTAAACAGGCATGTTATAGGTAATAACTCCAAATAACTATCTTCAAAATCAAAGGGAAAATAGATTTTTCAGATCTTACAGAAAATATCCCAGTAATCTTTTAAATTTATATGCCTACTTCTTTTGCTTCTTTCTATTGCAACTGATATTGAAAAGAAATTCAAATATTTTGCTTCTTTAAATGGTATGAATCAATGAGGCCATTAATATAACAGCCTCAGTGATGTTATTAAGCATTATCTGATCAACTTTTAAAGCAGAATTGGCGAATACTTTACAGCCAGCCATAAACTTTATCTTCTTTTACCAGCCGGGATAGCAGTTGAAAGAAAAGGATATCCATGCCTTGTATTTAATTGAAAGTGGGGTTAGTATCCTCATTTCTGCCAGGACACAGCAGCTCACCATCACTACCAGCAGTAGCTACAAAGACATGCCTTCTATCAATTTACTTGCTAGTGATACTTGCTACCTGCTTATACCACCCTCCACCAGGGAAATCACTTCTACTGCTTCTTCACTGCCACTTTCTTCTTTGCAGACAGACTTAATTCTGCACCTGACCTCTTGGTCAAGTAACTTCTAACATAATCAGTTGCTTGTTCAGAGGGTTCTTCCAGCCTTTACATCTTGCTCACTCATTCAACTTTGGAGACAAAATAGATGTCAAGGACCTTGACTTTTTTTTGTGTACTCATACTAAAAATGACTACAGTTCATTGTCTAGAACTATTTCAGATTTCAATAATTCAGGACTTTGATAATTCCTTTCTTTTGTTCTTTTTTTTTCCCCCTCTGTGGTAAAACATTGTTTATAGGCCCCTTCGTCTCTCATAAAAATGTTTTTTAAATGTCTGCTTATTTAGTATGTCTTCATTTATACTCACAGAGCCTTATAGCCATTAACATAAGTGTATGAACAAGCGAATTTCTTCCATTTTATCTTTCTGTCTTTATGATGGCTATATGGAAAAAAAAAGAAAAAAAGAAAAGTAGTCAGGTAGTGTGATACCTAAGACCAAAAACGACAGTAGTCTTTTCCCATATACCTCTGTTTCTCACTTGAAACCATCAACAAGCAGTTGACATTTGAGAAGTTTTACTCTGTACTGCTTTGAGTTGGCTATAAAGATATACACTAAAAATGAAAGACTCAGCTGTCTTCGTCCACTCTCCTGTGTCATCTATTATATATTTAGATTCCTAAAACATGGTATCGCTTCAGCATAAGAATAATTAATCTTCAGAAAATGTAATTTACTTTGTGATATTCCTATAATATTATAAATTTTAAAAACAGTGAAATATAAAAATACATGAAATTTTAAAAAGTAAATTAAAAAATCAGAGTTAAATCCATGTCCCACTTGTCAGAATGGGTGAAGAATGAAGCAAGATCCCTATTTGCCTTCTCTCACAGACACCGACTTCCTGGAATAGTAAACTCACTGATTTACGATCATCCAGTGCATGATACATTAATCCAGGTCATCCAGGATCTTGAAATATTTTCTGCATTACAGCTTCTACACTTGACCTCTCCGTCACTAATACCATAGCTATTCCAGAGATCATTCTTTCATCTGCTTCTTTCATGGACACACTCTGGGAATAGCAATGTGTATGCATGGAATATACAGAGCAAGTGGAGTGTATACCTTGATATTGGTCAGCTGCAAAACATGAAACAGTTAAGACTCACACCATGAGTACTTCTTGGGGCTCACTTATCCTGCTTCTCAAAAGGTAGGGAATGCACTTTCAGTGTGCATTCTACAACAATCTTCCAAGGAAATTTATAAGCTCATAGCAGAGAGACAGGGTAATCCACAAAAATTTGCAGTATTGATAGCGTAGTGGTTGATTATTTTACTGTTTTTCTCCAGTAAACTAAAACATACTCTTGCATAAAATGGGGTGAAGAACAGAGTTGATTTAAATTATACAGTGCTATAGAGAGGTTTGCTCTTTGCTCTGTTTCAGTGTTCTCTAGCTTTGGTTCAGCTCATTGATGCTCAGTCCCCTAATTATTTCCTCGCAGAAAATACTCTTAGGAAGTGTGGTCAAGACTTGGGAAAGCAGGTCACTACTAGTACACATTTTATCTGGAACTAAGAAAGCAAATAGAGAATAGTTCAGAGCTGGTCACTTGCCTCAGACAACCACAGCAAAACCAGAAAATAGACACAAATAACTGTGCCTGAAGTTAGTTACAAGTATCAATATATATACAAATGTGCCAACAAATTAGACTACATCTTAATTCTTTATTAGCTCTCTTTTATCTTCAGTACTAAATTTTATTAGGGTTTTATATGCAAGTGTCACAGTAAATGAAAAGTGTGTCAGCAAATGGACTCTCTTCTGAGAACACAGGACTCTACCCTCAGGCATTTGGTACGATTTTACACTGTCTTCCTTATAGCTGTTAAACTTGTACAAATGCTGATCTGATGGAGTGGTTAAGAGTCAGATGCAATAATCTATCAGTACTTAATGTCTTTATAGATCTCAAGCTCCAGTTAGAAAAATGGCTAGCTATTTGCCATATGAGGGCTCCTAGTATACCTAATGGGCTGAAGCGTATAAATGGCACTCTACTCTGTTTTGCCCAAGAAAGGTAAAACCAAGGCTTCAGAGATACAAAGTATCATTTTGCCTTAAATAAAGCTAACCAAAAGTTATATCATATGATGTTTGAAATGTCAGGACTAGAGCTTTGGGATTTCTTAATATTGGGAGGTGTGAGCAGCTATATGTTGATTGATTGTTTTAAAATATATGATTTGTACCTGTTCAATTATTCTTCTCACAATCATGTAGTTACAAAAAATGGCTTTTGGGAGTTTTTGAGTACAGAATATTAATGTTTCAATTTCTGTCACCCAGATACAAATGCTAAGTAAATATGATTTCATTCTGCAAATGGTTTGAGTTGAGTTTTGGGACTCCTTCATAGGTTTTGGGTTTTTTTTCACCAGGGTTTTGTTTCAGTTTTTGTTAAATTTGTTTCAGTGGATTGTTTTTTTCTGATGGTTAAATGTATAAAAAAAATACAGGTTTCATGCAAGTGAAAAATTAAACACTGAGTAAGTACTCTAAAGCCAGCATAACATTTTTCTTCTTGTTACATACCCCATACTTAATGTACAGGTTCATGTAGTTATCACACAATCTTTGTTCTAAAAAATTGTGAGAAATGATAGCTTGCTCTTTACATGGTCTCCTGTCACCCCAATTTAGAAATAAATTGTCTTCCTCCTTGGACTGCAGGATGTCTGTTACTTTTTCCTTCCAGGTCAACTCCCTCTTTACTAGATTCACATTTCCATTAATTTCATCCACCAGCTGCATCTCACTGACTCCAGCTGGACAAAGTCCTTACTTCTGCATTCTGAAATACTCTAGAATAGTTAACAGACAAGAAAAGTGTGTTTGGGTCCCAGAAAGAAGGAAATGCTGGTTTAGGTTCAGCATTTCTTTATAGTACAGAAACTGCAGAAAATAGATCTGCCTTTAAATGCGAGATGCACAAAAGCTGTGATGATAACTTTGAAGTCCTATATATGTTGGATTTTATTCCTGATTTGCTATATATGTTTCTATAAATAAGTCCATTCCTAAACATAGTTGTGAACACATGAGTTTGTTTAGTAGAAATGGCATTCATGACAAACCCATTGGATTGTCCATTGCTCTTGATCCTTTCCTAACTGGCAATTTTTTTCTTCAAAGCAACTGTTCTAGCTGTTCTAGTATTCTGTGTTCTAGTCATGTTGAATCTTCTTAGAGGATGAATTTTCTGTGATTGTGAGGGCAATTTTTATAGATCACAAGTGATATGAAGCTAAGAGTTGTGTAGCTGAAGATTCCATTTACTCTTCAGTCTTATTAATTAATTCAGTTATTTCTGAGGCATATATGTGTCCTGATTAATATGAATCTGTAATTTTATCTTTAAAATTTCTCCAGAGTGATAAGATCTTTGTATATGTATTTATACATCTATACACACATCTAAAACTTTTAAATTTATTCATCTAAACACATACATTAAACTTTTGATATTGTAAGTAAGTTTTGGAGGACACACAGGTCCAAAATTTGGTAAGAATTAAAAACAGTTTAGTTTACTCTCTGCCTGTGAGAAGATACCATGCATTGTGCAACCACTTCAAATGCGGCTCAATAAATTGAGAGAAAATGAAAAAAAAAAAATTAAAGAAGCAAATTATGTAATTTAGCTTATCCTTATATGAGAAGGCTTTTTTCATTTCTATTTAAAAGTAAATCTATTTAGCTGCTAGAAAACCCAGCAATGAATATATTTATTTTATTTGGGAAAAATATCACATTTGATTTTGTCATTACAAAAAACAATGCTTCTGGTCCAACACCTTCAACTCCACCCTTTCTTCTTCTTCTTTTCTCCTCCAGCCTAACTATACTGTTGTATTGATAAGCAGGTGTAACCATGTGAACATATGTCAGAAATTTTAGAAAGTAGCTTGATTTCCTGCTGTTCCTCACAAGAACTGATATTTGCATTCTATTGCATAATCTAGGTGAGGAAAAAAAGACAAAAATAATTATAATCTTAAAAATGGTGTTACTGTGGATATTCTTTTTTAAAGGACAGCCATGGTGCCATGAGGTTACTGTCAATCTTCTATCTAGGATATGAACAGCTGCCCATCAAACAAGAAATCAAGCTCTGCAGTTTGATTCCACTGTGGTTTTGCACTTGTGGGATTTCTACAAGTTTTGCATTGGGACAAACTCATTAAAGACTCAAGAATAAAATTTGTATCAGAGGCTTGTTATACTTCTTGGCTGATTTGCTTGTTAACAATTAATTTCTTTATCACCAGTAGGCGTACTTGTGATAAAGTGACAGTGTTTTCTTATTCTTATGGGAAAATTCCATAAATACTTTGAAGAATATACAAGATGAGGAAAAACAACTTGCTTTAATCCATTACCATATTAGAAAATAGGTGTGTAGTATTTTAAGCAATAAAAATGCAGTGATGAAAAATAATATACTATTTATTTAAATTGAAATTCTGAATGCAACAAGAGCAGCTGCTGAAGAAATATTTTCCCTTTTTAATGATAAATTTTAGTAGGTGCCATTTGCTCCTGTAAATTTTTAGGACTGTTTATTAGCATAACTGGTATGCTAAAAGGTTTTTAAAGATCTTATGTTTTGTAATTATGAGACAATTTACACAAGAAGAAAACAAACATAATCTATTTTATTTTTCCTTGAGGTACTTCGGTTACACAGGTAACAGCTACAGATGCTGATGATCCTTCTTATGGGAATAGTGCTCGTCTGCTTTACAGTCTCATTCAGGGACAGCCTTATTTCTCTGTGGAGCCGAAGACAGGTATTGCAAGTGAATTTATAACTTGAAAACATTCCTAAACTCATAAAATGGATGTAAGCAATTTTGTCTTTCTTGATTTCAACACAAAGATCAACTGATACCACCACTCTTACCTCTCTGCATAGTTCCTAGATTTGAAGAAAATCAACTGTCCTTTCCCATAGGAAGATGAAAATCTTTCACTCTAGCAAATCCAAACTTTACTTAGAAAATTATCTTGTTAAAGAGTTAGACTCTGAATATCCCAATTAATAAATTAATCTAGGAACACGTCTCAATTAACAGCTCTGTGGCTCATCATGTGATTTTTCTATCTGTGGTTTGTTGGAGAAACCACAGATATGTGACATCCTTCCAAAAACCTAACTTCTGAGTAAGAGAGATGGTTATATATGATAGAGGAAATATATGGAGTATCCTGCCCCCTAGAATTCTTAACATACAGAATGAATTTAACATATGACATACTTGCTACCATGAGGATTAATACCCAGTAATAGGACAGTTGTGCTATGCACAGTCTAGAATGAAAATTCATAACTGGGTCCAGTGATATATGTTATATGCATATAATACTACATATACATGTCAGATGGTGAGAAGAAAATGAGACTTACATGGTATTATATTATACTTTTTATTTTTAGGGGTCATTAGAATGGCTTCTGAAATGGATAGAGAAACAAAAGATCAGTATTTGGTCATCATTCAAGCCAAAGATATGGTTGGGCAACCAGGAGCATTTTCTGCAACAGCCACTGTTACCATCAACCTCTCCGATGTCAATGACAATCCACCTAAATTTCAACAGAGTGAGTAGAGGTTAATTACAGTAATGGAAGTCTTGAGGAAATTTAGATTCAGTGAAGCTCTGTTAGGTTTGTTGGTAGGTCTTTTGAGTATAGGGCTGTGCTTTGACTTCAGCATACAGCTGTAAAAGAGTAAAATAGTAGATAAAAAGAAAAGTCCTCACAAGAGCTCAAAAACCAAGAGGAAAAGAAAGTCTATCATTGCCAAAATCTCAAGCCTGGTGGTTTTACTTGCCGCTAGACTTTGGAGACAAATTGTTAAACTGCTTTCCCTATAATTTGCACTACCTCAGCCTAAAACCTGGAAAACGGGATATTTAACATTATTTTCACTCACCTTCTTTCTTCTTTTCCTATCTTCATTTCTTCTGACACACACTATAAAGTTTTTGGCTAATGATATGAGCCTCTCTGTCCAGGTAGCTTCTAGCAGAAGTGGGAGCGGCTCATTGGGCTAGTTGGAAAAATACTGCTATTGGGAAGTGCTGCCCTCCACTGGTTTTTCACCCTGTTCAGTCATGGAACCATAGAATAGTTTGTGTTGGAATAGACCTTTAAATGTCTTCTAGTCCAACCTTTCTTCAATGGGCAGGGATGCTCAGAGCTGCATTCAAACTGACCTAGAATTTTTTCAGAGATGGAACATTCGCCACGTCTCTGGCCAACCAGTGTTTCATCATCCTCATAGTAAAAAATATTTTTCTTATATCCAATCTAAACCTTCCCTCCTTCAGTTTTAAACCATTCGCTCTACTTTTTAGTCGTTTGCTCTATACACTGCTGAAGTAGGGCTCAGAGGGAAGGGCTCCCAAGGGGAAAGTCTGCCCTGAACCCAAGATCTATACAATGCCAGATTATGTCCATTGCTCTGGTAAAATTTGGGGCTTTTCCCAGCTCTCCTGACAGCCTCAGACTACAGCACTTATTAGCCATGGAAGATCACTAAACTTTTCCACTATTTGTTTCTTTAGGGCTCTACTACATGAGTGTCTCTGAAGAGGCTCCCGTGGGCACCACCGTAGGCAAAGTCTTTGCAGAAGACAGTGACGTTGGGGACAATGCAGCCATGGATTATTTCATTGAAGCAGATAGCTCAGATGTTTTTCACATCATTGCAAACAATGAGACTCAAGAAGGAATTGTCTTACTAAAAAAGGTGGGATCTCAGAAACTTTAAAAATATCTCTAAATATTTGAAAGAAAATCCTCAAGCAAGCTGGATGTGTAAAGAAGGCCTATTGCTTTGGATTTTCTTTCTTTTTTTATTATTTTTTTTTTTAGACCTTGTGATTTGATTGGAATATTTTGAGGGATAAAAAGAAAAATGCTTTTCTTTCTGTTTACATTTTTGACTCATTCCTATTACTGCTGAATATAACAGTGACAGTCAGAGTATCTTAATGTTATCCCTGACTGTGCAACACAGTGTATCCCACAGTGAGAAAATGTTCTATCTCTTCTGTGCATGATCTGTAAAAACTTTATCAATAAATTGCAAACAATCTCACCTCTCCTCCAAAACCTCCTGTAAACTGAAACCAGAATTTATCACAGCATTGTATTTTTTGTTGTGACTATGAAAAGATACTAAGCACAATTAAAAAAGAGAAGTTTATGAATTAAGAAAATTAATATTCTTTGATACTGTGTAATTTATTTTGGAATCACTCAGAAAGATTTCTCGATCATCTCAAGGGTCATCTGAAATGAGGACACAGTTCAATAGACTATTGAAATCTAGAACCCTGAAAATTGAATACTCTAAGTGTGAGAGGTTTTTTTGCTTGTTTTATGATTTTTTGATTTTTTTTAAGTTTGGGAAGCTATTTATTTGGTAAGTTTTTTGTTTATATATATATATGTATATATATA
>VZDJ01007755.1:23832365-23896959 GCA_008694505.1 Cyanoderma ruficeps | reverse complement strand
TGTATATATATATATATATTAGAAAATAAAGACTATCTAAAATTGAATGAAACTATGCTATTAGGGGTGAAATTCTATGGAAATTCTTTTTTACAGTGTTGCTTGACTGCAGCCTTAATGCCAACATGAAATGTGAAAGTAAACAAGCACTATTTAATTTGAAAGTGTTTTTAACATAAAAGGGAAACCTTAGAATTACCTTTTAGAAGTAACCATTTTTAAACATTCTTAAAAGAAGTACTTTGTCGTTAATCTCACACCATTTATTGAACTATATTTAATTTAAGTATCAAGAAATAAGTATTCCAAATCTCACTTTGTTTCTTAACAGAGAGTGGATTATGAAAGCAGGAGGAGATACAGTATTCAAGTAAAAGCTGTAAACAGATACATTGATGAGCGTTTTTTGAAAGAAGGGCCATTTGAAGACACAACCATTGTCAAAATCAATGTGGAAGATGCTGATGAACCTCCAGTTTTCACCTTGGAGAACTACGTGATGGAGATTTTTGAAGGAGCTAAGGGTGGCACACTGGTGGGGGTTGTAACTGCTAGAGATCCAGATGATGCTGGCAGTCCAGTCAGGTACCTGTCTTAAAATGTGAACAGGCCTCAAATGCAAATGTAATTGATATTTCCAAAGCATATTTCTCTTCCTTACCATTACTCATAATTGCAGTTAATCGTGCTTTTTCTGTGATAGCCAAAGTTATTGAAAATGTCACTGTTTGACCCCCATCAGCAGGCAAGGGGCATACANGTTTGCCACAAGCCAGCTGACACCTAGCCACTCAACCCAGCAACAACTGTTTTTCATAGTATTAATGGTAAATAATTGTGCTATCTCTTAAGGGAGAAAACAGGCAATTAATCTTTAACATGGTATTTATAATTAAAATAGGTTCTTGAATTGCCTGACATCACTGTGTACTATGCAATTTAGACAAACCAGGATACAGTGACAAATAAATGAGACACAAAATAATTTATGGTCCGTAGATTTCTAGTAACAGATATACATATATATATTATACTACAGCTTCAGAGCTTTGGACAGTGATTTGTTATGATTTTTCATTCATTTACTGCTATTTATTAGGCTAGTAATAGGTTAAATTAAAGAAGAAAAAAAATTACATGTATTTTTTTGTTCCCTCCTCTAAAAGGGCTCATTTAGTCATTTGTTTAAATGAGTGCAACATCTCCTGTGGAACAATTAAGCATTAACACACACCTATAACTTCTTAGTTAGAATTTTTTTTGAGGAACTGGCTTCAAATTGCACATGTCTGAATAGTCCCAAAACAGTGATACAGGTATTGCCTCAATGAGTTCCTTTAGAATAGAGTATATCAGTTCTAATATAAAGATGTGTTTTTTGGGCTAAGTGCCATGAAAATGAATCTAATTTTGAAACCATTCCTATCATAAATGACAGCAGTTACTTATAATATAGAAAACAACTTGTATTGCTTTGTGAACACCAGGTTTCAAACAAACAAATTAAAAAAGATGTGCAACAAAACCTCAATATGCTAGCAATAAAAACATAAAAAAAAACCAAACACCTGATATAGTTTTTCTGAAAAATCTTTATCAAGAATCAGACTACCATAAAAAATGCCCAAACATAACACAATAACTATGCCAGAAAAATTAGAAATACCTTAAATAGAAGTTTATAAGTATCCAAATTTGGTTCACATTATAAGAACTTTCACTTACAGTATTGTACCAGTTTGTCGATTTATCTGCTTCCTGATTTTTAAAAGACACAAAATGCAGCTATGAATAATAAGTTAGAGAGTCAATTAACTGCTGACACTTTGTCTGAGCTGGAGTTCTAAGTGTCAACAGGAAAGAGAAAGGCTTTGTCAAGCAGAATTAAAGGTACAATAAAAAGGAATAGTGGCATGTGAACATTCCAAATTGGAGTGGAAAGAATCTTTCAACTGTTCAAAGGGGCTATATTTCCATTAAATAGACTTCATTAACAACAGCATCATATCGTCCTCTGCTTTGTAGGCCATTAAAAACATCAGTAAATATCTTTTCCATTTGAACCAATATATTTGGTTGCTATTTCAGTTCATCTTTGTGGTGCAACAAGTGGTTAGACTGTAACAGCTCGGGTGGCATGTGTATATGTATGTGCACTTGTACATGTCCACAGCATCCAAACCCTTTTCAGCAAAGACTCAGGAGCACTGAGTCTTCCCTGCAATCATCTCCTGCATTAGGATTTTTTACTCTGTCATAGTGTCACCTCATTACAGATAGTTTTCTCTTTATAATGCCCATTCCCGTGGCATCAGAGCATGTCAGCAATGATAAAATAGATTTGCCATTATACCTCCACTTAGATGTTGATGTTATTCATTTCACAAGTGGCAATTTTGCTGTTTCTTTTCAATGAAGTCATTCACCTGCTGTGACTGACTTAGAAGTAAGAATGAATAATGCATTTCAGATTCAGTTCACATTAATATAGATCTGAGATGTATTTAGTTTTATAAAAAGACGAGCTTTGATCTTGGTGGCAGGGAATTTTAAATGTTTATACGTGTACATTTTTCATTACTTCCGAGTTGTTGCAGCACACATTTATATGCGGATATGCACAGCTCTGTTTTCTCAGCTGACAATAGCTTTCTCTGTCCTTGCCTCTCATGGAACATTTCAGTACTCGGGAATGTCTTTCCTTTTTTTGGCGCAGGTACTCTATTGTCCACAGCAGGCATTTAAAGAGATTGTTCAGCATCAATGAACACAATGGAGCAATCATTGCCACTGAACCTCTGGACCGAGAGATAGCTTCTTGGCACAACTTCACTGTTACAGCCACAGAAACAAGTGAGTAAGAAATTTAAGGAACACTGGGGTTTTTACACTGTGAACTGTAATTATCCTCTGTATGTGCCTTCTTTTAAGTGGAGAATACATTTTTCTCTCTGATTATATTACTGTTGCTTGCTACACTAAGGAGCATTATTAAAATGATTAGTTAAATAGAAGTGGAATGTATTTGAACTCCAAGGTCCTGTGCTTTTTCATAAAAGATGACCTTAAGAAAAAAGAAATTGTAATAGGATTGAGAATGTAATGCTTTCAAGTTACACTGAAGCATAAGAATTGCTCCTGCAGTGCAAGATCTTATGTTAAATTAGACCCTGGTTAATTTCACACCAGATTTTTGACTAGTGTGAAATTAGCCAGGGTCCAATTTAACACCAGTCAGAAACCTGTGGCTCAAATTAATTGCAAATGTTAAGACCTAAATCATCTGGATGTCTATTCAGTGACAATTAAAGCCTTGAAGCACCCTTTATATAGATTTCACCTGTCAATTTTGTCAAATGCAAATTACCTCTGTTTGTGTTTTTGGTGATCTGGTTGCCCTAAATCTGGGACAACACTAGAAATTTAACAGCTCCTGATTCATAAGGCAGTTTAACAAGATTACTGGATATTATAAAAGAAGGAAAACCATATGAAACTGGAGTAAAATCAATAAATCCGACACATTTTGCCAAATAGTCTCAACACCTTAGATTCAGGAGAGTCTTTACTCCTGAATCTCAGTTAAATTCCATTTATTTCTACAACCACTTTAAACATAAAATCTAAAACTGCACTGTTACCAAAAACTAGCCCTCCCTGTAGAACATTGCTGCTGGAAGTTTACTATAGGATAGTCGGTATCAATATTCATTGATGTCTTTAACTTGTGTTTAGGAACTGATGGAATTAATTGAATTGACTATCTTTTTTTTTCAGCTTCTCTGTGAGTTTTTAAGCATGAATTTCATTCTCATGTTGTTGAGAAGATGCCAGGTGTTGGTAAATTTGATCTCTGTCATGTCTTGAATAGCGCTTTGTAAGCACAGCAGGATAACTTTGGCCTAGACTTTTTTGTTTAGTTAAACAATAAAACAGGACAGAACCAAAGGTTACAAATGAATAACTGCCTCCTGCAGCAAAAGAAAGCCAGACTTTCACAGTAATGAAAGTTATTGTAGAGAAACGGAGACCTCATTGTGCTCCAATCTTATTCTTTATTTCTTTAATGATGATAAGGTCACTGTCTATAATGATGCATTCAAAAGAACTGAAGTTAGGTCACTTTGGTCTGGGCATACCTGAATGTATTTGTATCAGGAACTGGCAGTATATTATTCCTTGAAATATAGTCATAACATGTACTGTGTTCATGAGACATTTGGTGGATGCATTGTGGGTCCACTGAAGCCAAATCAAATTGCCATTAGAGTTCATCCAAATAAAATGTTCATTGTACCTTAGTCATATATTGAAACTGCATTGCAACAGCAATCTCTCTAGGAGCCTGCTGATGCTCTGACATTCATACACTACACAAGACTTTTGAATCCATTGTGATGATTGCAGGGATCAGAGATTCGTAAGAGAGGCTTGACTGTTATTTCGGACCTATGGTGTGGATCATCCTACCCTCATGCCATTGAGGGAGCATATTTTAAAACTATCCAGAAATAGGTCTAATTTGTTGGAACCTAAATGCAAGCAGGGAGAACTTGCAAACTGTTGACTCTCATTCTCTTTATGCTTAAAGCTCAAGAAAAATCAAGTTTCCTTTCATCAGTTTTTCACCAAATACAAGGCTGAAGCACAAACGACAATATTCTAATCCTATCTGAGAGCAAGAAATCATTATTATCCAATTGGTGGACAGTCGGTACTGATTTTCCCCTAAGGTCAATACTGGGGCCAGTTCGGTTCAATATGTTTTATCAATGATCTGGATGATTGGATCGAGTGCACTCTCAGTCAGTTTACCTATGGCCCCAAGCTGAGCTCTAGGAGGTTATTCTGTTGAAAGGTATAAAAGCTCTGCAGAGAGGTGTTGGCAGGCTGGATTGATGGGCCAAGGCCAATTGTATAAGAGTCAACAAGGCCAAGTTCCAGGTCCTGCACTTCAGTCACCACAACCATGTGTAGCACTACAGGCCAGGGACAATGACTGGAAAGCTGCCTGGCAGAAAAGGACCTGGGGATTTGGGTCAACAGAGGCTGAACATGAGCCAGTTGTGCCCAAGTGGTCAAGAAGGCCGATGGTATCCTGGTCTGTGTCAGCAAAAGTATGGCCAGCAGGACCAGGGCAGGGATTTTGTCCCCTGTGTTCAGCACTGATGAGGCCACACCTTGAGTCTTGTGTTCAGTTTTGTGCCACTCACTTCCAGAAGGTGTTGGAGCATATCCAGGGAAGGACAACAGAGAGGATGGAGGCTTTGGAGCACAACTCCTGTGAAGAGCAGTTCAGGGAGTTGGGGTTTATTAGACTGGAGAAAAGGAGGCTGATGTGGAACCTTCTCTACCATTACCTGACAGAGAAAGTTGCAGGGAAGCGGGGGTCAGTCTTTTCTGCCACATGACAAGCAAGAGGATGAGAGGAAAGGGCCTCAAGCTGTACTAGGGGAAGTTTAATTAGATACTAGGAATTTTTTTTCCAAATAGGGTTGTCTAGCATTGAAATAAGTCTCCCAGGGAAGCAAATAAGTCACCTTCCCTGGAAGTGTTCAAAAAGCCTGTAGATGTGATACCTGGGGTCATGGTTTAGTGGTAAACATGACAGAGTTAGGTAAACATTTGAACTTGATTAACTGAGAAGTCTTTTCCAAACTCAATTATCTATGATTCTGTGATCAGTTTCACTTGATACTGACAGTCACAACAAAATTAACCCACAACAGCCAAGAGTCATTTTACCACTGGGTCTTGCAGATGTCCTTTCATGGGGGTCTCTGGACCTGAATACAGGACTGAACTTCTTTGATTATTTCAGTATGGATAATATTAATCTAATATTTAATTGTAGACCTGCCTTGGTCACATATATATTTTTGTTGACAATATTTTAACTTTTTTGAGTAGTCCTTTCTTAAAAAACTACTTATGTTCATTTCTTTTAGAAAGTAAAGAAATTTTCCTTAGCATAAATGATAGTCATGCTATAAAAATATAAAATATAATGTTTATCATTAGTAGTAGTGCTAGTATTATTGTTATAATTACAAGTTTAAGTTTACTGGCTGATGTCAATGTAAGCTTTCTTTAATTCCCTGCAAATACTGAGTTCTGTTTTGTGTCTAGAGATGGTCATTGCTTTTCTTTTCAAGTTACTAATATGGGTCCCTAGCAATTAAAGCGTCATCTTATTTTTCACAGTGATCCAGCCTGTTGCACTTGACATCCGGTTTTCTTAGTCCTTGTTTTTCAAGTCCTGAACTTTCTTGTAGAACTTGTGACCAATTTGATGCTAATTGGGAGATATTTAGATAATGTATTCAGATAATACATTATCTGAATTCACATTATGACAATAATTTTCCTGTGTAAGGGATAAAAGACAAAGCACCTACCTTTACTACCTCCCAAAGTACCTACCATCCAGGAATATTGCCTACCTTCTCTTCAAAATACAACCAATGCAGTACCTCTGCTTCACCAAAACCATCATTAAATATTCAGCAGACACTGATTTCAAGAGTGTCTTTGTAATATGTTGCTCCTTCCCAAAACAAAACAGCTGTGATTTCAGAAAAATTAATTTTTTTCATGTTATTAGAAACTTCCATACATACAGAAATGACAGAAATGTTCTTTCTTGTAATTTAACCGTATGCTAAGGAAAAAAATAATCCCACCAAAGCAGCTATGACACTAAAACCCAAATATATTAAAGCATTAGAAACAACGCTATAACAAAATTTCCCCCCCCCCAAAATAAACAAAAAACAAACACCCAACTTTTTAATGCAAGAATACAGATGTGATTCCAACAAAGTGCTATCTAAATTTTTTGAGCAAGCAAAGAGCAGGCTTTAAAGCCAATACAGTACCCATGAATCTTACAAACAAGCAAGGTAAAAATAGGCATAATTAGCTGAGTCCTTTCTGTGCCATGTTTTATACAATTGAAGCCACCAAAGGTATTCCCTGCTTTCTATTAAAGATTATAAAGATTTTCTTTGAAAGACAATGTGGTCAAATCTCTGCCCTACACATCCAACTCTGACTTCAGTAAAAGAATTAAAGTAACTCCTACACTCTCGGTATTATTTCTAAAAGGGATGTATGCTACTTTTTATGTTTATTTAACATAAGGTGAGCACTATTTCATTTCCTATTGTTTTATTATGGATGTTCGATTCAACAAGAGGAGGAACTGACAAAGTCATTGAATCCAACCATGAACCTAGCACTGTTAAGCCCACCACTAAACCATGTGCCTACGGCCAGATCCGTATCTGGCACTATCAATACCTTCAAGGATGGTGACTCAACCACTTCCCTGGGTATGCTATTCCAGTGCTAGACAACCTTTTCCAAGAACATTTTCCTAATATCCAATCTAAATTTCCACTGGCTCATCTTGAGGCCATTCATCACTTCTTACTCAGGAAAACAGACCAACCCCCAGCTCCCTGAAACCTCCTTTCAGGCACCTGAGCCTCCTCTTCCCCAGGTAAACAACTCCAGTTCCTTCAGATGATCCTGGTCCACCTGGGCACAAGTTGGCTCATATTTAACTGCTGTTGACTATAGAATTCCGTTTTTGGGGAGCTGCTTAACCGGCTAGCTCGCTCCCGGGATTCTACAAGTCAGAGGTAGCTGCTCAGAATCTCAAGCAGAAGCGTGGCAGATGGCATATAAGTAAAGAGGGCTCTCACTGGGCTTTAGATGGTTTATTCCTCCAGGAAACCTCTCAAGGGCAGATGGAAGGCACAGGGGTAGAGACGGTCCCGGATCCCAGGTGCCAAAGAGAGACCACTCCTCTGGGCTCACTTTAATAACCCAAGGGCATCTCTGGGGCAAGAAAGGGCTCAGGACCAATGACAGGGAAGGTACATTTAAAAGACAATGGGTGAAGGTGGCCCCTAGTCACCTTGACAAATCCCGGGGTTTTTTCCCCCAGAATCTTCTAACTCTAGCAGGGTGATTGAGACCAGGGAAGTTCAAGGGCACACCACCAGGGAGTTTGGAATGGGGGGTAAGGGACAAACCATTACAAACAGGTACAGTACATTGGAAAACCCGAATCATGTGCTGCTACAGTTGACCAGCAGACCCAGGTTGTTTTCCTCTGAGTAGCTTTCCAGCCACTGTTCCTCAAGCCAGTAGTTCTGTTTTGGGTTGTTGTGACCTAAGTGCAGAACCTGGGACTTGGCCTTTTTGAAATTCAAACAATTGGCCTTAATGCATGAATCCAGCCTGTCCAGAACCCTCTGCATAGTTTTCCTTCCCTCCAAGAGATCAACACTCCTGCCCAGCTAGGTATCATATGCAAACTGACTGAGGGTGTACTCAGTCTCCTCATGCAATTCACTGATAAAGATATTAAACAGAACTGGCCCCAGTATTGACCCCTGGGAACGCCACTTGTAATGGGCCTCCAGCTCAACTTAACTCCAGTCACCACTGCTCTCTGAGCTTGGATATCCATCCAGTTTTAAGCCAAAGAACAGTGCGCCTGTCCAAGCCATGAGCTGCCAATTTCTCCAGGAGAATGCTGGAGAAATTAGTTGCCTTTTTTTTAGATAACATGCTTATAAACATTTCCATTTCATTAAAAAAATATTTTTTTCAGCCTAGTTTACTTGTAGCTTTTTGTATTGTGATACTACTATATCATTGTTTTTTCCTTGCTTGAGGTAGTTTTAGCAGTAGAACCTTGTGTAAAGGCAGTAAATGCAGGAGAAATGCCTTACATTATTAATTTTCCTTTACATACAGGAATAAGCAGTACTGACATATCTATATAACTTTTATATCTCAAGCCACAGCAGTGACGTATACTTGGGTAACAGAAACAATACATCTTCTGTGCGTACTAAGCCTAAGAATTAAACCCGTAGTGTAGATAATTTTTGGAACAACAATACTTGTACCAAAACTAAACACTCGGTCTATGAAGCCTGTCAGCAGTAATGCCTTACATATGTCTGAGCAAAATCACACTTCTTCTGTGTTTGCAGACCAGTGGGTAGAAGAGCTCTGCTTTTCCAAATTGAGCTTGAACTTTCTGCCTTGGCTAGGGTGGATTTTTAGTATCCACAGTGATTTCTCCACATCTAGAAGTGGCGGAAATATTTTTAAAATGTAAATATTTTTGAATTTTTCTCCCAAAGCTTCAAAATTTGTAAATATTTAAGAAGAGGAGTAGTAACAGAATTTATTAAAGGAATTCATGTGACCAGTCATTACAGTAACCATGATGTTAAGTGATGTAAGACAGTGCCGCCAGCTCTTCCATTTCCCCTAGTGTGACTCTCCTGCTCAGCCACTGGAGCCCTGCCTTGGGCCTGGGGGATCCAAGACCCATGCCCAGGTATGCTGCTCACCTGTTTGCAGGTGCATAGCTGAGCACGTGTCCCAGAGACCCACAATGAGGGCACTGACGAGGTCAGTCACTCGGATTGACACAGACAAGGCTTTGCCTTCAACAGCACCTTCATACATGACTCCCATCGACTACAGGCACAGGCAGCCCACTCCCCTCTCCTTTGGGGAAGGCAGGAGATCTCTGATGCAGACATATACACACACATGCATGACACTCTCCAGGTTCACAAGTGCACACACACTCATGGATCACTTCAGTATCTACTTCTGTTTGTCCAACAGCCCTTCCTGTATCCCAAGTCCTCTTATCTAATTCATGGGTCCCCAACTCCCCTGCTGGTGCACACTGGATGCCCGCTGACAAACCCACACACTAATCCCTCATGCACCCCACATTTGCAAGTCCCCCCTAACCATGGACCTCCTGAGCACCTCTCCTGGACCCAAGGACCCCAAATCACTGTGGAGTCCAGTTTAAAGTTTGTCAGTAAAAACATACTCAGACCCCATGCATGCCAAGTCTGCGGAGGACACAGACAATTGTCCCCCGTGCTCCTGAGTCAGCAGCTGGCATTACAGAGCCCCATCCCACTCCAGTATCTGGAACCAATTTTCATTCACACATATGCAGGTCACACCAGTAGCTGCTGCTTAGTCCTTGAGGCACACATACATATGCAGTGAGAGAGAGTGAGGTTATGCAGAGATCTGGCTAAGAAAACATTTATTAAGAAGATGTAAGTTGATAGGACAGACTGGTGATCAGGTGCAAGGCTCAGCCAGACAAATGCACTGACTGGCTCTGTTTTGCATACAACCAACCCCTTCTACAGGCTTTTGTAGCTGAGCTCTCTCTGTTCTTCTCTGCATGTATCCCATGAGTCCGTACATCTCCACTGAGTCCCCATTCCCCCAGATCTGGGGTCCCTCTAATTAAAGTCTTGCCAGTTACAAAGTCCAAGTTGATCTAGCTGGAATTGTCTTGTTGTTTCTGGATAGCCAATTATTATTAGGTTTGTTTCTTGTCATAGTCTCTGTGTTGGTTTTGGTCTGTGTCTTGGTATGTTTTGTGTCTGTTTCCCCCTTTTTTCCCACTGGTTTATCAATTGTCAAGGCTACTGATCTGATGGAAAAAACTTTCTTATACTTCCAGGTGCCAGGTTCAATTAGTATATCTGACCAGGTTAAGTCCTCATCATCCCCTCTCTTTGTCACTTGTCCCTCAGGTTTTTGTTCCATTATGTTCATGTTTATGGGTTTCTCTGTCTTATTAACTCCTGTTGCACTGGAAAATGTCCTTGACCAGATACTGTAAGAAGAGTTGACACTCTCCTGCCACAGAACCTTAGATATGGCTAGTACAGTAAATTTTTCTTCATCAAAAAAACAATATTTAACTTTTCCTGGTTAGGTTTTATTTTTTACATTTAAATCAGTTTCTGACTGGGTAAAGAAAAGCATGAAAAAATCCAAAATTTTAAACAAAATGTCTTCTTTCAAGGCATACTATTATAATGGTACTATATTATTGTAATAGTATTAAAATACATCTATATATCTTTGTGATTATTTTCTTCCCTGCAGGATATAGGTAAAATTTTGTAATATTTACATTACTTTAAAATATGCAGTAGATTATTTTTAACTTTTTTATTTCTGTCTTTTTTTAACCATTAGGAAATCCTGAAAAAATTTCAGAAGTAAATGTGTATGTCCAAGTTCTTGATGTTAATGATAATGCACCAGAATTCCCTAAAAATTATGAAACATTTGTTTGTGAAAATGCAGTTTCTGGACAGGTGAGCATGAAAAAGTTAGCTGCCATTTTTCTCACTACAATGAAGTTTTGGTCTGAGATGTTTAGCATGGATTCTTTCAGTTCTGTGAGTACAGACTGCATTTTTTCTATTTCCAGAAACAGTTCTGTTGATACAGGTGTAGTATGAAATTTGAATTTCATTACAGTGATGAATATTTTTTTCCCTTTTAAAACAAAACCTGTGTGTCTTGTTTGTTTTTATAAATAAGTAATAAAATACAGGCAGAATTTTTTGAAAAAATATAGGGCACAAATTTGTTTCATGTTAAGGTCACAGATGAAAAACCTATGTCCAGTAACTTCAGCAATAGCATAAGAACCAGGCTTAGACCAATTTCAAACCAGATTCATTGTGTCCTTCAGTTTGAAGACATTTATTGCGAACTGAATTCAAACCCTGACTAGTTCAGTGTAAGTCTGAAAGTGTTTAAGACACAGCCCTTAAACCACTTTTCCTAGCTGGCAGCTTAAGCTATTGTTATATTAAACATCCTTCCCAGGAGGTTATTTTCCATTTCTTACTTGATATCCACATGAATGGGGTATCATGAGTCAGCTGCCCCAGTTCCCAGGTACATTGCTGTCTTTCCATTTTCCTCCCATAAAAATAAACTCCAGGATGTTCAAGGTTAGTTTGGGATTTTTTTGTTGTTTTGGTTTAGGTATTTTTTAAAGAAAATGATACGAACTAAAAAACAACATCCTAAAAACCCAGCCAAACACAAAAAGCGATATAGAGAAAATCCTGTTATGTTTTCCCACAACTCTAAAGCATTATTTGGACACTAAAAAAAAGACCTTTGGGATATCTGTGAGTGTTCTGTTCAAATATTCTGTTACGTTGTTTTCTGAATCAAAGAGCCTGTCTTTTTTATGCGATTTTGGTTTACTTTGACCTTGATTAGTCTGCAGTTAAATAAAGCTTTTACTGTTGCTCAAGTGATCTCTTTAAAGCCTTTTGCATCCATTTATATGTTTCTCTATGAGCAACTACTTTGTTTGTTCTGCATTTGGAAATCTTCTTGTCTGCAAAGGCTACCTCTGTTTAGGAGGTATTTGGAGCAAGCCATTTCTATTGGTCGTTGGGTATCTCATTGGCAGATAAAAGTGCAGGCATTAAATCAACTGCAATTTATGTTCCTTGGCTTGGCTTCAAGACACCATGAATTAATTATGGACACTTATAACATGGATATTTGTTATCCATGTTTTAGGCTTGCTTACAAAATAAAAACCCAGGTGATTTATTTCTAAAGGTTTTTAATATTCCATAGTTGCCTACTGATAAATAATATCCGTATGCTAACCTATCAATAGCTACTTTTCTATATCAATTGCGTATATATATTAAGTATTTTGAGAATCACTGAATAAAATGGTTCTGTAGATAATAGTAGTGTTAACAATAATATTAAATTCTTTATGTATGGTACACTGAATAACTCTTTGACATTGCAATATGAATAAAGGGTGAACACGATATTTTTCTCAAATTACAGAGAGGCATAATGCGATTTTAGGGTTTTTGTTTTCTTTTGTTTTCATTTTTATAGGTTTTTGAGAGTCAAAGGCATCTTTAGTTTAGCCTGTTGAGACTGTGACAGTAATGGCAAATAATTTTCTCATTAACAAATTATCTTAGGAAGAACAACAGGAAACTGCTACTGAAGTGCATAATTATCACAGTCAGAGTTTATGATATTTTATTCAGTGTTTATGATTTAAACAGAATTGTTAGATGATGTATATTCTTTGGTGCTATTATTTTTTTAAATTTTTATATACAGAAAAAATATCCTTTATTTTTCTCAGCAAGAAACCAAAATATTCAAATGTGATTTTATAGGTGGCCTGGTTTACCGCTGAAATGGAAAATTTACATTTCAAGAGAATCAGTTTAAGCAATTAAAGTATTTAATCAGGGCATTGCATACCTTTTTATCTTAACCATATTTCTGCAGTCAATTTCAAACAGCTATGGAATCTGCCTATACATTAAGTTGAGATTAAAGATTTTTATAGCTACACTATCACATTTCAGTTTCTAAAGCATCTGTATCTACCCTTTTAGCTGGAATCATTGTGCTGAGGGATGTTTTTAGGGATATTCTGCACTTCTGCAATTCATTTCTTTCCCTGATCTGAGCTGTGCCTAATTTCATGGGATACTCCAAAATATATTTGCATGAGTTTACAGTGGTTGGGGAAAAGGAAGGAAATGCACTGCAGAGGAAAAGATACCACTAAAAAATGAATTGTCTTATTCAATCTGGACTTTATCTTGGTGTCAGCCCAGTTTACTATAAAAGTAATTTAGAGTCAAGTCACAATTAAGTTGTTTTTTTTTTTACATAGCCTAAGAGTATGCTGATTTGTGATATAGAATATAAAACACATTGTGAGTAAAACTAATTGTTGTCCTAATTATCCAGACTTAGACACAGTTAATAATAGCTTCAGTCTAGACGAGAGGGCTTACTTTGAAATTTTGCATTTTCTGAATTATGAAAATCCTTGGTCTGCTTTTATTGACTAAGTTCTGACCTTCAAGCCCCTGCATGGTGTTTCTGTGAGAGTTACAGCTATGTTTAGCTTTGCCTCCAAAAGTCATTCAAACAAAAGGGTTAGATTTCAGTCTGTGGGACTATAATCCAAATTTGACAATAAAAATGGATGTAAAGAAGATAGATAGGTGGTTTTGGCATCATACTGAATGCATTTGTCATGTTTATTAGACATTTTTAATGGAATTTTCACTATCCATTTAATGTTATGGTTTAGTACTGTCCTATAATACAAAAGTCAACCGTATACTACACCACAATTCAAGTTTTCTTTAAAACATTGAAAAAAAACTTTCACTGCACCCCCACCATTAAATGAATTTCTTCCCAAATGAATTGAACATACAAGTTGTTAAACAGACTTCTGTCCCAGTAGAGCTATAGTTATCATCAGATAAAATAGAGCAATATTAATGAGGCATTCAAACCTGTGATTTCCTTTTGATCGTACCTTTTGACTTTATAACTGTGCACAAACACAATAAATGATGACCACAATGTTCTATTATTTTTTTTTTATATTTACCATTTATGGGTGTGTACAGAAAGTATAAACCTTTGAACTTCAAAGGAAATATTCTTTACAAATAGTCGAAACACCAACATGACCAAATCCACCTCAATGGTAACACTAGAGACATATCATCAAGAGTGGATCTCAAAAACCTTGATTCCCAAGATATTAATAAATTAACCCATCTGGAAGATGCAGCTTGAAAGTTTGATGTAAACTGTATGAAAATCCTCACATTACATCTGTAACCAAGCTGACGATCCAGAAGGTACATATGTGCGACAATTTCAGCCCTTTTGTGGATAATGGTCTTTCTTCCTATCAGAGAGGAAGCTGATTTCAGCTGAAGATAAACTATACTTAACATACCTATATTCTGAACCAATGCTGTCATCTCTAATGCCTATTTATTCTGATAATTCTGAGCTCCTCTAATTTGGGGATCACATATGAGGTGACTTTGATATTGCAGCTTGCTTAGCAATTTTTATTAGATTGAAAGAAGCAATTGAGGGTGCAGGAACTTTGAGTCAGAGATAAGAAAAACCCAAATTTATTTACTCAGTACTTGGCACATAATAAAATAATAAGCAGTTACAGTGAAAGTGAAAAGTACTCATTTGCTATTACTTCTCTACATAATGAAATGTTGACAGAAGAAAAGAGAGGAAATCTTAAACAAATTCTACGAGCATATGATTAAAGTTAAAAATGAATAGTTTGCTAAAACAGATCCTTTCTAACAAATCATGATGCAAAATGATTTTTCCTAGCAGAGAAATGAAAGTGAGAGCTAAAATAGTATTTATTATTTCATATTGCATGTTTTCTTCAACATTTATTAAAAGCATCTGAGCAGTAATGATAAGAAAATAAAAAGTTAAAAAAACCCAACAATGAATGCATCTTTTAGAGTGTGAAAACAAGATGAAGCTGTGAAAGAAATGTATAATGGAACAGACTCTTACACTAAGCTATACCTGTAGATGCACTGAGTGTAACGTGTGATGGTTTGAAACAGTGGGCACAGTGGCCCATGGAAAATTCCTTTTTCTGTTTCATGTGGACCATGATTCCGCAACATTATCTCTTAGCAGAATGGCACAGGTGGGAGAACTTTATTAGCATACCTGAGCAAATATAAAAAAAGCACTCTAGTGTCATGCCATGAGCTTTGTAATTGTTAATCCTTTCCAGATAAGTACACAATTTTATTTATAGCTGAGCAGAAACATTTACAGTAGACCCAGATAAATTAGTTCAACACTGTGTCAATTTGTTTTTCAAAACAGAAGTAGTCAACAGGAGAACCTGGGTCTTGAGGTAAAACGTCTACCTGGAACATGCAGTGCTGACTATAGTGATTAAGACTTTAATCTTTTACCTGCTCTCAAATCTGATGATCAAAAATCTTACTGCTTATAAAACTTCTGCCAATTTGAAGAAAACCAGTTCTGTACTCCCAAAAGAAATGGATGGTTAGGTCTCTTACATCCTGTAATCCACAGCAGAACTCCTATTGAAGGATGTTTTGTGGAAAACAAAACAGAGAAACTGAAGTGGAAAGAGCAAGGTGGCAGATATTTTTCCACTTCTCTCCATCTCTCTACTGGGATAAATAAGACTAACACTCAAAAACCTCAAAATTCTAAACTCAGAGCTCTCTAGCATCAAAATAAAGAGTATTCGTTGCTATTCAGATGGACAATTTATGCCTTAAGTCTAACTTGGTGGAAAGCCCATAGAAGCAGAAAGGGCTGTACAAAGAAACTTTGATCTTCCTTCTGGACCTCTCCATAATTCCAATTCAGTAAGACCATTTGGAGCTGAGGAAATAAATTTTAAATGAAGTTTTATCAAGGTTACCTGGCAGTCAACTACTCCATAATCCACAATTTTTATTTACAAGATAAACAGAGCATAGATGCCATTCCCACAACCTGGGCTGGTGTGTGTCTAAGGAATTTTTTTCCTTTTTCAGTTTGCCAGGATGGGAATTTTTGTTCAGATTATTCACTTCTGACTTACCAGGCCCAGCATCTTCCTATTGTTGACATCTACACTTATCACAAGTCCTCAGAGTGGAATTTTGTCTGGTGTGCAGAGTCCAAACCTTCACCTCCATTTAGGCCTGAAATTAACATCTTCCTGTTTCCAATCTATGCTTGTGGTGGCTTATCTTATGGAAACTTCCTTCTTTGATAGTACATTGAGATATTTCACCGCATTCTTTAAGTCCTCCAGAGCCACCATAAACTTAAATCAGTTTTTCAAAAAAAATCAAGTGAATTATTCTCTATTTTAAAGAAATACCTATTTTTAAATTAATTGCTGGATCTTTAAAGCTTCTGTTCTAATGTTATTTGTAATAACAATTTTTAAAGCAATTAAATTTCAGCCACATCAACACAACATCTGACATAACTTTACAAAAACAGAAATTGTTCATTATATTTTCTTTTCTTATCCTCATTTGTGGCCATGAACATGAAACCAGCAAATTTTCAAGACAAGTCAGTATGGTCTTTTTTAGGTTTTTTTGAGGTTGGTGGCAAAATATTATAAAATGTGTCCCTCTTTGCAGTTTAGACTGGATACATAATTTTGTACAGTATTGCTGTTCATATTGAGCATATTCTGGGAACTGCATCTTCGTATAAAAACAAAACCTGTTGTAATCAAGGAAATACTAGCAGTCAGTTTCTCCTCACTGATTTCTTGACCTGCATTTTTATACCTGTATTCGTATCACCTCAGCAGAGGAATGCAAAAAAAACCCCAAAATCCCTCAAGAATCTCTCTCCTGTGTACATCAGTACATCACTGAAAAGTTATTCCTCAAAAAACAAATCAAAAAATTTCAAGGCTCCTCATTTCCACAGAGTGAAAATATGGAATTAAAATAAATTCACATGTGAACAGGAAAGAGTGTTAATGATACAAAGCTTTTGGTGTGTAAACCACATTTTGCATTCCGCTATGATGATTTAATCAAACTTGGCTTGCTTGAAAAGAAAAAGAATGTGTGACGAAGTTCTAGATCTTTGACTGATAAAACATTTAACCAGAAAAGAGTTTTCACAGGCATAGATGGAAAACCGGAGTAGTCACTTCCATTGACTTACTGCTTCACTTTTAAAGCACTGCTTGTATCGTTCAGGTGATCTGTGGTTTGAGTAAAGTTGAGGGTTCCAGTTCTTGTGTACAAATACCGACGAGGAATGAGATACCTGACAAAAGAGAGCCCAGGTTCAAATTCAACCCTCTTTTTTCTGAAAATTGTGAAAATTGGTGGACTTCCAGCAGTTTGCTTCCCTCCTGATCAGCAAGGATGTTCACTAATATGTGCTGATAAATAAATATTTATTTATAAATATAAGAAATATAGGCTTTTTAAAGCAGAAATATTGCTAATTATGCTGTGTTGTTGTTTATTTACAGAGATGAAAAATATTCTTTTGAATGCTGTTATTTTTTATCATGCAATGACTGTGTCTTTTGACATATTTCTAAATGAAGGCTATTTTGTTTTCTTGAGAAAAAGCAGCCAAAATTTCCACAATCAATCTGTTGCAATATCCAGAATCAACAATTCAACATGTGAACTTGTCAACATATGTCATTTTTGGAGCTACAATATACCAGTTGAATGATGTCAGTGTGTTCATGGACTCAAACGGAATGAGTTTTGCATAGAAAGATTTTTTCAAATGTAGAATGATGTACTGTTCACCTTGGATTAAAAAAAAAGAAACAAGACAAAACACTCTTTATATGTTTAATTTTTCATTTATGGAGACTTCAGTTACTCCTGGTCCATTGATCTGAAAAATCTTTTACATTTTCTCAAGATTTTAATGCATGCCTGTCTCAAATGGATGAAAACTTAAAGCAGAGTACTTGCAGAATATGTCTCAAACCTATTTGGGTATTTGGTGAATATTTTCGTGTTATGTACTCAATACAGATTCACGGATCACATCTTCAACAACAATAGTTTAGCATACTCATTATATCCTTTTTATTGTTTTAAAGGACAAGGAAATTCTTTTACTCTTAACTCTGTTCTCTTATTTCTCCAGCAAATTCAAAGCATAAGTGCTGTGGATCAAGATGACTCAGCAGAAGGTCACCGTTTTTATTTCTCATTGGCTCAGGAGGATGCAAACAGCTCACATTTTACTGTCAAAGACAATCAAGGTAGTGTCAGTCATGTAGCTCTTTAAGACCTTCCTAATGGAAGAAGCATGCTTCCAGCGGGTTCTTAATTTCTTAAAATTTTCCATTTAAATAGAAATTTTCATTATAAGAATTGGACATATCCTGAGGTGCATTTCAAAACTGTAATTCGATATATCAAAGAGTTTATTTTCCTTTTCAAGTGAATACTATAAACAGCAAAAGGCAGTTTTGTTTCAAGGAAAGAAAAAACAGCTGAGATGAAAAATACATCAGTATTCCTTAAAAATTATTTTCTTAAAGTTGAATGTAATGGTCAGTTCCAACTTTGTTGTTAAAATTATTTGCCTGAGAAATAAGATTATTAGAAAGAGAAGATTGATATAAGTATAGGACTGCTATTTCATTAATTCAACAAGATCAACATTATAAAAACAGATAACTAGGAATGCAATCTTATTTCATAATATATAACATTGAGCAAAATCATGAGATGAAAATATAGGTGCAATATCTCATGGAATTTCAAGGAGATGACCATTTAGAGTCAGTCTGCTGAGACTACAAAGAAAAGCTTCTTCAGACTAAGCTATAGTACGCATCATTCTTATTTACCATGCTAATTATTTGAATGCTCTGGCTAAGAGAACAAATCAATGGAAATAAGTTTTGGAAAGTTCCAAATACGTTAAATGGCAAACTGCTTCTCAATTATCTTCAAAGTTAGTCAATGTATCAATAGGAATTTCAAGTCCCATCTTCATTACCTCTCACTCCCTCCCAGGAAGAGATAATCATTACATTAAGGTCAAATTGTGCACAAGCCATGTGCCTCTTTCTGCACAAAACTCAAGCAGACCCTCACACAAAGCAACTCATTCAGTTCCTTTTGATGACCACTAAGGGGAAAACAAAACTTTTCGAAATATGATGCAATCAGATTTAAATCTGTCCCTTTCTGCCATATTCAACAGAAATATCTAGTTGAATTGTGATAGCCCTAAGGAAGATAAAAAGAGGCTGTAGATCTGTAGGATTTTATCTCAGAGTTACTCTCTGAACTATGACAGAAGCCTAGAACAACTTATATGTGAGGGAGTTAACTTCAGTAGACTGTTTGTATAGATGTATTGTATAGATAAGGTAGAAGCACTTCCCCTTCCCCCCTACTTCTACATATGCACACATACAGTCTTTTCCTCTGCCATGAGAAAAAATTCTGACATGAATATATTTTTAGATTCTTTTTTCTTCTTTTCATAACGCATGTAGACAGGACTATTTTGTTTTGCAGCAAGCTAAGTTACTTATTTGGATTGATTGATATGCAGCAGGACCTGAATTTAAGCTATTTACTGTATTTCTTAAAGAACAGATTTCTAAGCACTAATAGCTAAATACAAAGCAAAATGAAAGCATCTAAATCTTTTTGCTATTTTAGGTGGTAGAAGCCCAGCTAGCTCCAGTTTTTGCGCCAGAAAAAAATAAAATACTATTTTTGTGGGTTCTTTTTTCTTGCTTTCTCTTCTTTCCCTTTCCACCTGTTTTAACTATGTGCTGCTAGACACACTTCTTAACCTTTTAGATTGGAAAACTGTCTATATTTTATTTGTGAATTTCTGGCTTGGTAGCAGCTGGATGCATGGAACCCTTTTAAGAACCAATTAATTAGTCTGAGCAGGTGTCAGGTACTGAAAAAGATGTCAATTTCTTTAGCTCTGAACATAAAAATCAGAGCTCTTTGGTCAAATTTTTTTATTTCCCCCTGGAGTACATACATCAAAAATAAATGCAATTTATTCATGATTGACAAAATATGTACCAAATGTCAGTGCCTGCTTTACTTTTTTTAAACTTTCTTAATATGTAACTTTGTACCATTGATTTTAAATAGGTCAGATTCCACTCAACATTATTGCCATGGTTACAAAATATATATTTTTTGTATTTATATAATATATATCATATTTTGTATATGATATTTTGCATATCATCATAATAATTTATCTTCTAGATAACACAGCTGGAATTTTCACAGGAAAAAGTGGCTTCAGGAGAGAAGAGCAGTTTTTTTTCTACTTGCCAATCTTAATTCAGGATAATGGAACCCCACCACTGACAAGCACAAATACTCTGACTGTCACTCTCTGTGACTGTGACACTGAAGTTAACACCTTCTACTGTCGATATGGAGCTTTCATGTATTCCTTGGGTCTCAGCACAGAGGCTCTAGTTGCTGTTTTGGCTTGCATATTAATATTCCTAGGTAAGTACAAGTAAGAAAAAATGACTGTTACTTAACCAATCCCTCTATAAAGGGAAGCAAAGACGGATCCTTGAATCAACGACTGGAAGTACTGAGCCATTGGGAAAAATTGAAATAAGGCAAATGTTTCATTTCTTTCCTATTTTCTTAACTATAATTTCTCCCTTCCTCTCCTCAGTTTTCAATAAAATTTGAATTCTAACACAACTTCCTAAAAGTTGGGTATAGTTGAGTCATGGTCGCCTTTACTCTCTTGGCATTGCAATAATAAAAATTTCAGGGCCCAAAGTCTGTATTGATCACAGGTAAAGCTGAAGACAGCATTACACAAGAAAACTTGCTATGTAGAAATATATTAAAAGAAGTAGAAGCCTACTTATTCTGCCTTAGGAATGACAAATGTAGAACTGAGATCTATTATGAATAATGAAAGGAAAAGGGAATCTGACATCAGTCAGAAAGCTCCAGACACAGGGGGTTTCTCTGCCAATTAAGGTTACATCTGTAGAAGACAGCATTTTGTCCAAATGTTAGACATCTCCTTTTTCCTCACAGGAGATGCCAACTTAACCTCCAATACATTTGGGAATTTGTGGATGTGAAAACTGGGATTGAGAGTGGTTCAAACACACAGGAGTTTTTCTAGTACCTCTGTAGAGGGTTGTGTGCAGATGATAAACAGCACTCAAAATCAAACCAACAACTCAAGGCTGGTCGTCCGAGATACCAGTCATTTCTTGACTCCACAGTAAAGCCCAGGGATGCTCTGCTTCTTCCCTACATCCATGTCCTGGTTTCCAGTCAAGGACATGGGAACATACAATGCTTGCCTGCACTTCCAGAGTTGTCATGTTTAAATCTGAGCTTAGATGTCTGCCTTACATCTTTCAGTCAGTTTAAGCTTTTACAGGTCAGTGTGCATTTCAAGTTTTGTTTGATGGTTGCACGGTATTTGAATAGGTTCACTTGGTGTTATTGACCTGAGGGACTAAAGATCAGGCAAACTGTATCACTGCATTATCCAGGCCATCAGAGGAATTATTCGTCAATGATTTCTTGGGTTCTTGCAGAAAAGGTCTCTCTCCAGGTTGAATAAACCCATGACGTCTAGTGGGCCTATTCATATCCCAAAAGTCAAAGCAGGGATACAGATAAATATATTAGTCCAAAAGAAGAAAAAAAACTAATCTACTACACTGTTTATAAACACAAATATTTTAAATTCCTTAATTCTTTTAATGTATTTGGTAATTATTTTAAATTAAATAATAAAATGTTCTATATATAATAAGTTTGCCACTTATCTCTGAAAACTAATTTTCAAGTAGAAGGCATACCATCAGAAGAGTTCACCAGGCAAAGCATTTGGAAAGTTAAAACCACCTGTTTTGTGAATAAATAATAGAAATTCTTGTTTTCAGTGCTTTCAAGTCTTGTGTTGGTATCTCCCAAGCAAATAGAATAGTTTAATGTAAATAAGTAGAAAAAGGAACTACTTCATGTTTCTTATATTCTTAGGTCAAGTAAAATGCTGTAATTCCTGGTACCTGTATCATATCCTGAGTAAAAAAAAACTACATAAGTAGAACTGCAGCAAGATATAGTTTAAACTGAAAGAATTAATCTCTCTGAAAGTCATAGAGTAATTCAAAGGGATTATTCAATTAAAATGAAATTATGTGGGATTAAAAAATAATGATTTAAATGAAAAATTAAGAAACTTTCCACGTATGAAAGAAATAAGATTGTCTGATTCATAGGCCTTAAGAGTAAAATGACACAGAATTTAGCAAGTCTTCAGATTTGCAAACCAGCACAAGAGAAGTAGTTGAACCATTCTGCATAGTCTGTGGAACTGAATGATTCAACCAGGTGAGGAGGATATCTTGCTCAGTCTCATTTTTCATTTGATCTTGATGGGGCTTTTATCAGAGAGACTGATAGAGATTAAGAATTTAAATTCTGAATGTGAAATGGATATATTATGTGATAAAAAAGCACTTTCAAAAAGCCTACCTTGTGTTTCCATCAGTTTCAAATTTGCGTCTACCAAGAGAACTGCTCCATTTAATTCATCTTTTTTTACAAGTCCCTTTGTAGCCATTTTCCCAACACACCTATTGCTCATCTCAAAACCATAAAATGCATAAAAATTACAGCTCTATAAATTTGTTAAGATAGTTTCACTTTGCAACAGCATTGATACTAAGATAAGAAGCGATTTTTTTAATCTTTCCAAGCACATTCAAAGTCTCTAGTTCTGTTTAATTTTTCTCTTGTCCCTTTCCTTTTCTTTTTGTTTTGTCAGTGTTTTTTTTGGCAATTGTAACCATAAGGCAGCAGCAGCAGAAGAAGCCTCCCTTTTCAGAGAAAATGGAAGAATTCAGAGAGAACATTGTCAGTTATGACGATGAAGGAGGGGGCGAGCAGGACACGGAAGCCTTTGATATTTCAGCGCTGAGGACACGCGCTGTCATGCGAACGCACAGACCTCGGAAGAAGGTGGCTTCTGAAATCCAGAGCCTCTACAGACAGTCCCTGCAGGTTGGCCCAGACAGTGCAATCTTCAGGCAATTCATTTCAGAAAAGCTCCAAGAAGCAAATGCAGATCCCACCGTTCCGCCCTATGACTCACTTCAGACCTATGCGTTTGAGGGGACTGGCTCCTTGGCTGGATCCCTCAGCTCCTTGGGTTCAAACACTTCAGACATGGATCAGAGCTATGATTACCTTGCAGACTGGGGACCTCACTTTAAAGAGCTTGCAGGCATGTACTCTTCCCATAGAACTGTGGGGGATTAGGCACTCTTTGAATTGTTCTTTTGTTTTCCTAAGTCTCAGCAACCAAATGCAGCTGTGGATTTTTAAAAAGGAGATCATCCCACATTAAAACATGAGAAATAAGAGCCCGAGGCTTTTAATATGGTAAGTTTTGGCTGTGGAAACCTCTTGAAAGGATGAAACACACCAGAGGTGTTACCACATGAAGGGATGGAGGCCATAGTTTGAAAACCTTGTGGTAGTCTAAGTGCCTAAATGCAAACTTTGCTGCTTTGGATATCTAGATCCTCTTCTGGATAATGAAAATCTGGATCTTGCTTGTGCAAACGGAGGAGTAGAAGCCATAAATGGATGTTGTAAGCATTCTGTCATCCGTAAGCTTTAAACAGTTTCCAAAGCTGACAGACTTTTGCTGTTGCAGTTGAATTCATACATTAACCAAAGTTAAACACGCATATTTGTATAATGCTTCATTATATGAATATAATTGTGTGAAAAAGTAGACTCTAGATATTCTAATGACGTTGTCAGAAGTGCTCACAAAATCTCTATTTATTGTTCTTAGAATGATAAAGCTAAAACAAATGTCTTTTCCTATCAGCATAAAAATAAAAACCCATTAGGACATCAGCAAGTATTTGCTACCATTTTAGATTTTAATGAAGCTATTGGAAAATGTGTAAACCAATACTTAATTTGGCAAATACGATAGGAAAAAGAATCAATATTTTACTTAAATACTGCAATCGACCACATTATATATCACTGCACTTAGAACAAAATGCTGTCCAAATACAGGCAGTTTTCCTTTTATTAAGAGTTTAAGGGATGACTGATTTACCAGCACAGATTTATTTTTTTATTATGGAATATAAAATTAGCTGCAGTAGTCAGTTTTATTATAACAATATTAAGAATCTTTAAAATTCTAAACTGATGGTTATAAAACTTTATGTATGACATTAGATAATAAGATAATAAAATGCTTTAAATGTTAATCCACTTTGAAAATGATCCTGAATCATTCTGCAAGACTCAAGTAAGATTTCAAAATTAATTTCACACTGTATTTTTTTCCAACCATTCCATAACAAATATAAAGCTATCTCAGAATATTTCTTCATTTATACCACTACCCATAAACAATTTTAGAACTGAGGTCATCAAATGTTTTCAAAATGGTCTGTCTGGAAAAAAACAACCCGCCTGTATTTTACTCACCTCTCTTTCATTGAGTACTCATTTTACAGAAATTATATCCTGCAATCAACTGATTCAATTACCTAAAAGCTGACATAAGATAAACCAAATTATGCAACATACTTCTTTCTGTTTTCCTTTATTTTTTCTTCTTTTTCTAAGTAAGGTTTTAGGTAAGTGCAACTGAATTACAGAGTCAGGAAAGCTTGTGCAAGGAAGAAACAAATAGATCAACCAGCCCCAACAAACAAAATCTGCAATGTTTACTACAGTTGCTCATCACTGAAGAAAACCGAGGTATGTAGGCTGAGTGGGAAAGTGCCAGCGCAGAGTTTTAACTCCTGCTACCTAAAAATAAAACATGGAGGTGTTTAAAAATCAGGAGAGATTTCCAATGTGAGGTCTGGTAAGTGCAGAAATATTATTCATTGTATTCATAGCTGGAAAATTATGGGTAGGGGGTTAAGGGAGCAGGGGGGCCATCTGACCAGAGGCAGATGAGGCAGCACCTGCTTCATAAGAAAAACAAACCCACAGATTCTTGTCAGTCTCATGGTAGGATGCCAGTGTGAATGAGCACCTACAAATGACCTCTAAAAGATGCACAAGCAAAAAGATTATGTTAATGACTCTAACCTTTTACTCCAATGGCTTTCAAACAGATGTGGCAAAATCACTTTGATTTGAGAAAATATTTTACATATTAATTATTTGCTCCATAGAGAGGACTAGAGAAAGAGAGCACAACTGCACAGCGCTGGTTGTTGACAATAGTGAAAACTGCATGTTTAGGATTAGGTTCATAGATTTATGAGGGTTATACCCTAAACAAATCCTAATTCCACAGATGGTCCCAGTGGCTTTAAGAGAATTCTTTGTGCTTTCAGGTTGTATTTAGTACAAAAAGGATAACAGTGTCTGATCCTTTCTCAATCCAGAGATTTTGTCTATTTATGTGGGAAAATAGCCTTGAACACCAAACCATTGTGTTTATAATATTCTCTCATTACTGTGAGGTATTTTAACAAGAAGTATTTTTTATAAGTAGTGCATACCACTAATGCAGTTTTTGTAACCCATGTAAGCCATTGTCAGTAATTTCGATGTGAAAAAGAATAGTGGCCTGCAATGGATCTTAAATGATCTTTAGCTGGAAAAAGGGGCTTTAGATCATGTTTACATAACAGAGAAAGGACATGTTTTGCTCTGAAGCAAGAAGTTATTCCCAGCTGTTATTGGACCACACCTTATTAGCTTCCTGGCATTCAATCTAAGCCAGCCTCGTCAATTTATTTCCACGTCTGAGAAAAAAATACTGAACTTACCTAGCAACTTCAAACTTCAAGTTTGCTGAAAAATGTGTAGAAAAAGTTTTGTTAGAATTGTCTTATTTGAAGGAAGCAAACATTCTAAGAAAAAAATTATATAAGAGATCACAATCATGAGTAACATGAAATTAATAAAGGAAAAGTTATAAGGTGGAGTTTCTGCTGATGAAATCTATTAAATTGTGGCATGATTTTCCCAATAGGATCCTCTATTATATTTATCTTTCAAAATTTGATTACTAGCTAGAATTCACTATGTTATTGGCTGAACTGAAGAGTGTAAATATGGTGACAGATGATAAATAAATATTCAGTTGTTCATGACCTGCCCAAGGGAATATAAGGAAGACTTATTCACTGGTGAAAGGAAGTATGATCACACACACTGCTTTTCTATATGAATGCTTCAGAGAGACATTCCTACAGAATGTCTTTTTCTGTAACCTGGTAAAGAGAGTTTCAGAACTGGTGAAATACCAGACGAAAGATGGGCTTTCTGTTTCAGTCTCACACACATGGATTCAGAGTGTTGTGGGGGGGGTTTTTATTACATAAAAGCCAAGGAAATTAAGACTATACATATGCAATAAATGCTTAGCATTCAGATGTCTAAAGTTAAATAAATTATACAAATAACTTGATAGCATATTGAAGCTTCAGACTCATTTTTGTGACTGGAAAAAATATATTTTGTTTATCAATTAAATCAAAATAAAAAGTTTCAATTTGGTTTTGACTTCATACATCCTGATGCAGGTTCTTTATTATCATAACACTGAGAAGAAATTTTTCATATTACTGAGGATGGTCTTAGTTTTCAATTCACATAATCTTGCTACCACATTTTTTCTCAAAGGTATTGTCATTACACTCCTAGCTTTGCTTTCAAAATCTGCATTGGAAATCTTGTTGTGTTTACACTCGTTCTTAATTACAAGGGGTGACCCAGTCAGATGAGGGTAAAATTTTTTTGAAAAGACACTGAACAGTTTATGCTTGAAAGTCAGATCTAATATATGCTCTGTAAGGAGCAGAAGTTGAAGGAGTTTATGTGATTTTACGTTCTGGAAAAGAAGGCATTTCACCTTTGATCCAGATTATGAACAAACGGAATAGAATTTATATGAAAAAAAACCAGTAGCTATTAATAAAGTCTGTAATATTTTTCTACCAGAAAACTGGTAAACATGTTTTACAAGGAAAAATAGAGATAATTAATGTTTATTAAAAAATGTTGACACATTTGAAAATAATAATTTAGTTGCTTTCATACTTTTCTAGGAAAAGACAAATGCTTCATACATGATCCTATATCAG
This sequence comes from Cyanoderma ruficeps, assembly GCA_008694505.1. Lineage (NCBI taxonomy): Eukaryota > Metazoa > Chordata > Aves > Passeriformes > Timaliidae > Cyanoderma > Cyanoderma ruficeps. The sequence continues at coordinate 23,869,610 of VZDJ01007755.1, read as the reverse complement.
CCTTCTGTCTCATACATGGTGTTCAAGGAACAGTAACATTTAACCCTAATATGCACAGAAAGATAAAACATGCACACAGAGAGATTGTTTACATTAGTAAACACCTTACCCACAGCAAACAGATAATAACATTACTCGGAAATATGTATAGGACTCAACAAGATATGTGCCAGCAAACATAGTTAGATATATGGCACTAAGAGCAAAAATTAATAAATATAATTAGAAAACATCAGTGCTTCAGAAAACTCTCAAATTGCAGAAAGTGGAACCGGATATCCAAGGCTCTTAATTCCCTATACATTTTGATTATTATTTAGATAATAATTTAATGATATTAAAATTTACAATTTAAGTAATACTCCACATATGGGGGTTCAAGTAGATTTGGTTTGTAGAGAGACAAAGTCTGCATACATACGTCTGACCAAATGGATACTACAGAAGTCATTAGATAAAAGCTTAAAAGAATACAAACTTACACATAAGAATATATATATAATATATATAATAAATATTATATATATTATATATATATGTATGCTGTCTCTGTCATTACAAAATCATCTGAAAAGACTTTAAAAAGGACATCTTTGACACATTTTTTAGTAGCTTGGGAGATGGAAAAGGATTTTTTAATGTACTGATTCGATAAATTGGACTAAAAAATGTCAAAAATATCCTGTGTTATTAGTAATGAAGACACCTGAGAGATAAGCACAAATTAGATGACCCTGAAGAAAGAAAAATAGAAAATGGTTAAAATGTAGTGACAAAAATAAAGATCATTCACTCTAGAAATTGCACAAAAAATAAAAACCTGCTATTTTACTGGGCACTTATCCAGTAGGGAATTAAATGGGACAAGGATACTGTAGCTGCTCAAATAACTATGAAATGACATCAACATTCATTCCAGAAAAGGAAAAAAAATCAAATATGAACAAAACCTGTACAATACAGTAGATAATATAAAATGTTGACTATGAACTGAAATTGATATTAGAATACCCAACTGTTTAATTACTTGACAGGTGTTAATTACTGTTTGTCAGACTCTGACCAGCCACACTAGTATTGTTTCTGAAATTCCCACATTTATTTAAACAGTATGCCAAAAGTAGTTCCAATGTTGTTATTAAAATATTTTGATAGGACAAAAAAAAATCTATTTTCTAATTTATTATTTATTGCATATATACAAACACTTTGTCAAACCAAGATAAGTTGTCCAAGAGATGTAAGAGAAGTGATAAAAGAAGTTATCCTTAAATGTCTCCCTCTAGACTTTCAACAGTCTAATTCGATATGCTCACATTTCACTGGTATATGATGAACCCCATTTCATTGGTTGCAAATGACAATTGACTTACATCACTTATGAATTCAAAGTATTATTACAATTACTTTACAATTATTTTATAAGAATTCTCAAAGATTAGTGTCTAAAGTAAAACATCTTCCAGGTTCTTTCTGTAGCCTGGTTATCACAAAAGTCTTAATTTACTTTTCCACCACTGAATGTAAAAACATCCTAGACAGCTTCTATAAGCTCTTGCATCCCCTGCAGTACATCTCACTCAACCTCAGCCACCTAAAAACTGGAGTAAGCTATTCAACTTTTTTCCCATCCTGCGTTGCCACTCACTCAGACATCATAGAAATTCCAGGCAGGCTGGACTCTGCAGGACTTCAAAATGTTTGTTTATGGGAAAATCTTTGTTTATGGGAAAGGCTTAGATGCGGTAGACCTTCCATAGCAAAGAACTCCTCCTAATACCTCTCCTTCATCTCACTGTGGACAATAATTCACTGATAATCACTCCCAAAGCTCCATCTACTTTCCTCCATTGGATAGGGGTATAAGGACTCAGTATTTTTACCTTCATGGACATTTGGATTTTTTTTTAAAAAAACTCAATATTTTTTCTTTGACGGTAGCTCTTGTCACTCTTGAATGGTTATTATTGCTTTACATTTTCCAACTAACATCTAAAGGTTTCCGAGTCAACTCCTGGTGGATATAGTTATTTTGATATCAGAAATTTCAGGAAATTCAGAGAAAGGTGCATGAAATCAAGGCCAAAAGAGGTCAAATGATTCCTGTAGTTTGCTAGCTCCTGAGCTGGAAACAACTTGTAGATCTTGAAATATCATCCATCGTTTTTCTTTGTCTCAGTGGCCATGCAGAGTCAAGGTGGTGAGAACCTTGTTTGTGTGTAAATCACCCTCTCTTTTATATACTTTTGTTAATAATATTGTTGTTCTTGTTCATTTGTCATCGCATTAATGTTTGTTTTCAGTAAGTTTTTCTCTCAACCCATCATCTCTGCCTTTACCCTTGACCAGAAGGGGGCAGAGGGAAGGGAGGCAGCTTATTTGACGTTTAATTTCCAGCTGGTTTTAAACCACTACATTTCATATAAAAACCTCTATATCCACCTGAGTTGATCAGTTCTGGTTTTGTAGGCCACTGGGAAAAAATTTTGGCATGTGACCAATATATTTACTTGAAGACATTTTATATGCTTTCTAGCATTCTTTAGATGTCAATCTTTCATCACTGGTCTATATGTCTGATTGTATTTTATATGATTTGTTCTACATAGATTGAATAGTTATTTATTCTAAATATCATTTTAACTCAAGTTGCAATATTGCATCCATTCAGTGATCAGAAGCTAAGCACTAGTAAGCTCTTTGCACTTTGCAGCATCCTGTTCCAATGCCAGCATCCTGGGACAATATTTCAAGGCCTCTTCTCATTTTATGATCTTATATTCTGGATTTTAAGATCATGGGTTCATTCTACAGCAAATTACTCTTTCAAACAATTACAAAAATACAAATACAGATATATAGAGTTACACCATATGATTGCATAAAGCTAAATAAAGGTGAAACAAATCAGATAATAGTTACCTGATGGTCACATAATTATTTATGCTTAAACAAGCCATAACATATCTTCTCTCAGCCCAAGATAAATCCAGAGAATAGTCAGCCTGTGTTATCTTAATACCAAGCCACTCACAAACAGTAATATTTCCATAGTTGCTACCTACGTGTCTACAGTTACTGGAATGTTTTCAAAGGGAAAATACATTATGAAACTAAGAACTAATCTCCTAAAATTTCAAGTAGTTCTGGAAGAAGAATTGCCCTGAATGGAGGTGAGGATATCCCTTACCTTTCTGTTGGTCTGCGTTACTAGAGAAAAAGTAAACCATATTAGAATAATATAATTTGTATGTATTTGTCAGAAATGTATTTTCATCCTTGCTATTTCTTCAGAGTATATTTGTAACATGAAATTCCTAATTGTTTACCACATGTTTTGGTTCATGCATCCCTTTCCAGAAGAAAATTTGTGGTCTTCTGCTATCTAACTGCTCCTATGTGATAGATGATTTGGATTCATCAAAAAACCCAACCAACCCACAAACTACAAGTAGTCTTCAATATTTATTGCAACAGGATTGAAATATTTATTTTCCATTATTATTGGAGAGTGGTAGAGACAATGAGACCATGATGATTAGAGAAGTAAAGAAGTCCTAAAAAAGATCCACAAATTGATTGCTTCTGTAAAAACCTGCAAAATTTTGGAGTAGCAAAAATTCAAAGAAGAATATACTTGGCTGATGCTTTCTCATTTGCTTTTTTCTGCTGTCCAAAAAAAGAACTTTGTAATACAAGTCATTGTAGGGACACCCAAGTGCACCAGATAGCTGTTGCAGCAGAGGTCTCTGTTGTCTTCATCGCTTAGGGATAAAGCAGATGTTTTCGGGCTAGTAGTATAGTTGATATATTGTGTTGATACTAAATATATAATATTAAATATAAATATATTAATATAAGTATAAAGGGAAACAAATAATTTCTGGGCACTGAAAACTAAATACAATTTGTATCATCTTTCTAACTTTCCATTGTGTTATCCAGGACATAAATTAACTGTTCCTGACATTCCATGCAAAATACACTCTGCATTTGTATATTGGTTTTCTCTAAAGATCATGCAGAACAATTTTAGCTTTCTAAGTTTCCCCTCCTTATTGATTTACTGGCTTGTAGGATTCTGGCAATTGTGCACTTTTTGCTCTGAGCATTTTCTTGATGTTTCTTTAATGCACACCTTTTTTTTTTAAAAAAAAAAAGGGAGAGAGAGTGAGAAAGAAGGTAGAAGTGTCATTGTGGAATGCAGTTTGAAAGACAATCAGAAATGGAACCCACTGGGAGTTCTACAACTTAAGCTGTAATAAAAAGCAGAATTTCAACTTTTTTTTAATCTTTATAGGATGCAAAATACCCTTAGAGACACCAGATTCCTCTATTGCAGAGACCTGCGACATTAGAAATGCTTTCCATTATACTGTTCTCTTAGAGTGGCATGTTATTGATATTTCAGTGTAGGTTCTAAGCTCATGATAGTATGGTTGGAAGAACTTTTGTAATCCTTACTAGGGAGCTGAAAATGGGAAAATTTTTCAAAGATGTAATCAGGATTGTTAAACACAAATTAACTGATCTCGCATTCCTTTGATTATTATTGTTATTAACTTTTCATGCATTAAATAATAATTTGACCTCTGAAATCTGGCAGTTTAGCAGTCTAAAAATGAGTGCTTCTTGTCTACAGGTAACGTTTCAGGAAAAAATAATGAAGTCTTTATGTCAATTTGCACAAAGAAAACCCAAAACACATAAAAACAACAAGCAAGCAAACAACTCCCACAGAATTTCCATTGGTTCTTGTAGTGGACCTCAACCACCCCAAAATCTGGGGTTTTTTATTATAAATGAGGTGCAAACAGTATTATGCATATGTAGGTAGAGAAAGCATACAAACTGTTTTCTTATATAAGCAACATAATCCTAATCCCAATATTTCTTGTTTATTTCTTTCTTTAATCACAGTTAGGAAATTTTCTTTTTTTTTCTTTTTTTTTTCCTTCTGACTTCCTGGGAATTTAATATTCTATGCCATTTTCCAGAAGTTGGCATACCCCCAAAAAAGTTAGATTCAATCTAGGCATACCCAAAGCACTTCTTGTATTCCTACCCATTTACTACCTCTCATAGCAGTCGAAGGAAAGCCCTGCAACCTGTACCTTAGAGAAGAATGTGGGAGGACAAGAAAGAAAACAAAGGTCATGCATCTCAAAACCAAAATAACAAAATTAAGTCATAACTCATATTGAATAACAAAGCATAAAAACAAAGAAATCAGAAAAAACTCAGAACTTGAAAAGCCATTAAAAGGTAAGCTTTAGAGATGAATCTGAGACAGAAATATCAATTTTCTTTCCTCTGTGATTGTTACAAATGCCACTATACCTTGAACCATCCTTTGAGTTTTCAAAAGCACATATGTGGCAACAGTGTAAAGAGTAGAAAATATAATTTTCTGACAGAACAACTATTTTCTTCAATGCTATTTACACTTTGAGTTTTTTTAGGCTAATCTTTGAGCACATTCCAGGCAGCAGTCCAGATCAATCTGACATTATAGCTTTCAAAATCTTCCTTCTTCTCATCTCGGACGCCTTTTTTGATTATGCATTCTTCCTCATCAAAACAGCTAATTAAGAAAACCCAATTATCCAATTTACAACACATGTTTTAAATTTCTACCACCTGAAACTGATATTCTGAATCTCTAGTGCATATTTAACCCCGTTTTATGTAAAACAAGTAGAAAATAAACAAGTGTCTACTGCTTTTCTTGGAAGATATTTTTCTTCTTATTGGAGGAGGATTCTTGGCTGGAACAATCAATCATCCATACACTGAGAAATCATATTCAAAAAGTCCTTAAAATAGTGTCATTTTGGGGATATTTATAGTGGGTTTTTTAAAAGTGTGGAGCCATTTACCGGGGGTTATGTTTCATGCAGATTTTCTTAGATTAATGGATGGGAAACAGATCACTAAACAGTTACACTGCTGGAAATTCTGTCTGTCTGTAGAAGCACATTGGCTCATTAAGGCTATATTCATATACTTTAACAATGTGCAGTTTTATACAGTGTTATACTATTGAAAGAATTCTGAAAATGTTTGCCCAACAGTTTTATATAAACATTATTCTGAATTTCTGGACTAGACTAAACACTTCGCTGAGAACTTGATTGTTTGTCCACTGGATTTCTGCACGTTACTGCAAAACATTGGAATAAAGCACTAGGACTAAGCTCTTGAGTCTTGAGCTACTACTCTAACACATCTTCGTTTTTGCAGTACAGTATTTGTGGTGTTAAAAGCTTCCATCAAGTGAACTTTTCTTGCAAAGTTATTGAAACAATCCTAATGAAATACAGCTAGGACTGCTTGCTTTACTTATTTATTTATTATTTTTCTGATGGTTGCAGAAAATAGCTTTTTCATCTATTTAAGCAATGATTTTTTTATTGCTTTACAGAAGACCCAAAGATCCAGTGCTTATTGAGAATTACTGCACAAGCAGCTTCCACTAAGTAGATGATTATATACATCCTTTCATGCTCCTATATTAACTTAAATGCTGATTACTGTGGTTCTTTTTCATTTTCTTTCTTTTTATTTATTTTTTTTAAACTTAAGATGGTTCATATGGGCTCAAGTCTTAGCATGTAAAGCAAAGATGTGCTGCTGTAGGGCCTACTTTACATACGGTGGAGCTTATTGGTGGGAAAATCCTGATATCCAGGATTAGCTTCACACTGGGATTAACTTTTCAGTGGCAACATAATGAGATTTTTAATTCTAGGTTTTAATAAGTTTATGTCACTTATCAGTTGAACACTTTGCTTAGAAATACACTATTCTCACATAATAATTTTTTTTACGCTACATCCTTTTTTTCAGCTTCTAGTAAACCAATTCTACAAATAATTCTAATTCTTTCTTGAAGGATTCATTTCAGAATAGATTCACACAAGGCTTTCAAATATTAATATTTCAGTTATTTTCCTTTCCAAGTGATTTTCTATCAAATAACACATAACTTAATCCAACATCCACTGGTAAACAAATTAGGCTTATTTGTGGCTTACCTATATGGGTTCAGCTGCAGGAGGAGAGGAGAAAAATGATAGATGTTTTTATTGCTATTCTGTATAACAAATACTAAAATATTCTATATTCTTCTTGAGATAAGCATGAATGTATTGTAGAGCTCTTAAGATGTTTATAATTCAAGGTCATTCCATGCAGCTGATATTCCATGCAGTGATATTTCATCTCAGAAACAACCATAAATTCAATTTGCTTATAGGTATACAAGCTAACATGCTTGTTTTGTTTGTTTGTTTTTTCTTATTGAGACCATTGTATGTACAACATCTTTCTGCCTTGTGAACTTTTTTCCTTCCAATATCTAAAAGTATAGTCATAGTAAATCAAACTATAACAATAAATTGTTAGTCTGGATATTGATCCCCATCCTTCAACAGCTCAAAATTGTTTACTTTGCTGCATACATAGACAATAAGTTTCTGTGCAAGGGACTAGGAATGCTTGATGAGTTCACCAAAAATGCTGTGAAAAGAGGTAGCCAGTGCAGCACATGGAGTATGCTCTGCTTTACAAGATGCTACTGGGAAGGTGGCAAAAAGAAGCGTGGCACAAATAGGATCTGAACTGGAGCTTTTCTGCTCCTGTAATTCCGGTTCATGTGCCTGTGTGTGTGAACAGAGAGAGTATCGTGAATATTTCCACCATCCCCTGAGCTGTCCAGATGCCAGCCAGCTGTAGATATAGAAACCATATTACCATTCAAGCACATAAATAAACACTTTTTAGAACGAAATTGTGCTAACTTGTTCTAAGAGGAGCTCCACTATGCAGCTGTGAAATCATATCAGGCTTACATGGGGCTGCCTTGACGTATCTACACCTGCCTACCTGCATTTCTCTGCAGAGAGATGTTCTAATATTAACCTCACCCTCACTAAATCTGTGAGGATTATTTTACTGCTGTAAATTCAAAAGAGCAGCTTTTCAGGGTAACTTTCATCAATATTTTGTGGGTTAACTATTTTAACAGCATCCAATAACATTGAAAATTGCAGAAGTGGACCTTTCATTATAAATCACTTGTTTCTTCAAGTGGTGCTCTGTTTTCTAATTAATTGATCATATAAGAATTATAGAAACTCAGGGCCAAAAATTGCTGGAAATTATGGGAGAGTAGTTGAGCACTTTACACCAGACATGAAAGGTTAAATTCTGCCTTTGAGCAGTACTCATGACAGGCATACTACAGCCTGAAAGCACTCACTTTATGAAACAAGCTTCAGCTATTTTCACTCTGCACAGAGAATGGAAAGCCAGATAATTTACTGCAGTTGAGCAGATGTTTGTTTTGTTTTGACATTATTATTGTTATAAAAAATGAAAAATAAGCGATACCAGCCAATGGAGAAATGTTATTGCTATAAATAAAGAGCTTTGAAATACTGCACAAATTGAGGAATCAGACCAAGAGAGAGACTTATATGAAAAGACCTCTAAGAAAAGGAATAAAGCAAGAATTCTTATAAAATAATAGTAAAAAGAAATAGTAAAAGATGTTACAATCTGAGCTTTGTTTCTCCACCACACTAGGTCTCATGGAGGCCAGGAAAGGGAGCTGTAGATGAAACAACCAACATCCCCTTAAAGCAGCCAGGGCTTAGTAAAAGCAAGGAGCATCCATCTCATCCTCCTCATTGGTAATGAGGCCTGAGCTTACACAAAGTGCCTCACTCTAAGCAGCATGGTCAGCTGATGGTAAGTTAGGCTGTGTGATTAATCTAGAACACCCAAATCCCATGCTCAAAAAGTTAAACTGAAAGCCGGAAAGTACATGGTTCCAGAATAAACTGCCCTAAAGCATGACGAGCTTTGTCTGTGCAAGGGGCATGAAAAAATTCCCATATATTCCAAATTGCCACAAAAGGCAATTCAGATAGAAGTTCCCACGCAGTTGGTATCTTCTCCTTAACTTGTTTTACAAAATTTGCACAAAGGTTCTGCTGACCATCAGGTTCTTGGCTGGTAGGCCAGGGCAGATAGTTGGCACCATATAAGAATCACAAATTCTGCTTATTCATTATGTGACCCCAGCTATCACAGCTGCTAGTATTTGCTCATTCAGTTTCATTAATATGACCCTTTTTTTATTCTTTTTCATTACTTTTCCTGGTAGAGGATTCTGGAGTAAGGTATTTTACATCTGTTGTATCAGCTTCATATATGTGTACATGTTTAATATGTATGTCTTCCTGATGAACATTTGAGGCGATGTCATGACATTGATTTGAGTTTGTCAGGTACCCTGGCACTCCAGCATGAGCCCAGAGAAAAACAAGGCTGTCTTAGTCTATAATGGTTGTTTTGATGTGCTTCTGTTCCACACATTCTAATCTTTCAAGCATTCTTTTTGGTATTAACTTCCTCCTCAGTCATTGTGTTATCATTTCAATTGGTATTGCTTTAAAACATATTTTTGTTCTGTTAGATACTAACATCCATCTCTATGAATCAGCTGTCAAAGTAGTGAAACTTGTTTTTTTTCTTTCAGTAATAGCTTTTCTGACTTGAAGAATTTGGTTTTACATCTAAGTCATAACTTTTTGTTGCAGCAGACCTCGCATTAGGGATAGAAATGAGCCACTCTAGCTCATCAATGTGAAAAGGAACCCAATCTATTCTTCCTCACCTGACTCCAGCTACTCACCGATTCTGACTACAGCAAGCTCCCACTGTAGGCTTCCCTTGCAGACTCTGACTGCAGGGATTTCCTGCTAGACTGACTTCAGGTATTTCTTTGCAGAGTCTGGCCACAGGCTTTTCCTGCTAGACTCTGACTGCAGGCAGCAACTGCAGATGCAGACTGACCTCTCAGCAGATTCTTCACAGCAGCAATTCTCTCTCCTCTTTGACCAGTCCCTCAGTCCTTCTGAATCATTCCTTCAGTTCCTCCTTCCTCAGGATCCTCCCCTGACCAGCCAACCCACCCCTTTATCACACTCATCCTTATTAAATACAGCTGTGACCTTCTCCTAGAACTTTACGCTCTATTTCTTTGAATTGCTTTTTTTTTCCAGAAAGATTGTTATTATGTAGATGATTCCTTATGAGAGTCACATTAGTTATCGTTGACCTGCATTGCCATATCTAGTGTTGGCAGGGGGTTCTAGGTTCTCCCTCTTACCCCTCCACAAGCCAAATATCTGCCTTGTGAAACAGAATGTGGATATTTTCAGCATTTCCCCCAAATCATTAATAAGATCTTGAAGAGGACTAGACCCAGTATGAATCACTGGGATACACTGCCTGATACCGGCCCCTAACTAAACTTTATTTATACCACTGATCACAATGCTTTGTGGTCAGGTGTTCGACAGTTTTCAATCCACCTCCATGCTTATCCAGCCCATACTTCAGCAGCTTGTCTTTGAAGATCCTAGGAGACAGGGCCAAAAGCCTTCCACTGGACAAGGTATCCACTGTCCACTGCTCCCCCCTCACCTACCCGCTGAATCATTTAATTGTAGAAGACTCTCAGAGTAGAGATGCATGGCTTCCTCTTTTGCGAATCCTTGCTGACCACTTTTAATGACACAATCATGTGCCTGGAAATAGTTTCCAGATTTAATTATTGTAGGATTTTACCTTTTGTTTATAGCCTATGTTTTACTGTATTTCAGTGCCAGTCTCGCAGCAGAATCTCAATGAAATCAATGGTCAAACTTCTGGAATATTAGTGACTTTGAGGCAATCTTGATTGATTCTTCCACCCGTAAAATAGACTAGGTAATATTTTACTGCTTTTTATGAAGCAGAATACATTTCTTTTAAATTGGCTCCTGAATTCAAAGTGTTCTGTAAAATCCAGGTGTTTTTTCCTTTTTTTCTGCTATATCTAGCCAAGTGGAATTTTTTTCCCAATCTTTCATCAATTAATTTATTGTACAATTTGACTCAAGAATAGGTTAAAATAATGTAAAATACATTAAAAATGGTATATTTACAATACAATTTTCTGTAGCTTCTAAACTGGTGAAGTGTCATATTCCAAGTTTAGCAGAATCATAGAAAATTATCTGGGATTTCAAAGACAGGAAATTACTAGCTTGAACTTGTCATTCATTGAAATGTCTTTCCAGTCGTTTATAAAGACATTGATTTTATAGGCTAGCTTCCAAATTTAAGTTGGCAATAATTTTTTAGCATCAAATTGTAAACATGAGAACCAAGGAACACCACTAAACTACAGAGAACTTGGGAAGTTTCCAGAAATTTATTTACAAATTTCAGATAATTAATTTGACTGAAAGCTTGTCAGTGCTCATTTTTCATATAAAATAGTGGCTTCTATTAAAATTGTCTGTTTTGAAGTGCTCCATTTTTTGTCTATCCACAATCACAAATAATGAGGGCAGAGAGGTTTGTTTTTTTTTCTGGGAGCGAGTGGGTGGTGGGTGTTACTTATTCGCTCATTGTTTGTTGGGTTTCTTTTCTCCTGGTTTACAATAAAACATCTGACACTTATAAGCAGTAGTAGCTATTACTCTAAAGATATCTTGATTGACAACACTAAAATTATCCTGTAACAGCTAACATATTAACTATTTGAAGAATTAACTGTCAAAAATAACTAGGAAAACTTTGTCTTCTTATTTTCAGAATTAATTAATTGGTACCTACCATGTTAAACTTGAGTACACACCTTTTTTTTTTTCCACAGAAATGTGTTGCATTTACAGAACTATGGATTTTAATCTGCTTTTGGCATTATTTTCAACATTCTGCTCTCAATTCATGTGCAGTAAAGTGTGTTCTCTGCAGAGCCAGTTTTATGATACATGTGCAGAGATATATTTTAACTTTTACAAATGTACTTTTAAATGCTTTATCATAGCTCCTAAAGAGCCAGTCATGGCTGAGTCCCTTTTTGCACTTAGGAGGGGAGAAATTGTGATCCAAATGATCATATCTGCTTCAAAGTCTTCAAAGCTTAACAATGCTAAAAACAAAACAAAAAAACAAAGGAAAAACCCCATTGGTTATCTACATGCGAGGACTTCAGGCAGGTGAGACAAACTGTTGGTTGTATCTTTGAGTCTTTTGGTGACATTTCCTGTTAGGAGGGGTCTTTTCCTTTCTTTCAGGTCTAGATTTTAGTTTTAGGAAAAATGAAGTGTTGCAAAGCACTGGCAAGGAAAGACCTAGTGAATTTGGAAAACAGGCTTGCTTCCTTGCTTTTTTATATAGTAGTGCAAAATTGGAGACCAGGAGAAGAACGGGCCTCTTTTTCAATGGAAGAAGGATGTGTTGCAAAAACCCTGGAAAACTTAAAATTCAACACGCCTACCACATATGTGAACTTGGACTTTCCAAATTGATAGAAAAATAAATGACACAAATTTAATACCAATCTTTTTTTTCTTAGTTCAAGTTTCAATCCACAATTTAAAAATAATGCGGTGTGAGCCAAGCAAAGTGATCTTGTCTCTCTGATGTGGGCTGTTTTGTGAGTCAGATTACTGATCAACAGTACCAAGATTTTTTTCTGGTATTTTAGAAACTACTTGTCTTTGTAAAGATGCCATCTTTCCTCTCATTTTTTATGTTGTGTTTTAAATTATATGGTTTTCATATTATGAGTTTGGTTTTATACAAAATTATCATTCCGTGTTCTACAAAATGTGTATGGAAATTTTCCCTAAGTCTGTCTCTTAAGCATTATTTCTATCCAACCAGAATGGATAAACTCAGCTTCAAACACAGTTTTGAAGTAACATACATCCAGCCTTCAGGAAAAAAAAATCTGCATGGGAATTATTAAAAAATCTGTAGAAGGAGGAGAGCACAGGTGAAATAATATGTTATAGTTACACAATATTTTCTGATTTTCCATTAGATTTAATATTTGTTGATGTCGTGTTTTCAAAATGAAATTCAGTGAAATGAATGAATAAGTCAATTATTTAAACATCTCTTTGTTTCAAAGGAGCTGATATCTTGTTTCCTTTACAACAATTCAACTATGATTATATTCCAAAAAAGCAGCCAGTTCCACTGGAAAAAAAGAAAGCGAACAAGGACTCAGAAACCAAGCAAACAAGGAAGTAAATGCTGAATTTATTTCAAATTTCAGAATACTTATATTCTTTTTCTAGGGGATGAATGTTTCCTTACTGGTAGGTGTCATAATAATAAGCAGATGGAACTCTTGATTCTTCATGCAGAAATCTGAATCTTTATTGCATAGCTCATATTTTTATAGGATTATCAGAAGTCACTGTGTTAGATCTAATTGACTGACCATACACTGGCACTGTTCATTGGTCAGGATATGGCATTTTGCATGTCCATCAGATTTCTCTATTTCTGGATTGTTTACATATTTTCTTTGTAGATTCTCACAGGATAGGCTTTTATTTTTCACACATACAGCCTGTTTTTCTCCCAGAAATAGATTGTTATGCAAACTAATTTTCATTCTTATTTCTCATGGGAATTAACAGGCTAGCTGGGAATTAACAGGCTAGCTGTTAACTCAGCTGAGCAAGGCCTGATTTTATAAAGCCTTTCTTTTATAAAGTTTTGCCTGTTTGTAATAGCTAGGAACACTTACACCTAGACTAAAATTGGTTTTGAGTAGAAGGCTAGAACTATAGTACTATTAATGGCATTGTACCTCTTCGTTCAACTGAAGAGACCAAATCCCCAGACTCATGAAATCTGGAATTTTAAATAGTTGAGGGTCAAAAAAAAAGTAAAATATTAGAAGGAAAGGTAATCTAATGTTGTTCAATATTTGGTTAAAGCTCAAGGAAGGCCATGTAGCTGAAGTATTGCTTCTAATGCTATGTGTCCTTTCTAGACTGTATTTTATTAATGATTTGTTTTGTACCACTGTATGAAGAGACATAAAGATTTTATCTTTTATTTAAAATTAATGAAGAGTATATTACTTCACTGAGAACGAACATCAGAAGAAAAATCTTTTCCCTTGCAAAAGGAAACAGGTTTGTAAGCAGATTTGAGTTTTGTTTCTGGGCCTTCCTGGTTTGTAAAGAGATCTTCAAAAAATTATTTAAAATTATTGTGCTGAAGTTCCTGCAGTTTTATGCAAAGTAACCTCTTATGAAATATGCAAAGTAACCTCTTAGGTGCATTGCACGCCTTGGTTAAAATCTATATTGAGATAGCAACATTTCAGACAATAACATGTAATTTTTTAATGAAGCAAAGGCTCTTGACTGTATATCTTTCATTCAGTTCCAATGTTCTGAGGCAATTTCTTGTAGTTAAAAGATATTAACAGCTAAAAATCTTGGAATATAATTGATAATTTGAATATAATGGCTTTCCAGCTGAACCTGAAACAAACTCAACCCTCCCATAAATATTCAGTCTTGCAATATGCAGATCACTTTGTATGTGACATGGGAAATGCATCAGAGCTTCATAGCTCTGACAAAAGAAAACCCTTACATACGAGAGATTTCTAATCCTGGCTGTAATTAAGTATCCATCCTATGAAAATTTATGAATTAACCAGACATTCTCTAAAGCTATTAAATGTTTTTTCATACAGTAGCTGCAGGTACCTTTCTCCTATGGTGCAAGGTGCTTGAGAACCTTCTGAACGCTCCAGCAGATGTCTGAGATGCTGGGACTGTATAAGTGAAATGTAGGAGCCACCTCAGTATTTTGCTCCTCTCACCTCCCTTCTCCACTAGCCTTCCCAAAACCAGTGTTTTTACCAAAGTCTCAAAAAATTCCCTGTAAATTTCACAGGACCAGTTGTGTTCATCATAAGAATGTCTATCAAACAAATTAATTATTTATTTCTCCCAAATGGAACACTTCCAAGAATAGAAAAGGTCTAAACTAAGTGTTTTGACTGTTTGGGTTTTTCCAAAGTACCCTAGGAATTATACTGATCTATCTTCTAACATTTTTATAGAAGTGTGCTTCATCCTGAGTAATTGCAATACAAGACAATGTATCTATTTGATTCAGTAATTCACTTTTAGCTTCATCGCTATGAAATCTGGGGCAACTGATTTTAAGAAAGACATATTCTAAACTACATGATTAAGATAGGCAATATGTAATGTCAGGAAAGCAAAACAAGCACAGAGAGCAAAGCAATGTGAATAGAGGCAAAAAGAATATAATAAGAACATTGCAAGATGAATTATAGTCCACAATATTGACTTCCTGAAACACCAGATAGCAAAGAAGTTGTCCAAACTATGTCTTATTTATGTGAGAATGGAATNAAAAAAAAAAAAAAAAAAAAAAAAAGGAAGGCATGTTAGATAATCATCCCTGCAGCTGATAGGGAGTCATGAGACATAGATGAAATCTGATTTAATAACTTCAAAACTTTACATTGCAGATGAAGTCTAACACAAGAGAATCAGCAATCTCTTATTATTTGAAACACTCATATTCATTTACTTTACTCCATCCTGAGTTTCCATTTTAACCAAGTCAATTACTTTCAATTATTTGTTTCTAGTTTTTCTGAAATGACTACCATAGCCCCTAATTACCACAAAGTTCAGAAAAGAGATACTCATTAACAAGCTGCATCGGTATCAGAAATGTCTGATTGCACTGTATTTGAAAAAAAAATTAAAAAAAACTGATCCAACATAGACATCGTTCAACAGAGAATTCATTTGGAAAATAGTAACAGTAATAACATGAAGATTTTGACTATATTTTGTGCTTGCACTGATTTTTTTTTTTTCACACAATTGTATATGCTATGTACTTATGTTCACTGTATGACCTCAACATCATAAAATGCAGTCATGCAACTTCTCATCCTCATTCACAGCAGTTTTGGTTTTTATATCAACCAGTTTCATGTCAAATAGCTTAAAATTGTTGTTTTCTCATCTGCTGGCAAAAGATTATAGGTTTTTATTCTAACATATAAAGGGAAGAAAGTGCTGCAAAACAATCTGCTAAATACTATAATCATCTTGGCTTATCACTATTCTTATTAATGTAGATGCTCTTGCTATTTATTATTCTTTCTTTTCTGAGCTAACATTTCAAAAAAGCATTGCTGTTCATTGCTCACATAAAACTGATCTTCTAATTTCCTTTCCATGTTTATTTATTTTATTTTTGTCTCCAGTACTAAGCCATGTTGAAACATCTGATCCTTTTAGGTTATTTTACCCATCTCTTTCTTTCCAGGATGAAACACAGCAGGGTTTACAAAGTAAACTGAATTCCAGAAGAGGCCTAAATATTTTTTTCATGGTTATGTTGTTTTATGCATGTTCTGATTAGGTAATTATTACCAAATTTTCTTCCTTAGGATTTTCTTTTGGTCTGCAAGGGGAAAAATTAGGATCATTCTGAGACTACACCTGAGAAAAGTCTTGGTCTTCAACACATATTTAATTCAGCCATTTCCTTCTTATAAATCCATAATAGTCACTCCTGAAAAGCATATAATGGGAAAAAAAATTACAAAAACAGCTGAACAGTCCTCCTCTACATTCTTTGGACACAGTTTTGTATACTTTTTTAAGACTGTCTTTATGCTACCTGTGCTGCAGTATGTGAGAGAATGGACAGCAAAGAGGTTTTGGGTATTAGAAATTCAGAGCAGATGACTGACCTTTGTAAGCCAGGGTATTTCATACATTTATGATATATCTTTCATTTGTTTGTGATGAAAGTAAGTTTATTAAGGGAAGAAAGGCCCCAGAAAGCCAGTTAATATTCAAGTTTATCCTAACTCAAGAGCAATGCATCCCAAAAAAGAGGAAGTTGGGCAAAAAAAGACTGGCAGACCTGTGTGGATGAACAAAGAGCTCCTGGGCAAATTCAAACACACAAAAATTAAGCCTACAGAAGGTGGAAGCAAAGACAGTAACCTGGGAGGAATACAGGGAAATTGTCTGAACAGCCAGGGATCAGATTAGGAAAGCTAAAGTCTGGACAGAATAAAATTTGGACAGGAACATCATGGACAACAGGAAGACCTTCTGTAGGTATACTGGTGATGAAAGAAAGACTAAGGATAATGTGGACTGTCTCTGAAAGGAAATGGGAGACCTGGCTACTCTGGTATGTGATGAAAGCTGAGGGAGTCAATTACTTACTTGCTATAGTCTTCACCAGCAACTGCTCTAGCCACACAGCCCAAGTTACAGAAAGGAAGGCAGGGACTAGGAAAATGAATAACCGTTGGCCCCTGTAGATGAAGACTAGGTCTGGGATAATTTAAAAAACCTGAAAATACGCAGGTTCTTTGGGAGTTGATGAGATATATCCATGATACCTGATGAAACATATCCACAGATCCAGAAGGCACCAGTGGATAAAGTGGCTGAGTAACTATCCATACTTGAGAATTCAAGACAATGCAGTGAGGTTCCTACTGACAGGAGGAGGAGAAAAATAACCCTCATCTTCAAAAAGGGAAAGAAGGAGGACTTGGGAGTACCACATACTGGTCAGTCTCACCTCGGTGCCTGGCAAGATGATGGGCAGATCATCCTGGAAACTATGAAAAATGAGAATGTGGTTGATGATAGCTGACATGGCTTCGCCAAGACAAAATCATGCCTGTCACTTTTGGGTGTCTTCTGCAATGGGGTTATGGTGTTGATGGATGAGGAAGGAGTGGCCAATGTCATCTGCTTGTACTTGTGCAGGGAATTTGACACTATCCTGCACATCGTCTTTTTTTCCAAACTGGAGAGTCATGGTTTTGGTGAATGAACTACTCAGTGGATAAGGAATTGGCTAGATGGTCACACTCAAAATTTGCAGTAAATAGCTCAATGTGTGAGTGGGACCAGTGATGACTGATTCCCCAGGAGCCAGTGTTGGTACTGGTGCTGTTTAACATCTTTCTCAGTGACATGGACATGTAATTGAGTGCACCCTCAGTGCATTTGCTGACAGCATGAGCTGTGTGGGAAAGGATGCCATGCAAAGGAGGGACCCTGACAACCCTGAGAAATAGACATGTGCAAACTTCAAAGGCTCACCAAAGCCAAGTTAAAGGTCCTGCACCTGTTTTGGAGCACTCCTAAGTACAAATGCAGCCTGTAGAAAGAATGGATCAAGAAGAGACCTGAGAAGAAGGATTTGGGGATCTTGGTTTACAAGAAGCCCAACATCAGCTGACAAAATGTTCTTGCATACCAGAAAGCTATAACAGCAACCTGACTGCATCAAAAGCAGTGGGGAGCAGGAAGAGGGATGTGATTCTGCCCCTCTACCCTGCTCTGGTGAAACCCCACCCAGAGTACTGCATCCAGCTCTGGCACCTGCAACATAAGAATGATGTGGAACTCTACCTGGTAGAGTGGGCCCAGAGAAGAGCCATGAAAATAATCAGAGGACTGGAGTACTTTTCCTATGAAGACAGAATGAGAGAGCTGGGGTTCTTCAGCCTGGAGAAGGACAAGCTCTCGGGAGATTTTACAGCAGCCTTCCAGTACCTAAATGGATCTAAAAGAGTGATGGAAAGGCATGCTCTACAAAGGTCATGCAAGGATAGGACAAGAGGTAATAGCCTCAAAATGAAAGAGGGTTGGTTTAGATCAGATATTAGAGAGAAATTCTCTACTCTGTGGGTGATGAGACACTGGAAGAGATTGCCCAGGAAAATTGTGGATGCTCCATCCTTAGAAGTGTTCAAGGCTTGGTTAGACCAGGCTTCAAGCAACCTGGTCTAGTGGAAGGTGTCACCTGTCATGGCTGGGTGGTTGGAACTAAGTAATCCTTAAGGTCCCTTCCAACCCAAACCATTCTATGATGATTCTATGAGTTTTTTATTTAGAACACAGAAGGACACACGCTTCATTGTGCTAAATATTTTTTTTCTTAAGTGAATCCTACAGGATTTTTTTTTTTAAAAAAAGGTCTATTAAAGTTAATAAAGAGTGGAAAATGTGGTAAACAATTAAAATAAAATGCACTGAAAAATTATATTCTTCCTATGGCTTTTCAGATTGTTAGAAGAAAATATTGTCCAAATAATTCTACAGAAATTTCATTAGAAAATCAGAGTTGCCTGCACTGCTGAGAAATATCTAAGTTAAGAACAACTGCCTTTGAAGAGAAAAAACCAGAATAGTGAGGTCAGAATATCTTTAAATGGAAAGAGTGTGTATATTTTTTTGTTAATGAATCTTTACTTGCCACAAAAACATTCAGGCTTTCTGCGTGCAGGTTGGACTACCTACAGCACAGCCTTCCTCTGAGCCTACAGGCCAATATGCTTGTAACGTTAGCATTAAATAAACATTTCAAATGTCACGCTTGCTTTCTGGCTTTCCACTGAATATATTTCATGGCAAACCAGTGGTGTTTAACTTGACCACTACCAGTAAACCAAAAGCATCCAAGATTGGCTGAGAATAATGTACTGTAATTTGTGGGTTTATTTTAATAAAAGCCTTTTTCTGTGGAAAATTGAAACTCCAGTTATTTTATTTGTTCACTACAAATAAAACCTCAGTATTTCAGGTCCTTCCTGAAAGTGAATATAAATGAAAAGCACTATTTGCATATTCACCAATTAACCAATCTACCCTAAGTGGCTGATGGCAATTACTTCTGAAATTAGAAAAAGATGTTACTAAACTGGTGAACTTCATTATCCTTACTTTTATGAAGTGAAAAAACCCCTATAATCTTAGAGAAACACTGAAAAAAACATATTTACTTGCAGTTGCATTAGAATAATTTCAGTGTTGTGCAGTAACACATTATACTTTTATGTAAGTCTGTAAAATATGGGAATGCCACTGGTGCTATTTTGCATGTGCTATATTTCCACAAGCAACCGAACTGTGCATCATATTGTCTAAATAAGGATGCGTAAGCAGATGCTTCTGAGTTGTTATTTTATGAATGAGATGTTTTAATCTCCATTAGAGATAAGATGTTGATTCATCTCCATTTATTGTGTAAATACAGGGTGGAACATTATGTGTACAAAGGAAAAGCTTCACTTTACTAATCAAAGAGATCTAAAAAGACTGCTGCTATCTGCAGTCTTACTAACAGTTCAGTGTGTACCCGGTGCTGAAGTCATCATGCTTGTGCTTCAAATGCTCATTATTCATCCTTCTCTTAGCAGAGCAGAAAAGACTCTGGAAAGAAATGCATTTTACTAAATATGTTTTATTTTAATGATGTAAATTTATAAGTAATTTATTAGGTATTTATGTAAAGACATTCTCCTATACAAGAAATGCATAAGAAAATGTGCGCTTTTTTAAATATTTTTCTTAAATAATAACACACACACTGTCCCAGTTTACCCTCTTATTTTGCACATCAGGAAAGGGACTCCCACCTGCAGATCTGAGGACATTTTCAGCTTATTCAGCTCCTTAGAGATGGAGGTTTGAAGACTGTGTTCAGGTTTGACATGTGGGGGATCCTCCTCTAGATGAAAATCTGGCTGGCTGGATTTTCCTGGCTTCATGTGGAGATAGTTTGCCAGCCCAGTCTCACAGCCAGATTGTCAAGCTGTGCCAACAACTGAACCATGCTGGCTTGAAGAGCAGAACCACACAAACACAGCCCTGTAGCTCCTCAGATAGAGGAGGCTCCTCTCAAAGTTGCAGCATCACCTTTGCCTCATTCTAATTCTACTCCAAGGAATCTCTATCATCACTTAATGGAACTATCTGATTTCAGTCTGAGGACTCTTTTTCTATCTGGTTGGCTCCCTTTGACTTGATTTTTATCACACTTTTCTAGAGGTTATTTGAAGTGCCAGAATAGCAAATTCAGCACAGCTCTGTCTCCAGCTGGGCTGAAGGCCTCTTCCATGAATCCATGGCTCTTTGAACAGCTCTTTGTGAAAGGAAGTAATAGCTCCTGCTGCAATTTGGGTAGAGCCAGACTCAGCAGGCATGAGCAGACCCACTCATAAGAACAAACCCCTTCTTGAGCCTGAGATACAAAAGTCAAGCTTGCCTGGAAGCAGAGACACAGACACCTCAGGAAATGCCATGCAGAAAATTTAAATCCTTTTCAAAGTTAGGTTTGTGACAGACATGCCACACTTGAATGGGGACTGCGTACAAACAGACCAACAGTGACACAGTGGGTGCCTAATGGGCCCATAATCCTTGGTGAAGGATTTAAATTTAAAATTCTCCATAAATTTTATTTTTAGCATATTAGAAAAATTAAAAATCTTAATTTGATTATACTTAGCATATTTGTGCTGACAAATATGTTTTACACAACAAATTAAATTTTCTCTTTTAGCTTGAAAAAATGCTCACAAAATAGATCAAGGAAAAATAAATATTTTTTCCCTAAAAATGTCATTTCATGCAACCCAACTGAGTCAGTCTCTCAACAGGTAAAGCACCATGGCAAGAGAAGCTGACAAGCATTATACATAATTCTGTTTGACAGATATTAATGTTCCTCTATGTGTGTACAAGTGTGTGCATATGTTACATCATTCAGAAAAAGCAGGAAAGCAATTACTTTTTCAATAAGTCAGAATTAGTCTTATTTCCTCTGTTTCAATTTGGCTTTTTTTTTTTAAATAAATAGTTAACACATAAGGACAACTTCTTCCAGACTATTTGCTTTAGAAAAACTTCCATCTATTTCTCTCTTGTCTTTGTTCTATTTAGTGATATGGCACTTAAGAATGAAATTAGTTCGTAACTATCCATAGTTTTTCTAACAATATGCCTTAGCACTTACAGGCTTTTAGGTGATGGTTAAGCAATTGTTTTCCATTCGTCAACATACAACCATCCTGTGCAATGAAAACCACAGAGGTGACTGATTGGTTATTAAAAATAGAGCCATCAAAACACACTTAAAAATCATATCAGCTTCACATTATATAGAGTGACTTAAATAGCTTAAATATTTCTGTGCTAGTTTGAAGGTCCTTGTATTCAAGTGCTTAAAGCTTTGAGAATATGGTGGGTTTTTCATCCTCCCCTGAATAAAGCAAATTACCAATAGCTCGAAACACTCCAGTGTTTATCTGCCCCTTACACTTTTTGGCTCTCTCAGTGTCAGGAACAGAGGCACAGTCCCATCCTGCAGTTGTCTGATCCAGAGAACTGCCAGCTGTTAGCCTCCTCCCCTTGTTGCCATTTAGCACAGGGCATCAGAGATATTCACCGAGGTCATTCTCACAATGCTTTGTACTTGATGGTCTGCAATATTTGTCCGTTGTTTTAAAGTTTCTGTTTGCAGGCAGCTCAAAGCAGTGGGGTATAGTAAATGCAGAATATCTTTTCCAAGACTCTGCTGGCTCTTTTCTATTTACACAGTTTCTATCGCACTTATCACAATGGCAGATAAGCACTTTTCAGTGTTAAAGATGACAATTACACTGATGGCGTTTCTAAACCTATTGAAGCCTGCCACCAGTTGGCACAGCTTCCTCTCAGCTGCTAGATGCAGTCTACGAGATTGCCAATAATTTCAGAGGCTGACAGACCAGCAGTGTTTCAGCCCAGGGATTACCCAAATGAATACCCCTTTGGCTAGTGTCTCAGCCTGTCAATTATAAGATTTCATCTCAGAACGCCTCTACATGCCAATTTTAATTGCTGTCACAAAGCTGGTGCATGTAGCTGCAGATGCATAGTGCTGTGAAATTTACAGGACAGCAGACAACAGTAGGATAGAATAGGTGAAATGTGGAAAAATTATGGCAGTATACAGTTGCATTGAGTTTCTATGGAATTATTTGAATACAAACAAAATAGACATGGTAGGACTTCATTCTTTTTTGCATTACACTTGTCTCTCAAAACAGACTTTTAAAAAAGTAGCGATTATTTGTAGCTTGTTTGTCGCTCCACATATGTTAAACAAATTTGTCTTTGGGGAGTGTGATCCTTTCCATGAAGAAAACAAAGAGAACTTTTTCTTCTCTATTCACCTCATACACCTGTCATCCCTTTACCTCAATAATAGTATTTCAGTGCCATTTCAAAATTACATTCTGAAAAGAAACCTTCTTATCAAAATGCTGATTTCTAAATGCTATCCTTGGGAGATTCTGAAATGTCTACTTTATGGAGTTGAGAAGTTCATCTTGCCGTGTAAATTTATGTATGAGAGCATTCAAAAATCTCTCTCCAAAAAGTTAATGATCCAGGCAATGACAAGCTAACCTTCTTTACTCAGCAGGATATGGAAACACAAGGAAAGCAGGGGTTTTAGTGCCAGTGGGCTATTGTCTTAGTTGGTATAAATTTGCATGTTTTATGAAATCCACACTGACCTTTCAGGATCTGATGATCTTCAGCAACAAGTTAAAATTAAATTATCCCATTCCAGCCTATTTAAACTATAAAAGTAACACTGACACTAAGAACATAAACAAGGTCTCATATGTTGTTGAGTGTATAAATTAAGCATGCTGGATGATCCAGCTTCATGGGGCATTTTTAAGATATTTCAAAACTCAATCTCCTTGATTCTTGATTTATTAGGAACCTCTCCCATTCACTAGTGTCATTTAAATCTTATTGAAAGTAGCCATGAAATTGCATGAGTTAGCTCTCTTATTCTTTTTGGGAGCATCCTGCCAGGTCCATTGACATACAGGCGTCAGGTTTGCTTAGGTATCTACTTGATAACCTGAGCTACCTTGGTTTTTAACTTTGTTTAGTGTTTACTTCTGTTTACAGATATTTGTCCATGGCAGATTACCCGTTGAGTAAAGAGTCTAGCCTTTTTTCCTTTAGTTTCAGGGCAATTGATCTTTCCCAGAAATTGCATTAGAAACAAAGGCTGTTTACTTGGGACTATGGATTGGGTAGGCTACAAGACCTGTGAAAGGCATCTGCTGCTATTGTGAAGCAAACTACAGGTGTATTTTAAGGTTTCAGAATACATTTAAAGCTTAAGCCAACATAAGGAAGGAGGAAGTGTGTTTTGGCTATATTTTAATGTACTTGACACAGCTGCAGTAGAATCTTTGTAATAAAATATATTATACATAAAATTATATTTATTATATTTGTCACAGACAGCAGCTGAAATGAAACCATAAGTTTTGTTACCAGCTTACATGAAACTGGAGTTGCATCTTTTGTATTTTTTCATCTATATTTCTATATTTTTTGGTGCAAGAATAACAACAAAAATGAGTGCACGTGTCCAGAGGAAAATCTTATTTTTCAATATTGGTCTAGGCAGAACTATGACCTATGCTAACCCTGAAATGAGGAAGTTCAACCTTCTTAGCACTTAACATATGCCTACATTGTTGGTAGTACTATGGTTTTCAAGTATGTCCTAGATATGTCACCCTCAAACATAACTCCATGAACTCCCATTTGTTAATCTGAATTAATGAGCAGATGATGTCCAGCTAAGGCCGGAAAAAATAATAACCTTGTATTGTTAAGGATGATTCATGTACACACACGTAGAGTATTTTCTCATTGTTAAATCCTTTATCACAAAAAATGTCTGTTTTTCATTTTTATATAAGCATCCTTAAAAATTTTTAGGGGTGTGAGAATAACATTTAGACTAAATAGAGAAATCACAGCTGTATTGTCTCTCTGGGCCTTTTTTGATTTATTTTTAGCATAATTGTTGGCATCAGAAACAGCAAGTATTGTGGTATTTTTGTAGGTTTGTTTTTACAGGAGCAGAAAGAATTTGAATATTTGTTATTGAATATTTTCAAATATTAGTTTATTGCACTGCTAATCTATTTTAACATTTTTAACAAAGCATATGAGATTTACTGAGGATAAATTAAAAGCATATATGGCATTTTCTCATCTTCATCCATGTATGAAATTCAACGTTTCCTTGTTTTTATGTTAATGGACCATTTTTAGTAATTCTTATCTTATAATTATGGAGAGTTGCAGCAAATTAATATTTCTTGGGACTGTAAAGATGTTTTCTCGAAAGAAGGAGCACAGAAACAGTGCCTAGAGACATATTTGTTTAAATTATAGTGCAATTAATTTTCTTCTACTTTTTAAAATAAAAATTGATTGAAATATTTAATGACATAGCCATTGTAAAACTGTAAAGAAGCACAGATAATTATCTTTCTTTAGATAAATATATAGCACTATTTTTGAAATATTTCCTGTCAGTATAGTGCTTTTCTTCAATCTGCAATGGCTATATGTATTATAATTAAAATTGCATTGCTATTTCCCATGCCTTTTGCTACAGATTCTGTAATTATGAGCGCTCCCTCAGAAGTGTACATTTAATTTACACGTGGTGGGATGGTTCAGTAAGCCTGCTCTAGTTCAGATTAACAGAACAAAGTGCTACACTTCAGAAAGAGGGATTCTGGAGCATTAAAAGCTATACTTCCTGCCCCCTAGTTCTGGATTGCTTCAGCAGTTGGAACTGTTCGTGGAGCATAGTGTGCAGTAAGATTACGAATCTTTGCAATCCCTTTAATTTGCTGTCATGACTGACCCATCCTGACTCCTTACAGCCCTTTCTAGACCCCATCTCACACTCTGAGGGTTTGTTCTTGAGCTTTTGAACACTTCTGTCATGATTAAAAAAACCTGAAAAAAGTACCAGAATGCAAAATGGAAAGTTAGAGATTTTTTTTATGCTATGTTTTTTATCACTGTGTGTCTCAGGCTGGAAAAGATTGTGTCTCAGAGAGATGATAATAACAAGAAGGTGACTTATTTGTTAATAACCTGGGTATTTTAAAAGTTTTGTTCACTCCTACGTCCTTAGAAACAATTTCCTATATTTAGTTTATGAACCCATGCCACTTTAACTCTTCTGAGGCTAGGGAATCTTACTTATGAAAACCAACTTGCTTGAATTTGCAGTGCTAGCTGCAAAATATTTTTCTGACAATCTTTATGTTGGCATATTTTATGTTATTATTATAACTTGAAACTTATAACTGCTGGTTTGTGTCATCAAGAAATGATGGACAGAAGTGTTTTGACACTTGTCAGAGAGCTGTGAGAAAATGGGAAAAATGGAATTGTGTGTTATCTAGAGCTGGATTCATCTGATCATAAAAGGAAAAAAGTAAAAAACCCATAAATAATAATAATAAATAAGCAAAATGTGTTTTATTAACCAAAATGTATTATAAATATGTATATGTCTTTGCTTTTCATGTTTCTTTCAAAAGCATTTTCAGTTGTAGTTTTTAAAAAAATTACCTCAACTGGCAAGGTAAAAAAATCAGCAAGGGAAAAAAAAATAAATTTAATACTCAAAAACAGAACAAGTGAAAAAGGACTTAGCTGCACTCTTCTCCTTTCACTGGCTTGTTCAGTAAAACAACTGTGTCAGAGTGGCCCTCTGAGTGCTCTCTAAATGGTCAATAAGGCTGGGAATGACATTTTCTCAGGGCACTGGTGGCTCTTCCAGCTTTGCCTGTGCTGCAGAAAAGCTCTCTCATCATTCAGAGCTCTCCAGACTTCACTGGTTGTATTTCCTCTTCACCACAGCCTGGGGACAAGATGTTTGCAGATGGGGACTCTGCCCATTTACACAGCTCCTCAGTGCCGTGACTCTGAAATAAAACCAAGGGTGCAAGGGTTAATCTTTGCCATAAAGAGCAGCTCTTTGGCTAAGGTTGATTGCTGCTGATTCCCCATGTTTACCAGTTAACTAGTCCTTCTCCAGGGAATCCATTTGTGTCATTTCCACAGCGTATTATTCATTTTCCCTGGCAGGTGTTAAGGAGGTTTTTTGTGTAAAAAAACCCCCAACAACCAAAAACAAACCCAAACCTATACAAACAATAAAAAAGCAGATAAAAATCTGCAAAAATTTTTTTTTTTTTTTGGAAATCAGTGTTTTGGCAGCCTGTTATCCTCTGGCCCTTTGTAGAAGTATATGTTACACTGACTGAGACCTACCTTTAAGACATTCACTAACTTCTAGACAAATATATGGATCACAGGATCACTGAAAACAGATAAGCCAACAGATTTTGCGAAAAAGGATATCTTATTTCTTCATTTGGCACTTGAAGAAAATTACCTTGTCTGAAAAGGTTCAACTGGGTTTGATATCTATGAGGGAACATCTTGGGAAATACATTTTAAGAAGAAAATTAAATCTAGTTGTTATGATATTTGTAAGTCCAATTGTTGAAAGTCTTATTGTAGATGAAGAAAGGAAAATAAATAACAAATCAGAAACAAAATTACAGGAATTCAGTATGTTTTTTCACTTGAAATTCAGTGCTATTGGAAGAATAAATGTTGAAGTGATATACCTCCTCTAATTTATAAATCAATCCTTTTAATTTTTCTCCAAGTGTTTTATGGTTAAGTAATTCAATTTGTCATGCGAGTTTATAATGGATTTAAAATATATTATTTTATTAAATGTGAGTTGTTCAACCTTCAGAGCTTTATTTTGATGGTAATAATGCAGATTTTAAATCATCATACTGAACTTTCTTCTCCAAAATGTACTTCTACTACAAAAAATTATAAATATTTAAACTGGATAGGCTTTCATTAATTTTAAGAAGTACCTACTAACTTCTAAGGAGCTTTTATATGACTGTATTTTGGTCACTAGAAATCAAGATGTTTCTACTGGAACAAGGTTGATTTATGTTACATGTAACCTATAGATTTATCTTTCTAGTTTCACTCTTGCAAAACATTGAATACCTCCAATTTTCACAGAAATCTGAGCTAATTACAGGGGCAATGATATTATCAGATACCTCAGTAGGTTACAGAAACAAACTTCTGAGCCTACAGACTATATAATATATGCGAATGAAAATATTATTTTTCACTCTCTTGCATGGATGTCGCACTATAATCTAGAAGATAATAGTCTATAAATCTGTCCTCTTTTCCTGGATGAACCATCGATTTACTGTTTTGCTAGCACACAACATAGATCTTAACAATATTCTCAAATCCAGATCAAATTATCCAGCAGGCAGCAGGACCCTTTTGGTTGCTCCAGAATCCAGGAGGGTTAGTTGTTATTTCCCAACGTCTTCCCTCAGTGTGGCATGAAACTACAGAGTAGAGTTTGGAAGACTGCTATCACTTAAACATATATTTTCTATGAACTTAAGAAAGACCTTTCGTTAATTCCTGAATGTATTTTTTCCGTCTGTGAGACTGGCTTCATGTCCATGGGGTATGAATAATGTCCTCTGTCGATATGTTTGCACGTTCTCTATGAAAAGAAGAGACTAACCTCAGCTGAGAGCTCTTCACGCTTTTGTAGAATACAAACACTACAGCATAATTATTTTAAGTGGAACCAATTGCATAGATACAGCAATAACACCTCCAGAACATTGTTGTTTTCTAGGGTTTTACAAAAGACATCTGTATCTAGTCATTCTGGTTTACTTTTTGAAACTGCTGTTCCTAATTAACAAAAATTTTAATGGAATATTTTTTAAAAGAAGAAAAAAAAATTCAAATAAAGAGTTAATAAATACTCGCCATGAAAACCTTCTTTAAAAGGATACAGAAGCTCTTTCCAAGACTGCAGATAAATGATTTGTCAATTACACCCAATGAGTTGAAGTACTGGTTTCAGTTTGTTCATAATGATGTCTAATTGATTTGTAGCACTTAAATGAACATAAATATCTTTTAACTCTTGTTTTGTCACAGAAGTTGACCTGTGTGCCCTCAAGTCAATGTTCATATCATTACACAACAAGTTGTCTGACTGACATCTAACCCACCTATGTGACAACTTCCCAAATGTGTCAGGTGATACTCAGTAAAATTGTCTTGACCAAGTAAAGAGCTTTTATTACCAGTTAATGGGCTATATGGGCCATATTCAGGGTGAAATATATGTATAGAAATAGGGAATTCTGTAGTTATCAGGTAAATCTGGAAGCATGCTACAGATACAACATCTTCCAAAATATCTGTCATACTCAAAGAATGCGAATCACAAATTAAAAATATTTTGTACATGCGCAAATTCAGTTAACAGAAGAAAACAGAAAAGAAAAAAAATAAAACTTTTGCAAATTTTTTTCTTAAGAAATTTATTGAGAATGCTTACTTCTATTTTTACTTATTTGAAGTGTATTTTTTCTGATATTTCAATTATTTTTGGTCTTTAACAGAAAGAAAATATGTCCATCTTTTTTAACTTACACATACAAACTTGTTAAGAAAGCATACAGTCTAATTTCATTGAAAATGTAATCATCCTGTCTCATTATAAAATTCAAGGCACTTAAAATAACTTTAATGGAAATTGATAGTCAAGTTGAAAATGTCAGCACAGCATTTGTATTTGTTATTAAAAATAAACAATTCTATTTTAAAACAATTTTACATTACCAGCAAGACTTTTACTTTGAAAGGCTGAAAAATATTTTTTGTTAAAATTATTAAGCTCCTTCATCTGAGACCAAGAACTTACTGTGTTAACAATTATAAAATACATAACATTCATTTCCATGAAACAAGAGTCTTTTTGCTTAGTTTGTAAGAGTCAGAACAAGAATACATAATAGAATGCAGCCTGGTAAAATGATTATATTAAATTATGTTGAATTTTATATTTCCTTGGGTTTTTGTTTTTGCTCTGAAAAACTATTTTACGCATTTCTTACCATTTAACTTTCACTGTTCTACAAAACATGTTATTCTTACTGCCAACATTCTTTGCTTTCATGTTTTTGTCTTTGCATATTGGAAAATTTTCTGTTCAAAGCAATTTCTAAGATGCTTTAGAAAATATTGTTTTGATGGTTTCATATGGGTGAGAGATATTTTCAAAAAATTAAATTGACAAATAATTATTGATAAACATTTTTTAAAATCCTTGAATTTTGAAAAAAATCTATTTTATCACACCTACATCACACACAGAGACAAGTTATAATATTGACAGAATAAATAAATCTGATTTTGTACATTCTAGAGTCGCCTGAAGAACAACACCAAATGAAAGAAGATTAGAGATGGACTCTAAGATGGGGAAATAAAATCAATCCCCTATCCAAACTGAGCATAATTTTACCTCTGGTGGTCTTTTCACATCTCTCTAACTCACCCCATACCCTTCATGTTGAATATTGCTCTTTTAATTTTATAAATATCCGTAAGAAAGTGGTGATAGTTAGCGTCTCATTTTATTTCCTGAACTATTCAACTCTATGTTAAATATCAATGAGCACTAATAGATAGAGATGAATGAAAGACAATACTGGCTACAAAATTTCATTACTACCTTTGGAAGAATTTTGGGTCATCTTCATATTTAAAATCATGCACAAATGGATAATTTGATAGAAGGTTGCAGATCCCCTGCTTACACTCTTTTTCCACTAAAAGGGAGAAATACCCTTGTAAAGTGCCTTTAGATTTTGTAAATTCTTTCAGAAACTCAGAAATTCAATTGGTGTTTTGTGATCAACATGTTCTAGCCCAAGAGTCAAGGCAAAAGGGTTTTAGCTGCTGCCACAATATTACGATTAAATAATAAATAATTTTATTGAGTATTTTTTGAACCAGGAAAGGATTTTTATTTCCTCAGACCCTAATTCAAATGTGTTTAAGATTTAAATTTATTGACTTTGACATTAAGCCTTTGAGTTGAAACATAGTAAAGGAGATTATTTTAAAACAGGGTTGTCTCTCGTTCTGGGCTCAGTGTCTGCAAATGGAAATTTTTGAGTATAAGTAAAGAACTGTATGTCTTGTGCACTGGTCATAGCTTTCCTATGGACATTACATAAACTCATTTGTGCATTCTTAGGTCAACTTTAAGCACAGATATTCCAACACCTCAGACAGCAACCTGTCTTTTCCCTTTCAGCTATGGAATGTCCTTGATATCAGATCCCATCCCTTAGAAGTGTGTTGCAAGGCCAGTTCCTGTGTCTAGACCTAGATCATTAATGAATGTGGCAATAAAGAAATACTCTTGGTCATTTAGAGGTGTCTGAAATGCTACATAAATATGACAGGATCAAGTCACATTAAAGGCCCCTGTCAGAGAATCAATTACATATTTGAGTGCCAAAACAGTTAAATATATGTTCCTGAGTTTTTACCCTCCTGCACATTCCAGAATTGCCAATTTACTCGCTTTTTATGTTCTCAAAGAGAGACTGGGCTCATGCAGAGAAAGCAATTCTGATAAATACATACTTCTCAAACTGCACTGCCTTATAAGCCATCAAAGCAATTTGAAATTCAATTTGATGTTTGACAGGGAGCCAGCGTATTCCCTTCAGGATACATTGACATGCTGAGGCCACTTAGTGAGAGGAAAATTTGGAAGATACCATTTTGCCAGAGTTGGAGCATTTGCAGTATTTCTCAGAAAGATTTTAGAATAAATATGTTAAGAGCCAAAAACTGCAAGCCAAAGTTCAGATCATTGGTAGCCTTCAGCTGCTTTCTGACTAGATGCTACTATTTTTTTTTCCCCACACATGTGATAGACCTATCAAGAGAAGCAGTGAAGTGCTCAAAAATTCTTTAGCAAGCAGTAGGCATTAGCAAGCTAGAGAAAAAATTCCATACTTCATTGGGAAAATTCATTGATACTTTAAAATAACTTCTGCAGAGAGGACTAAAAAGGCTGATCATTGAAAACAAACACTACTTTCTTGTTTGGTTTTGTTTTGGTTTTCCTCTGAAATGGTCAGCTTGTACAAGATTATTGGCATTTATACACTATTTCCTATTGAAAGTGTCTTGGGGGTTTTTTGGGGTTTTTTTGGTGATGGGTTTTTGTAGTGGTGCAAAATTCGGGTTTTTCCAATTGCTTGCATGTTTGTAGTGGTTTGTTCCTGTTTGTCCCAATTCCCCCCCCCTCTCTCCTAAATCCTGTTGGTATCACCTTGACCCTGCTGTCAATCACCCTGTTGGAGTCAAAAGATTTTAGGCATGGAACCCCNCCCCGGGGGCTGGGGGGGGGGGTCCCTCCCACCCCCCCGGACTCTTTTGTGAAACTATTTTAAATTATATAACTATAACTGGGTTTTGTTTTAGTTCTCCAGGAATTTGATATTTCTATAGTCATATTAAAATCAGTGGTGTTATCTTGAATTACTTCAAATGAGATATAGACCCAGTTGTCTGTGCCTTTAGTTGAGAAGTTGCAGCAAACATCATATTCTTAAATGGAAATTACAGCAATGTTCTCACAGTTTAAAGTGTGTCTGGTTAGAAACAGAAAATTCTACCAAACCAAGAAAGACAAAATTTGAGGAATTCTTTTCAAACCTATAGACACAGAAGTGGTTTTAAATGGTATAAAACCAGAACAAGTATATATCACTTTTCAAAAGACTAATCCATCAAGAATTGTTCACAGATCACCATGAGATGATACTGCCAAAACCATCCTAATTAAAATTGTAGTTTAATAGATATTCCCAAGGTTAATCAAAATATATTTATGATATATTTTTAAAATATAAATTAACAAATTACATATTTCTGGTTAGAAATTAGCAAATTAACAAGCAGAAAAAAAGGAAAAGCTTGGAAAAGCTGTAAATGTATCCTTACTGAAAGTGGACATAACTGTGAATGACGTTGACAGTCTTGATAATATGTATTTATTGTAGTCATCCATAGATCACAGGTTAGGATTTTCATGGACACACTGTGATATGGAAGAGTTAAGGCATTTGTCCAAGGTCACATAGGATGTCTCTTGCAGAGGCAGGAATAAAAGTACTTCACCATCCTATGCTTAATGCTATTTACCTTTTCATGAAATCATTCTCCCATCACAAGATAGACAACTTTCCTGCTAAAAAACATAAAAAAAACAGCTAAAGATCTCTTTGGCACTAGCTAGAAATGGGGGTGAGTAAAGGATAGTGTGTCAGCTACTACTCCGAATTTCGTTTCAGCTAGACATGCAGCATAATGCCTTTTGAACTTCATTGATTTACTGATATATATTTTCTCCTATTCATTTGCCATAGTCTGCTATGTCATGTCGGTAATTTATTTCTTGAGAGATGTAGCTGTTTTTACACTTGAGGCCATCTAGCTGTATTTTTCTTTGTCTTTAATGCTTCTGTGCTTAGTTAGACTTACAGAACTCTGAGGAAAGGATGGTGTACTTTGTCATAAAGCATAAATCTTCACAAAGTCTACTTTAAACTCTGAATACATGCCTAGGGAAGGGAACTGCATTAGTAGTTTAGTTGTACACCAGATAACATAGTTAACACTACAGCTATGGCAATTCTGATTATTGGTACCATTGCAATGGTGTCTTAAATGTTGTTGTGAATCCTGGCCTCCAAAAAGGATTTGTAAGGAACAAAGTGACAGTGTGAGTTACCTCACTTGTGGTGCTGTTCTTCATTCTTTCAGAAAGGAGAACAAAGAAAAAAAGACAAAGCTTTACTATAGGATGACATTATAAAACAAAATTATCTGTCTAATGAAGGGATGTGCTATTAACTACAATGTTTAGTTTGATTTTGGCAAGTGATAATTAATTCCTTTTTCCTCAGTTTCCTGGCCTCCATGGAGTGGCTTCCTCTTGCTTCTCAAAAATCTACAGTCATTCAGTCAGATCAACTTTAGACCTATAGATCAAATTATTGCTTTAGTAAGTCCTACTGAACTGGCCATTTTCACCTTTTAGTCTTTGTGCTAATGCGTTTTCAATGATTGTGTTAATTTAGGTGAGAAGTAACTCATTTTGCTAGAGCAAATCAATGCAATTTCTTTTGTGTAATTCGATGTACAGACAGCCCAATAACCAGTGGTAAATGAACAGATATTAATATTCGTGAAATTTAGCTAATGCTATGTCAGCTTATAATTTCACACAAGGTAGGGGTGAACAAGAAGGCAAAATATTGGCAAATCATCTAAGTGAAGAGTCATCTAAAACACAAAATTGTGTTCATATGTGAAGTAGAGAACTAAAATACATCAGGCATTTTACACACCTCAGAAATTGGATTTTATAACTCAAGTAAGTCAATAGTCTGGTTCTTACCTACTCAATTCTGTAAAGAAGAAAGGAACACATTGAACATATTTATTCCATCAGGGTAAGTATATGTGATACAAAGCATCCTCAACATAGCAAAAAAAAAAAAATAAAAATCAGGTCAAATCCTGAGATACTTGTACATGCAGAATTAAAATACAAGTAGACTCCATGAAGACAAACCTATGCAGTGGGATTTTCCATTTGTTATTTTATGTGATAAGAAAGACTTTCTAGCAGATCTCTACACAGGTAACAGCACATGATGTGCATAAATAAGGGTGAGGTCAGGAGGTCACTTTCCAAAAAGAACTACAAGTATAATCCTGTCATAGGAGAGCAGAAGAGAATATCACTTGTCACTAAATATTCTTTTCCCTTTAAGGCAACAAGTAGTTCTCCAGGTAATAAACTTTAATAGCGTTAACTAGAGAAGTCAAAGAAAGACCCCTGAGCAATAGAGAAATGACAGGTACTAATGTCAATAATTTAAATGCTGAAATGCATGAATGCTTATCTTTAGTCCTAAATTCAGAGTAATTGCATTTTCATTTTCTTTGTTCACTATTGAGTTATTGGTATTTGGTATGAAATTAAAACTCAAATATAAGTAGTAAATGAGAAGATATTATTCACCAAGGATGAGAGCAGTCTCATTTAGTACATTATTTAATAAATCACAAAATTTCCAAGGTTTAAAAGAAGAGCCATGAACATGATCTCCTATTATCAGTTACTGTCAGGAAGACCCTGCATGACTGTCAATCTTCAGGACAATTATCAATATAGCAGTCTCAAACTGGGGATCAAAACTCGACATACTGCAAGTGAAGAACTAAAATGTGAATGAATTCCAAGTTTAAATACACAAGGGTATATTTCATTTAATGATTAAATTTTACTTTATCAATCATCCTTATCTATCTACAGCCAAATGTTATAATCTATTGAGAGAAAACTAGACAATTGTTACAATCTTTAAGGGGCAAAGATACAATGGGAAGATCACATGTAGTAGCTTTCTACAACTGCCTGAAAGGAGGTTGTATCAAGGTGTGTGTCAGTCTCTTCTCCCAGGCAATCAGTGACAGGAGAAGAGGACAAAACTTTAGGGTGTGCCAAGGGATGTTCAGGCTCAACATCAGGAATAATCTCTTCATGGAAAGGGTTGTTAAGCATCAGAATGGAATGGCCAGGGAGGTGGTAGAGTCATCATCCATGGAAATGTTGAGGAAACAAATGGACATGTCACGTAGTGCTATGGTCTACTTGACAAGGTGGTGATCATTTACATTTGGGCTTGATGATCTTGGAGGTCTTGAACAACCTAAAGGATTATGTGATTCTGTGATTATTCCTTCCTGTTCTCTCCACATTTCATTGTTTCCTTCGTTTCAACAAGATTAGCAGTAATAAAAGGATTTCGCAATTTTAAGAAAACATTCTGTGTCACACTGGCCAGTGAGTTGTCCAGAAATGATAAGATAAACCAAACATCTGTTTGAGTATTTTCCTATCTTTAGTTACACATCTGTATGGTTATCTTTCTGATAGTATTAACAATGCCAAGAAAAAGTATACTATAAGATTTAAAACTGGCGTTCTACTACAATCACATAGGACTAGCTAGCTTATGCTGAAATAAAAAAAACAAAACCAAAAACAATCAACAAAATACCCAAAACAACAACAAGAAAAAAAACCAAAAAAAACCCACCCCAAACCAACCAACCAACCAACAACAACAGCAAAAAAAAACCAAACCCAGAACCACAAGCCAAAAGCTCGTCAGGTTGTACAAGATACAACAATGAGAAAAACTTTGCATCGACCTGTGGAGTTTGCTGGTATCATTTCCTTGAGGCTGCCCTCTCCAAATGGGCAAAATCTACCAGGGCTGCAGCAGCAGTTTTCAGAGAGAATAAGCTGTTGCCTAAATGTCTTAGTATGAGATTCAAGATGAGAACTGCATTTCTTCTTTTTAATAACATATCTTCCAGTTAAAACTACAGAATGAAAGTGTGAAGATATATATCAAAAATATCCACCCAGCCTAATTTAGAGTTGACTTATTCATTTGGTTTCATTGATTCATTCTGGCCTAATTATTTTTAATACAGTGTCAGCGACTAACATTTTCTGTGAAACAACTGCTGCTGGAATTCTTACTAGCTAGCAAATTCAGCAGAAAATATATGTGCCAGAACTGTGCTGAGAATCTGTGTATGCCACAGCATGTCCATCTGCTGTATACAATACATGCCAGTTTCTTCAGTATGCACTGGAAAGGCAAGGATGGAGTGTAGGGAAGCAGAATTAAATTTAGATTATAAATAAAAAACATCATACATGATTACCACACCCACTCCTTTTTTTTAATTTATTTTATTTCATCCTTTCACATTATTTTGTTAAGGTCATTGGCTATATGTAATTTTCTAAGCACAAGACATTAATGATAACTTTTCACTAAAATGTGTTATTCATACTATTCATGATAGTACTAAGCTTTCAAAATTCCAGAAATAAGCAGGATTAGAGCTGCCAACTTCTGCTATGTATCCCTGCTTCTGTGGTCACACATTTCAGAAACACAAATCTGATTTTTGAAATTCTGATATTACATGGAAAATAGGACAACCTAAATCTACCAATAAATACGAGCCAGGCTCCGTAAAATCCATACACCGATGGACCTCTTTGCATCTGCATGGTCTCACTGAGGATAGCTACTGCTATACATAATATCCAAATCTGTATGGAGGTCAAAGAAGAGATGGTGGGCCTGCCTAGAAAAGAACAATCTTGCCAACCAACCAACNCCAACAGCAACCTATTGTTTATGCAGACAAAACCTGCTCAAATAAGACACAAATATCTGTTTGCTGCTATTCAGCTGTGCAGTTGAAATTTTTACAATTAATAGGATGTGAATTTTTGTTTCATCCATCTGGGAAGTTCTTCAATTAAGACACAATCTCCAGACATATTCGGACAGGAAATTACACCTTTCAGAAATTGTGTAGAAAATTGATAATGTTAAATCCCAGGAAAGAGATGCAATCACTTTGAAACTCTGTCGGAAAAGCAATACAGAGCTCAGCCATTCCACTTGGGCACAACCCGGTGTTGTGAAACTATAGTGTATCAGAAGCAGAAAAGAAGGGTATTTGTGAAATAACTAGTTGACTTATTAGTGTCAAGTGACCTCCTGTCTTCACTGGAGGTGAGTAAAGGTAGCCAGAGAAGGCAAAGAGCTCTTTGCTCTCCTTTTTTTTTTTTTTTGTTTTGTTTTTGGGTTTTTTTTGG
>VZDJ01007755.1:23809639-23832311 GCA_008694505.1 Cyanoderma ruficeps | reverse complement strand
GGTTTTTTTGGGTTTTTTTTGTTTTGGTTTCAGTTTATTCATTTGTTTGGGTTTTTGTTTGTTTGGGGTTTTTGTTTGTTTGGGGCTTTTTTTGTTAATTTCAGGGTTTCACCTTGGTTAGTGAAAGCAGTATATTTTAGTGTGCTGCTCTGAGAAGCTACATTAATTTGTCATTTGTATTACAGTAGGAAACAACCTTGATGCAGTCTGGTAGCACAGCTGGTTTCAGGGACTTCCATCACTTACTTATGCAAATTTTTGTGCAAGAAATGAAAGACAGATTGGTTTGGTCAGTGGTTTTCATTACAGTGTCTGTGTTTTTTGCTGACAACAGCCGGATGCAAGCGGAGATGCAACTTTTTCAGAGGTATATTGGACTTAAAATTGAGGCCCAAATTCAGTGTTCATTTAGTTCTCATGAAAACAGCTCTGACTGATTGACTTCACTGTGAATTTCAATCAAGAGGGCCTGAATTAAAATAGAGTGATAGTTTTCCAAGATAGCTTTTCACTTTGTGTTGCCTTTGGAAGGCTAACATCAGTGTAGAAATTCATTCTGGAATGTGAGTTTCATTTTATGATACCATGCTCGTGATAACATCAGCTTTTATTGTTTACATATTTAAACTTATATTTTAAGAAAAACACCTTTATTTTCTTTATGCATGTAAAAAAGAATTCAGTGTAAGGCAAATCTGAAGTCATAGAAGGATTCCTTAAAGTAATATAGATCATCACCATTTTCAGTTCATACTTGACTGAATTGCCATCCTTTCCACAGAAACATTTCTTGTAATACAAATACTCTTTTTCTGTCTTTGGAAGAGGCATGTGTTCACAGTGTTTTTCTACTCTGCAACAACTCACACTCCAATGAGTATTTATTCTGTTGTCTCACCATATACTCCTAAAGAGTCCCATATTTTGATACCTACTTTCATCCTTCCTTTTCCATAACTGAGAGTAGACAGTTTCAAAGAACTCAAAGGCAAATTGATTTCAGTGAAAGGACCCAAGCCAATGGACACAAAGTAAAACACAGGAGGTTTCCTCTGAACATTAGCTTCTTTTTTTTTTTTTTTTTCCTGTGAGGATGAGTGAACACCAGCAGTGTTGGTCAAATAATTTATGGTGTGTCCCACCTTGGAGACATTAAAAGGTCAGCAGATCATGGTCCATAGTAATTGACTAGAAGTGATACTGTTTGAGCAGGAAGGTTGGATCAGATAAACTTGAGAGGAATTTTTGAACCTCAACCCTTCTGTGTTTCTGTAGTACTGACCTTGCATTTGAAAACTGCTTAACAATGCCTCCTGGAGCAGAAGTGTATTTTTAAAACTGTTTTCCTTCCCTGATCCTAGTTAATAGTAATTAATGAAATATCTCTGAGCTGGAAAACAATCAAAAACACTGGCCCTGAGCAAACACATCAAATTTTTAACTTTGGTACAGAATTACTGAGTCCAGAAATTTCACAACACCCTTTACATCAGTGTGACACTTAGTCAGACCTCATATGGCATACCAACTATATGCCAAAGAAGGAGAGTGTATGCACTCTGTGTGTTCAAGGCCTTTGAGGCTAACAGCTAAGTCCTGCCACTATAAATGCATACACTCGGCAAAGGGGAAGAACTAGTAAAACAATATGTCTCAATTTCTAATGTTCCTTATGATCTTTAAAAAGCTTGTTGAAGTCTTGCTTCTTATTTAAGTCAGAAACTATACTCTGAGCTGGCTTCTGAAATCAGTCAATGATCATTTTTTCTTTACTGTTCCATTGTATCATTTTTCTTCGTTTTCTTTAGCCATCCTGATGTGTATCTTTGTCCTCATGGCATCGACCCTCAGCCTCTCTGCTGCTCTTCCTCTGATCCCAAAGCTCTCTCTAATGTTTTGCTTTTCCAGCCTCCAGTATTGCCCTCATTCCCTTCCTTAAAACTCCATAAAAATCCATTGCCACTGCTAACATGACAATTTCTTCTGGCATAAAATACTCATCCTAAATTTACAAAATCTTTCGCTTTCACTGGAAATAGAAAGTCTGAATATGTAATGTAGGAGGTTTTAGTTAAACACTAAGAATTTTAGTTAAACTCCCTGCTGCTATTTGAAGTATCTGTCACATACTTCTTTTACAACTGACAGTGGAACCAGTTACACATAAGTATACTGAACAGACCTAAGAACTATGTCAATGAGGAAATCCAACCTTAAAATCTTGCTCGTTTGAGAAAAATGTTTTATTTTCCAAATACGATTTTTTTCATATTTTTTAACTTGCAAACCAAATGAACAGTCATAAACGCCATATTGGAGTATAATTAGCATTTCCTTTTTTTTTAATTTGATATTTTTAATATGTCACTGGTTCTAGGTATCTCTGATTTAAAAATGGAGTTAGCAATGTTTGCTAACAGTCATGCTTGTAGCAAAGATTATGCAGTCATAAATTTCAGATAGAAATTTTAAACAAATATTTTTGCAGCTACATGTAAATTTGTGAGTGCATATCTCTCTCACACACCCACCCTTTCTTTTCATATTTTATTTTGCCTTTCAACTTTCCATTTGGATATTTGCATATCTCAGATGCACTGATTTATGTATGTCTTCTTGGTAGAAAAGGTTGTGGTCTCCAAATACGATCCATAGTGATTTAGACACTAAATACACGATTTCTAAGAACATTGGCATACGTTTATCTTCAACTAAATGGTATACAGTATGAAACCACTTGGCTGTAACATTTTCCATGTTACTTAAAGTCTAAAGTATACCTGTTTCCCATGTGGCAAACTCTAATGAGGGTTGAAGCAAGCACAAAATGAATCTGTTCTCACAAGTCATTAACAAGGAATGAGATTAGACCAATGGTATTAATTTCCTGCAACAGCCTTTCTCTTGTGATCACAGATGCTTTTAGGAGACACTAAAAATAGAATTTTCCAAAGCTCTGTGATTGCAAGTTTGTCTAGGCACAAGAGAAAAGCCTTGCAATGAAGCACAGAAATTCTGAAATTGGAAGCACTTTCTGACAGGATGACCTTCACAATCTAACAAAATATTTCAGCACATAGATACTCCAAGTATGAGCAGCGAAAATCATGAGGAGACATAAGGGATTGTGCCCTTCTAAGGCAATATGACAGTCTGAATTTCTGGTTCATCAAACCCAACAAGACTGGACACCCAGAGCAATGATGAAAACTATCAATAGACAGTGCAAGCTGTAGCAGGTCAAAACAACAGGACAATTTCACCTTCTGGTTTGGTAATATTTGTAAAACCGGCCCGGAAGGCTCTTCTGTTGTGAGCAATAGGAATGGCCATATTTGGTCAGGATTTAGGAAAAGGCAGGCAGGAAACAGGGACAGAGTATTGTTGCCTTTGGGCAAGTACACTTACACTTAGAGAGGCAAGCTCTTCTTTCTCTAATCAGGGATCATTAACTCACATTTTTTCTATTGCAGAATTAAGCTCCAAAAAAGTGTGAACAGTCTAACACATCTTAGAAGGTCACTCCCCAAAAGTGTTCAGCCTTTGTGTAAATGGAATTTCCAACCTTCTTCCATCCCAGGCTGCTGGAGAATCTAATATTCTTGCAAAGCTACTAACAACATTTTAAAAAAGCTTGAACCAAGTCTTTGGTAATCGATACAGTCAAGCTGGACTGACATAGAAGTTTTCTCAGGAAAATTGTAAGTAAAATATAACATTTTAAAATGAAGGATTTTATTTTAGAATATTTTGAATTTTTAGTAATAATTTTAAGAAGGAAAGAAACACCCCCGCAGCAGAAAAATGAAAACTTAGTTATTCATCAGAGCCACTATTTAGCAACCTGCTATTAAAATACCATCTATCTAAGTTTTTTATCAATACTAGTAAATGTTTAATATCAACATATATTACTATTGAATTATGATTTTGCTTATATTTACTAATGATTTATGAGCCAAACTAAACTGAACAATAATCACGGATCCAAGTCTACTGAGATACATTATAATTTCAGAAAGTCTTTTATTTTGCAGTAAAATGGACAGATAAATATTTTTGGACAGTCAGGATGGTGTCATATGAGTATTTAAAGATGGTACAGATAGGATAAAGGGAAATATCTTGTGAAAAGATGTGAAAATAGATATTATTGTTATAGAATTTTTTCTCCATTCCACCAAAAGTGAAATGTGATAAAGGATGTCACTGGAAAAGAGAGTGAAATTGAACATATTTGTATTCTTCAATGTCTTAGTGCACATGGTCAACTAGGACCCTAAAAATCTCAAACTTAGCTTTTGTCAAGTTTTGTGGTTATATATTTTCTGTATTATCATTTTCTGGATAACGCTTTTGATGGTAGAGCCTTTGTCTCGTTTGCAATAAAATCCAGAATATTGCTTCTAGAAATCAACAAAGCCAGTCTTTGCTCAAGGCTGCAACTCTGGGTGAGACCGTTATTGATAACAGTCCTTTGAAGGATTAGGTAGAAAACCAAACAGGTTTTTATATGCCAGGAAAGGTTAGGTGTGATACTGTTGGTACAAAGTACATTATCATGTATCATGTAGTAAGAGTAGATTGCATAACAGTAGCTCCAGCAGTTTTCTTTTGATAGATGTCAAAATATGGTCTTTGATTAGAGGTGTTTAATTTGAGAAAGTATAAACTGACTAACTTGAAAGATCATGTTCATTGATACTGAGGCTAGATGACATAATGTAAACAGAAGAATCTGTCTATACCATGCATCCTGTATCCACTGTGACTAAATATTTGTGGGTTTATCTCCTGAAAGACATTTACTGTGGTTTACTGTGGAGGGTGGATATGAAATGGTGGTCAAAAAACATCCTGCTGAAATAAATAGTGAGAACCAGAATATAATTGCTGAGAAAATAAACCAAGAGATATGCATGGCCATTTTCACATTTCCTCTTTCCCTTGGAACGTGTGTTGCCTTACAGGCATAGTATGGATTAGACAATGAAGATAGATTACAGATACAGAAAGACATAAATACTGATTGATAGAGATATATGTAGCTGTAGTTAAAGTCTGTTTAAGATTTTGAGTCTCACTTCAGAATGTGTACTGTCATTTTACTTCTATTCTAGTCTGAGCCAAAAAAAAACAAGTACAAAATAAAAAAAAATAATGACAACATTAAACAGGAAAGAGAGAATCCACATACAGTGTAGAAGTAGAAATAGATTAATGCAATGAGAAGTTTCAAGAAGACACCAGATGACTTTTTTTTCTTAAAAAAATATACCGTGTCCTCAGCAGGTACAGAATCTCTGTAAAAAGAGGTGGGAGACATATTAGTTTTATTGACACAGAGTTGCAGTGAATGAAAGCAGTGGGAGATGTTCCTTTCCCAGCACCCTCCTGGGCTTTAAGAGCTTCTAAGATAGCTGGCCACAAGGGTAACAAAACAGCTGCTATTTTATCACCTTTAGTCACCTAATCCCAGAGTTTCACCCCTACTTCATCCCATAACTCCGCTGTAAAACCAGTGCTGGCATTTAACCCTTTGACATGTGATTTCTTCCAGTGTATAATCAGTTTAAAAGAGTGAGAAGCAACCGATTTGCTGTGCCTCTCTAAAAGTTTAGTTGTAAGTTTGAAAACATATTTTTTTTTCTGAGGATGTATTACTGCCTATGTTCCCCACAGCTCACCTTCAAAATCCAAAGGGATTTATGCTGGCCAGGCTCCTGCTTCCTTTCAACAGCCCTTCAATTCCACAGGGTTCCTTGCAGGAGGCCAGCCAGGTGAATTGTTGTTCCTCACACAGGCCACCATTTGCAGCACTTGAGAGAAACAGACCATGCAGTGGCAAGCAAAACAAAGCCACTTCATTTCACTAATCACCAGCTTTTATAGTTCTCTAACTTCCGCACAAAATTTTCTACCTGGACTTCCTTGCCCTGTTCCCTTAGCAACACAATCTTTTTGGTTATCAAGTCCAAAATATCAAGATTATTACATCCTTTCGTGGCAATGATGTCCTTGTCCACATCCTCTCTCATCAGGGCGGTGAGATGTGGTGTCTTCATCTCTTGTTCTTGCCTTGAGTTTATCCTTCTCACAGCCAGGGCCAGGAGGTCTGTGGTGCTACCCAGCTCAGCTTCTGTAGCTGTCTGATCATCCACACAGAGTCATTTCACTTACCAGCTAGCATGTGATACAAAAAATATCATAAAACTATATCCTAGGAAATACAAGCAATTTTTTTTAATTCCTCATTACAATGAGTACTGTGTCACAAATATGCTGTAGCTTTAAATATTCTCTTTTTTTTAAATGAGAAAAAGAAAAGTCCCACAAAGCCAAGAATTATTTAGAAAGGAAATATAATTAATTTAGTTCACAAGAACCAAAGAAAAAACAAAACAGTAGTTTCTGAAGGATTGAATAGTTTTAAAACTAAGAAATGTTGTACAATTTTTATTTCAAGAGTCAGATTTATTGCCATAAGAATGCAAGGTATTTGAAATTATCTAGTCCCCAAGGAATAAATCTGCAATCTAGAGAGAGCTGCAAGGAATAAAAGCTTCTGCGTTGATTTACTAAACTATCTCTTTCCCTTTATCTTCAGGTCTTTTTTTTTTTTCCTTTTTTTGTAACCACAATGAATTAAAAATATAAATGAGAAATTTAGCTGCAGTGTGGAAATCAATGAGCTGCTCAAGAGGAGGC
Organism: Cyanoderma ruficeps; assembly: GCA_008694505.1. Taxonomy (NCBI): domain Eukaryota; kingdom Metazoa; phylum Chordata; class Aves; order Passeriformes; family Timaliidae; genus Cyanoderma; species Cyanoderma ruficeps. The sequence continues at coordinate 23,825,603 of VZDJ01007755.1, read as the reverse complement.
TGCAGGATTTGTTTCCTTGACCTCAGAGTTGCCTTTGATAATCCATTTGAATGGGGTTCCTGTGTAATGGCAGGAGACAATTGGAAATGCCACAATTTATTATATACATGAATTAAATAGACAATGCTTAATTTTGAAGTTCTTATTTCAGAATCATGTTCTGTTTGACTGAAAAACTGCAACTCTGCTTTTCACTGAGTGAAATCACTGAAGACTGTGACAAGACAAGCCTAATTTATTTTCTTTCTCTTCTCTTCCATCCATCTCCAACACCTTTTTTCCCTGTTTAATTTTAAATGCATTGATTATTCCCTATTAGGCTCAGTGAAGGCAGACTAACAACTGCTAACAGAATTCCATAAACAATAAATTAGCTTGTAGATTAAGCTCCCCTGCATTTCTTTTTTTTAAGGCTGTGATAAGACCTGCATGGATCTCAGAGTACTAAAGCTACATAAAAGCTATAGCCATGCCTTGTGCCCAGAAAGAGGACTGAAATACACTTTTCTGATGGTTTCAGCAGAATGCTGTTGTATTGTGCCTGATGAGATGAAGCTTTTTTCCCCGCAGCAGCCCTCACAATGCTGTGCTTTGCACTGGTATTTAGAAGGGTGTTGATAACACACCAGTGTTTTGGCTACTGCTGAGCACCGCTGGCACAGCATCATCTCTGTCTCTCAATGTTCTCCACACTCACCAGCAGGCTGGGGGTTGGGTGAGATTTGGTGAGGTGACTGCTGACCCCAAACAATCAAAGGGTTATTCCGGACCACAGAGTGTCTGCTCAGATATAAAATCTAAGAGAGGAGGACGAGAAGATATTCATTATTTATGATGTTTATCTTCCAGAGCAACCACTGTGTGTGCTGAAAACTTGTTTCGTGGGTGGTGGTTGGATACCGTGTGCTGATGGAAAATAGAGAAAGAAGTCATTGGTGATCCCCTGCTCCCATGTGAATGAATTTTGGTTTTGTTTTTTCTTTATTAAATCAACTTAATCCACAACTCCTTTTCATGTTATTTTCTCCCTGTCCTAACAAAGAGGGTTGTGATAGAACAGCTTGGGGTTGACCATGAACAAATTATGATTCAACCAAATCACTTATCAATTAAATACCAATGTGATATTGACGACTACACAAGACTGGGAAAATCAGGGACTTTTCCTACTTTAAGCTTTTTTTTTTTTAATCTTATTTTAACAGAGTTCCTGTTGTCCTTAACAGCAAGCAGAAAGAAAATGGCAAAATAGTCACATAATAGGTATATAATTTAATAGACAATGCCCAGTTTTGTGAAAAGCCTGGTAAAATATCATTGTATGGATCGAAAAACTTCAAGTCTGCTTTTAAATAATAAATTTCAATTATAATTTTGGTTACAAAAAACAACAAGCAAGCTAGGACTGCTCATTTAGGCTCAGAAAAAAAAAAGTAAATGTAATTTTGACAATGGACATTAATGGGATTTTTTAATGATTATAAAGTTTTACATACATTAATTTTCTCCAAAGCAGGAAAATAATCAAAATAGTTGCTAAAAATAATGTAATAAGCCATGGGTAATAGAATGAGAAGCAGAGTTGGAAGTCATAGATATGTGGATTATATTCATTATAATTTTAGTCCCTGCATGGCATCAGCTTGAACTTGGATTGGGATGGATATGTTAAACAATTCTCAGAAGAAGAAATTGATATTTTGATCTAAACAAGCAGCATGTGGCCTTTGTAGTTCTTTGGCCTTGGGACATTAAATAATGGAACAACACCAGAAGAGCACCACAATATATAGGAAAACAAATTCCAAGAGAAGGTGGGAGCTTCTAAAGAAAACAGTTAAATCGCAGGGGAAGTCTTCAGAGAACCTCTGAACAAGACATTTGCATTAAAAAAAATAATCTAAGAATACTTGTTTGAACAAGAAAATTCACAGCCAATATCTAAGTGCTTCTGTGGATAAAATGACAGGTTGAAGAATACAGATGTAAAAAAAATATACTTGATGTATTATTTAGAACCTGAAAGATAGAAATTAATTTTAGAAAGAACTTACTATTTTTTTTTAAATAAATTATGTCATTGAACTTTAATGTGGGCAAAAGTACATGAAGACAAGCTGTACAAAAGCTTCTGAAATCTCAAAAGTCAAAACAAATTTTAATTCATTGCTTGCTCTCCAGTGAAGGGAATTTCTCTCAAGATGTCTGGAAGTCTATTTAGCACATTGAAGAGATGTCTTCTTAGGATGTTGCTGCATGAGAAGTGACATACTGAGGGACATCATTTTCTTGCTCACTGTTGCCACATGAAGCAGCAGATTAGAAAAATGTCAAATACCCACTGAAAAATAAATAATAAATGAACACTGGAAGAAATTAATAAATTCTCATTCCATTAGATACTACTGAATTAGTAGTTCTCATTCCATTACATACTACTAACATATCAGCAACATTGATGCCTCTGGATTTTTAATTTCGATGCGCAGATCATACTGTTTCTGGAGAAGGGCAAATGTATCGAAGACGACTACTTCTATGATAACTGTGAGTTAATCAAGGAAAAATCAGAAAGAAAAGCTCCAGAAATGGAACACAAAATATTCTTTCTGTATTCAAAGAGACACTAGGAAAAACAGTATCATGATACCATGCTATAAACTGGCATCATGTCACTGGCAAATACGTTTACCTAGGTTATGCTTTTCTCATTAATAATCAGGGAGTACAACAGGTTCTATTGAATACATTTTTAAAATCACCAATTAAAAAAGTCTCACAATGAAACAGATTCAATAAATATTTCATTTGTTTTAATCTTTCCTCTTCTTTCGTTTTGCTTTGTTAGGAGATTTTTTTTTTAAATGCAGCATAAAGCCAGCTATGTGGTGTATCATTCTCACTTAAGACCCACCAAATAATTATCTGCAAGAAATCCCTGCACCATGATAAGTATTAAAAGATGATAGATAGATAGATAGATAGATAGATAGATAGATAGATAGANCCTCTATGAATTCTTGCACATAGATACTCTCCATTTGTTGTTCCAGTTGCAGTATAGTTACAGTTTAAATAAAGTTTCTTTCAAAAGGTTAAATGCAAAAGTAACTTATTTTCATTAATAAGATAGACTGAGTCTGAATTCCACTTAAGTCTTTTAAAATGATGTCAATTGCTAGCATTAGGTACTTGGGGATAAAAGATATTTTTTGCTCCATTTTTGTTCTATACTGTTTTTATACTTAAGCCAAATGAAAAAGATTTTCTTCTCAAAAAATTTTCCTTACTTGTTCTGCTTCTGAAAAAGTTTGATCTTTCTAATATCCAAAATTACCATTTCTAAGTGTTCAAAAAATAGCTTAATCTCAAAAAAGTATATAAAGCTGCTTCTTTTCTCTGATTACTGAACTCTTACATCTATCATTAAGAAGAAAAAAAACTGAAAGAGAGAACATCCAGTCCTCAGTGCTGGTTTTACACTGCAAAATCTCTGTATGCATTTATGGCACACCCATTATTGCCAAGTTATTTCATCATGATAAATTTTACTGCAAAGATTAATAAATGAACTAAAATTGTTAAATAATGAATTTACAGTGTCAACTAGTATGTTTTAAATAAAATCAGAAACAATTTAAGCTGTGCCAGGGGAAATATAGGTTGGATATTAGGAAAAAGTTTTTTATGGAAAGAGTGATAAAGTACTGGAATGGTCTGCCTGGGGAGGTGGTGGAGTCACCATCCCTGGATGTGTTTAAGAAAAGACTGGATGTGGCACTCTGTGCCATAGTTTAGTTAGGGTGTTAGGGCTGGGTTGGACTCAATGATCTTTGAGATCTCTTCCAACCCAGTGATTCTGTGATTCTCTGTTTCTGTGATAATTTTAGGACATAAATCTGTGATAGATTTCTGGAATTAAAATCCTTACCCTTCCATAAATATTTTAGCTTTCAAATAATGGTGCATTCTTAGAAAACGCAAAAGAATTTCAGTTGTTAAGAAATAAGTGTGTGCACCTGAAGAGCTTGTGAGTGTATTAGTGTATTTTATTCCATGGCAAATCTAGACATACGTTAANGAAGAAAAAAAAAAAGAAAAAAAAAGGAAGTTAATCTTCCTTTCTTTGTCCCCTGTGCATGACTTTTGCCACATATATATAATGGATACTAAGCTGGATGGATGGGTTTCACTTTACACACAGAACTTACATTCCCCCTCCTCCCATTTCATACCATAACTTCAACCATAATGAGATAATTCTCTTTTAGCCTTCCCTAGCTGAATTTTCATTGGGGTTTTTTGACCATTTTAATTATATTTTATGTCTTTCCTAGAGCTGGAAATTATTTTATCTTTTTCAAGAAGCAAATTCAAAGCTATAAAGAAAATACTACACCTACTAACTAAAATGTTAATACCTTTTTACCTAACATTCTCTAAAACAAAGTCAGCAAGATATCGGGAACTCTGTTCAGCGGAAATGTCATTTGAGACATAACATTGTGAACAAATTTATTTCATCACAAGGCAAGCAATGTAGATCATCAAAAATCATGCTTTACTTCTCTGATCCTTTAGTCTGTATCTAAAGATATGATTTTCTTATAAATCTTGCTAGCAGAGGAAGGGCTAAGAAGTATTAGGGCAATTTTAACTATCTGCATTCACATATCAAGCTAGCCCCACCAACTATCTTTTTGATGGTTTCATTCTATTTATCTAATAAAGCCTTGTTTCTGTGATATGGGTGAGGGAAGTGCTGCAATTTCCCTTGCCTTATAGATCCAGATCTGGTGGAGAGACGCTGTTCTGCATGACAATGTGGCTTCACATACAGGCATCTCTGCCTGTTTTAATTACTGATGCTTGAGAAAAAAACTCATCTGCTTGAAAACTAGTTGACATTGTTCATGATACTGGAGATCTTGTAATAAATAAGTTGCCATTTGAGTGTGGAATTCCTTCTCATTAAAATCTACCATCTCTTCTCTCTCCCTTCGTCTTGACCCAAGACCCAAACTGAATCATAATTCTTCAATTGTTGTGGCTAAAATTCCTCTAGTTAAAAAAGAAGTGGTGTAAGACACTTGTACACTACACCAGCATAAAAAGAATATATTTTTTGTGTTTGTGTGATAGAGTATTTAAGGTGTAAGGATTAATACAAATATTAAAAAAAAAAATCTGTAAGTGGGAAATGATTAGCTGTTTCCTTGTGACCCTTCTTATTAAGAGACTCTTACATATTATTGAGACCAAAAGAAAAAAAAAAAAACAAACAAAACAACAAAACCAAAGGTCAAAACCTAAACAAGTCCACACTCCCAATTTATTTTTGAGTCATTTCATAATTGCTAGCTGACAGCTTCTGCTGAAAAATGGATGAATATTCCTTGTCTGTACTCTATTTTTCTATAAAAAATTGATACCTGTGCAATTATCTGAAGACTTAACTACCTGGAGGAAACCTACAAAATCTGTGAGTGTATTTATTCTAGTGTAAAAGTTCACTTGAAACTTAAAGTTCTGCTCCTGCCTTTGGCACCTGGCAGCTTGAAATCTCTCTCATCTCTAAACCCCACTGAGAACTGTGAAGTAGGAATTCCTCAAACCACCTCACTTGAAGGAATCAATCCAGCAAGTGTCACAAGGTGACACGTACCTTATGTATTGTGGTCACACTCCAGGGACTGCCAACTCACCTCTGAAAGATCAAAGAGAAGTGTGCTTATATGGGATCCTGAAATACACAGATGCAAACCTTGGCTTTAAATCTTGCATCTAGGTGATTTTCTCCACTTATGGAAGAAAGCCTCCTGTGAGGAAAATTAGCACCACAAAACAGCTTTTGTTAAAATGGTATTTCATGCAATATTCTATACATAATTTCCAATGATTTATAAGAGTATGTATTAAATGTTCACTATGCCAGGACATATATTGTATTATGTTTGCTGAGGCTGTAGGAGCTGTAACCCCTATAGATAGAGTTCTAATTTCCTAAACCATTCTGAAATGCTGAATTCTACCATTTGCTAGAGAAAAGGAATAATGAAATGAAGGCAAATGCTGTTTAGTTTGATTCAACACCCTTTAGCTCCATTACGCAGAAATCTTCAATGTGCTTTAACCTGAAAAACGCTTCATAATAGAGTAAAAATGTTGTCAGGTGAAATTATCATTTTTGGATAGGAATAAATGAGGCAATAACTACTTCAAGGTACAATGAAAATGGACTCATTCAGAGGCGAGAACATTTTGGTTATAAAAAACCCTTAAGTGTAACTTTAGAAATTACAACCGATACTTAAGTCGCAAATAAATAACGGCTCTTATTGATTATTTACTCAAATTGTACAATTCCACTGACTAAGTGGTATCAAAATGGCTAACTTTTTCTTTTAGATATGGAGAAAAAAATCCCTTCATGCTCTGAATTGCAGCTGAAAAGATTTCTCCGTGCAGCAAAGATAGAAGCATCGGCTCTATGTGATGAGTTCAACTCAATTACATTATAACTGAGTGAAGTCTGCAATGCAGACAAGACCTGTGTGGGGTATTCAGCAGTTCAAGGACTGAACCATCCAATTTACTGAAGATAATGAAATGTGTCATAATCATTCCCACTGCAAATGCTCATGTGGAGAGGATTTTTCATTGATGACAAACATACGGACTGACAAAGGGAGCAGGTGTGAAATTGACTTAGTTAAAGCAGAGCCTCAAATCTAGGCTAACTTTCCTTTGATATGTCAAACTAGTCTCAGTTCTGCCCTAAAAAATCACACAGTGCTTAAGATCACTAATAGTCATCATAATCATACTTAGTGCTTGCACAGGACTTTATGTTTTCAAAGTACGTACAAATTTGCATTTCTATCTTATTTGTGTGTGGTCTTGGAATTGATGCTCAAGGTGAGTGAGCACTGAAACATTTCTCAATGACAGGGCTTCAGTTATTTATCATTTTTTGAAATGAAAGAGGCGTGAGGAGAGGGTAGGAAGGAAAGATAGATTTCAAATGGGAGCTGACAGTCCTTCCTGTTGTCTATCAGCTCAGCTTCATCAAGAAGAGAAACTCTTTCCCTTTTAGATGTACACGAGATAGGGGCATGGGGTTCTAACTCATCCTCCTCCTAATCCTACCATACAGTCTCGCAGAGGAGGAGGACAGATAGGGTGATAAAGAGAGGTGTCACAACGCTAGTAACAGAGTTGAACAAGGAACACAGGACAACTTGAACATCAAATATACAAAAAAAAATCCCAAACAGGCTAAAAAAGGACAGAGGAGAAAACTCAAGCATTCAAGACTATGAGGAAAATTGGTTGTGCAGTGGCACAAAGAAATTAATGTGTGATTTTTCTGCTCCTTGCTATGATACACAGATATCATGTGGAGAATAAAAAAAGGAGAAATAAGGGGAATAGGGTTTTTTGCTCTTACTGAACTAAAGAAACAGACAGTAGGAAGAGATGCTTGCTAATGGAAACCATTCAACAGTGGCAGATATTAATCTGTCCTATGAGATTATATCCTACCTCATGTTCCTATAAAATGAAATCTGCCATAGACAGTATAACACATAAGACCTTTTCCACGTTTCCAGATCTTTCATGTCAAATTAAATTGCATTTTTTTAATTGATGAACAAAAAGAAGCATAAAAGGAAAGTGGGAAAAAAAAAAGAGGAAGGCAGATATAAGTAGTGCAAAGTAAAAATAAAAATTGAAATAGTGTAGGATAACATAGATAAAAGGATCAAAGCAGAGAAATAAGAAAGGATAATATAAATTTAAAATTTAATCTCAATACAAGCGTAATTATAGAAAAAATACAAACCTGCAATTGAAAAAAGTTGGGAAAGTTAGAAACTAATATTAAAAAGCCATAATCCTGATCTTTTACTGACAAACATTCAGAAAAAAAGGCAAGAAAGTGAGAAAATAAGATGTGGCATACAATCAATAATACTAGACCATAATTTTTTTTTATCTGCCTCATCGATATTATAGTATATTTGTTTTCAATACAGATCTTGGAAAAGGTTTCCATTCTATAATTATTTTTTTTACAGAGAATAAAACCGATTTTTATTTTGAACAGTTTTAGTCTCACCAAATCATATTTGACTGGATCTAAATAAAGAAGAGTGCTGTGAAAGTTCACACTTACAAATAGTGTTCTTTATCCCCAAAAGTAGCTCCTAAACACTTCTATACAAAGTAACTGTCATATTGTACACAGGAATGTAATAATATGTGACAAAAATGTCAAGACTCCATCCATTGTGATTTTTTTTTTACTGATTTTTCACTGTGAAAACTCAAATCCGAATTATATTCACTGAGGTATATAGGTGCAGAACAAATAAATAGAATCAAAGTGAAATGATAAAGGATATAAATGCACCTACCTGTGACATTGTATCTGTTTTGGGTTGCTCCAATGAAGGTATTTCTGCGTTTCTAAAGCATTTTATGCAGAAGGATGATGAGAGATATCTAGAGGAAATTTATCAATATTCTTTTCTTACGTCTGCACTGTAGCAAAATATTTCTAGTTTAGCCTATACTACTCTATATAGGATTTTTCTTTAATACTTGAGTACATTATGCCCTGAGGGAGGATGGGGTATTCACCTCAAACTGTGACTGAGACAACCACTTTTAATGTGGTAAGTCCTATTGATACGACCTCATTTCCTTATAGTTTCATATTATTAGCAGCATTGCTACAGTTTCTTTTTTTATTATTAAACTGTCTTTAGTGAATTTTCTGACTTACAAGCACCAGGCTTATTCTTCTAAGAGATGACCAACAAACAGAAAGCCTTGCTTTAAACACAAACAACATGGTTGTAGTTGCATCAGGCATCAGGAACACAAAGAGCTGGTAGATCTTATGATTTATTCAGCGGAGAGGCCCCCATCTGCAAAGACAGTGGGAGCTACCAACACTGCAGCTGACTGTACCTCCAGTGGCTGAGACAGAACTGAGCTGAGTTTTCCACACAGCAAGTTGCCTTTGAAGTGACCCCCCAGAAATGTCCCCCTAGGAAGGTTAGATTGAATTGAAATGCTGTTTTAGCTCCCACCTTGCCTGAGGAGGCTGCGCTGCTCAGCCACAGAGCATGACCATGTCTGCCTTTGATCCCTTTTGCACACCACTTTCACTACACGATGTGCTCCTCTGCTGCTCTCATTGTCATGGTTCTTAGGGAGAATTATGTTGACCTTTCATGTGTTTTTGTAAACTCCTATGGGCAGAAAAATCCTCTTCTGCCTATACTGTGTAGGTGGAACCTGTGTAACAACTGCATAACATATTGCAACTGAACAAAGTGTCAAATGCCTCAGGTCTTTGACATAGAATACAACTGCTAAATATTAATGAAACAAAGAGATAATAATCTTTTTACGTGTCAGACACACACAAAAAATAATAACAAACAGTAAAATCCTTAAGACGGTTTGATAGTTTTCAGACATTTAGAAATGCATTATGAAATGCAATACAGTATAATGTACAATCCATCTTGAACTTATAAATCAAGTAATCTCTGACACAAACCCTTCATAGTGTCCACATCCAGTATAAGTAATTTTTAAAGCTATTAGAAGTAGTTTAAGCAAATAATATTCAAAAACATAATTATGTGTCCTACATGGCAATGACATGAATGTAACCAAACCATGTGAGTATTTTTTCTTGTTTTCAAAAAAGTCATAACAGATGATATTTGGATAGCTATTGTCAGCTTGCCAAAATTAAAAATAAACAAGAAAAAAAGCCAGTTTTAGCCTGACTCCTGAAAGTTTTCTCAGTGGTAGAAGCAAAGACTCCTAAACACCTCATTCAATATCAATCTTTGTGTAAAGACTGACATCAATGACTGGAAAAATACAATTATAGGCAACATAGTTGAGATCATATCTTAAGTCTAGGGCAGCCTGCAAAAGACAAACCACGTGCTTTTCAGTGCACTGTTCTTCCCCTTCTCTAAGTTACACTTTGTGATATACATGAGAAGAAGATCACAGACTTCATTCTTAATAACTGATTCAAAATCATGCACTATTCACAAGAACCCTGAATATTGTCACTTATTTTACCTCACTAGCAGGACTTTTGAGTTGTATTTCTCCCAAAATGTTAAATGTATGTGTGAGACAGAGCAAGAGTGGGGGAAGGGAGGTGGGTTGCAGAAGGAAAGAAGTGCTCAAAAGTCAGTTTAACTGAGGCAATAATGAGGTAATATGAAAATGCAAGTGCTTTTTTTCTATGTTGGCATGTGACATTCAAAATAGTGCTTCTGACCATAATATTTCAAAATAAAAACATAATAAAGAAGAAACCAACAATATAATATAGAATCAGGGACCTTGAAATACTGAGTTAAGCCAACCACAGAAAAATCAAATCAATTGAAAGCCTTGAGGTAACTTGCATCTCTAATATACTGTATGTGCAAGAAAACACTCTGTCTCTGGAGTTTCTTTCCCCTCTGGAATGATTCTGCTATTGTGATTTATTTGTTTTTCCTAATATTTCTCTAGGCAATGATATCAGTGGTATATTTTTTTTTCTTAGATAAGTGAATTCATTTCAGATTTTACCCCCAGAGAACTTTGAGGATTCACATGAATACATCAAAAAAGGCTGCACTAAAATGTCAAACCCTGTTAAAAAAAACCCAAAACCAAAACAAAAAGCAAACAACAACAACAACAATTTTCTGGACAGATTTCAGTTATATAAACTGGAAAAGTCCAGTTCATATCTGTTGCATCAGCCAAGTCCTGCTTTCTTTTGGCTTTGTTTTTGTTTTTTTTTCTTCTGTCAAAACCATTTTTTTTTCTGTTCAGCTATGAATTAACCCTAGTACAATTTTCTAAAATTTTTGTTTTTAGCCTTCTGTAATGTCTTATGGAGACAAAGGAATAACATTGGAGGACGAAATGGGAAATAGGAAATACTCTCCCCACAAAACCAACACCTTTAAATTTGTTTCCAAATTGTATTTGAATCCCTATTGTTAGCAAATAAACACGATGAGCTGAAATTGTTTGAGGCCATCTCAGGACAAAAAGCTCAGAATTTTTATACTAACAAAAATTACTAATGGTCTTCGTACCAGAGTTTTTCTTTACTGTCTTCAAGAGAGCTAAAACATGCAGCTGTATGTCAGACAAGGATCTCCTACACAATAAGTAGCCAGAATCCTCTGCAGAAGCTAAAGGGACTTATGAATGGTGTGGACACATCTATCTAATCAAGACATTTCATCTTTGAATTAATTTTTACTTTCTTTTGGAAACCCACTAACTATGTTCCCTAAACAAAGCACAAACCTGAAAGGGTTTTTTTTGTTTGTTTGTTGGTTGTTGTTTTTGGGTTTTTTTAGTTTTGTTGTTCTTGTTGTTTGTTTTGCTTTGTGTTGTTTTGTGTTGTTTGGGCTTTCTTCAAAAAAATTGGTTAATTTTTTTTTCTCCTGACAAGCTGCACTAAAGTATAAATCAACAATATTTTTTTTCCGATATACAAAATAGGGTACTGTCAACCAGTTATGACTTTGCCTTTTTCTGAGAAAAGCTGTAAAATTGTTCAGATGGTTCATTTCCATTTGTAAGAATTCTATAAGGACAGCTATAAGGTCTGGGAAAGAGTTTTTTGGAATCAATGGAAAAATTCCATTTTTTTCTCAGATTTGTGTCATGCTGTAAGATAGGATGGACCATAATTTCTATCCTCTTGTACAATTGAAAACTTAGTGAACCATTATGTTCACTTATGTCCCTAATCTGGAAACTGATATTTTGTGTCTCAATAAGTCCCTTTAATTTTAAGAAGAGGCTTAATCTAGATAAGGACAATTCTATTAAAAATTGAGGATATGCCTGATTTAAAGTTTGCCTTTACCTTCAATAGATGGAGATAAGAATGAGCAGGTTTTTATTCATATTTCATGGTATTATAGCAATTTGCTAATGTATTTGCTAACTGAATTAATAACCCAAATATCTCTGCTTTAAAGTGTTCAGCAGATCACTTTACTTTTGAGTTCTAATAACTCTTTTATAGATCAGATGTTCAGGAACAATGCCACAAAAACTTTGTGGTCTGTGTCCGAGCTCAGGCATTTTTCATGCCAGCTAACTTTCTGGAGGACAACCAGTGACCTATAAAGTAAGCAATTTTCCTGTCAGTTTCCCTTCCAGATCTGATAACAGTAAAAACAATGAAAACATGGTATCATAGACAACTGAGACTAGCTAACTAACAACATAAAGAAATAAATTGTAATGTTTCATTTTCAATCCAGGTTTATTTTATATATTTCTCTTCACGGTATAGCTCAGAAATAAAACTAGAAAATAAACTTTGCTATCAGTGGACAGTGTTCTAAGTGCAGATAATGAGAATTAGATCATATCAAGTGTTCAAGAGTGATAGCCTCAGAAATTAAGAAACATCTAGAAAAGCTTGTTAAATGTGTTGTTTTCTCTACTACTCACAAACATACCTCCCTGAAGCACACTCAGAATTTTACAAGGGTCTTTGCCATCCTGGGAAAGAAGGTTTAGTCGTGTTTTTCTGAAGTATTTGCTCAGCAGTGAATGAAGTTGTGTCTATTTTACAGTGTCCTGTGTTGGAGTGAATATTATCCCTGCACACTGCTCTGACTTCATGCATCAAACAAGGGCCACAGACTGCAGTAGCTTCTCCTCTGGGCTGTGAAGTAGTGCTAGAGGAGTACAAGATGGCATCACAAGGTGGTGAGTTTTCTTGGCACTGCTGCCGAGACTCATATCAAAGCCTCCCACAACAGTATGGGTGAGAAGGGTGAAATCAGAGACAGAGGTATTCACTCTGATTCTCAACTTCCTTTCGTCTCCTTACAACACACCATGGCTCTGAAAAGCTATCCACAAAGCTAGCACTGGTGTCAAGATGTACAAAGAGCTATTCCTATCTTTTCCTTATCTCAGGCAGAGAAGTCTATCTCAGGGTCAGGGGCTTTGCGCGCCGAAAATATTCTTGTGCTGAGGGAGATTTTTTCTTCTAGAGGGAGGATAATGCACAATCAGCCAGCAGCAGCCAGACTACATTGCAGTTTGTTGATACAAGGTGTTACAGCTGAGACCAGAATATGCATCATTAAAAACCCACAGATTTATGTTGAGTTTCTAGGAGAAGAATCACACCAAAAAAGGGGGGTGGAAAAATGATTGCACAGAAATTATTTTTTAATCAGTTTTTTTTGAAATATCATTTTCATTAGTATTGATGTAGATATTATACTGCTAATATTTTCCCTATATTACTTGGATTTAATAGTGATTTAATTAACATGTGATTAGTGATGTTCTGTGCAATAGTCCCAGATCTCATGATTTCATGTAAAGGATACGTGGTACTTATAAGGGCTTTTTCTAATATTAATGTTACTTAGGCTAACTGATCAAAGTGTCTGACAGTAAAACTTTTACTAGTGATCTGATATGAAATCTGAAAGAGGATTCTTGAAGTTTTCTTAATATGTCTTTGGTGTCAGGAACTTTGATCAAATTCTAACGTGTCTGGAAATTTCACTATTGGAAAATTGTAAAACTATTTGCAGAATCATGGAAAGTAAACTAAAAAATATTATATAGTTTTTCATTGTTTTGTCATAAAGATCATGAAGAATTGGAAATCCACAAAAATCCCTGGGGCCAATGCCATTTCCTATTTTCATTGGTATAGGATGATGAAATACATTAATTGGGCAAAGATGGAAAATATCAGTACAAAGAGCCTGATAAAATCATATAGAAAGACTTAGACATTAATAGATGAACCATATTAAAAATGATGGGAAAAGATCAAATAACCTAAAGTGGAAGATCATGGAACTTGGATAATAGTTAGGTTAGCTTCTATAAACTGAATGCAAATAACAGACAGGGAAAAAACTGACTTAATTACATGATTATTGAAGATGTAGTCAGGTTAGAAGAGTTTTAGAAAAGGAACACAAAGACAATTGAAGAGCCACGAAGATGACCCTAGGATTAGGATGCCTGGCATTAAAAGGAAAGGCTCAGAGAATTATGTCTGATCAGCCTTGATAAAAGAAGGTTTAGAAGATACCTTATCATCATGTTCCTGTATTTAAAGGCTGGCTATAAAGAAGATGCAGATCCTCTTTTTCAGGGAGTCCCATGGCAAAGACAAGGGGTATTTGTTACAAGTTACTCCTTTGAAGATTCCAATTAGACACAAGAGGAACATTTTTTACAGTAAGAAAAATCAGCCTCTGGAATAATCTCTCCAGGGAAATGGTGGATTCCCCGACCTTGGATAATTTCAAGATTAATCTAAACAGGGTACTGGGACAGTTTGTCTAGACTGGTTGAACAAGATGTTCCTTTCAACCCCTTTTGATGTTATGAATCCGACAAAACTGTGGAAAAGTACACATGCTCATGCAAAAATTAAAATTGCTAATAGAGCTAAAAGGATACTAGAAAAACATCTGTACAAAAATTATATATGATGCTACACCAAGTAGGAAGGTAAACTTCTAGAATCTTTTCCAAATCCTCTTTCTATCAGTCTAGTGATCCTGGTGAGATTTATTTAGAAATATCATGTCCAACTTCTACAACTGAAATTTAGAAAACTGGAGGTTTAACCTCAGGAAAAAAAGATCTTTTAATAAAGCTCTGCAATGACTTCTCATATGGAATATGTGTTCTACAGTAGAAACTAAAGTTTGCCAAAACATAAACCAAGAAAGGGCTTTGTTTCTCTTTGCAACAAAACACAAGGTGGAAGAACACCACACACATATTTAACTGGAGTGAGATATTGATTTTTAAACATAACTTTTTAGCAGTAGTCTGAGAAGCAGCAAGTATGAAAGCAACGAGGTGGTGAAAGATTAAGAATGGTGGTATACAAAATTTGAGAAATTTCATAGTGGACATTGGTACTCAAAAGGAAAGGATAGCACAGTACAATTCCACAGAATCAAATTAACGGAGGTGGAAAATCAAACAGTCCCTGGATTTTCATATGCTGAAATGGAGTCCTTTGAACTTCGTTGTAAATTGTATTCTTAACTAAACAGATGATAACACAATATATTCAAATTCTTATAATTTCTATACTATAGGCAGGTGCTGAGTTGCTTTTCTACAGTGAGAAAATCAAGCTCAGAGAAACATTTTTGTTGAATGAACAGAGTTTTTCTGCAGTGAAAAGGTTTAAATATTCTCTTAATCTAGATCTGAAAAAGTAATTTCTACTGTGATGTTGGAATAATGTCTTGGCTGGTAGGGTAACAGGAAACATGAGCTTTCATGTGCTCCCTTTGTTTTTTGTGGTAAAGTTAATGCTCTCTGAAGTTCTTCCAAGTTGTGCTTAGCAGCTGAGGAGCTGATATCAATAATTAATTAAAATATTTCATTTTTTAGTATAGACTTTGGACCTTATTAATGTGATACAGCAGCACTTTCTTCCTTAATACTTCCTTGCAGCATTTCCAGGGCAACAAGGTCTTTGCTATTTTGTTGGGTTTCTTTTAGTCACATATACCTGCTTCTGTGTTCTGAGAGAATATAAAACCTGATTGCTGGTTTTTGTCAATCATTTTTATCAGTTAAAAGATAATCTAATAGACATGCACATTTTGGACACGTTCTGGAACAGTTCTGATTTTAGACACTAAGCTGAAAATATGAGCTATAAAAGATATGCTGATTCACACCTCCATATAGTACCACACAGATTTTACTGTGCTTTTTTCAAAAACAAGAAAGCTTCTGTACATACTCATATGTAGTAATGCAAACATAGCCCAAGATGTTACTGCATCTCAAAAGAAGAGCATATTCAATAATAATGGATATGCTCATTTTGCATAAAATGAAACAGATTTGTTGGAACTGACTTGGTAAGCCATAAATGCTG
>VZDJ01007755.1:23763400-23809605 GCA_008694505.1 Cyanoderma ruficeps | reverse complement strand
AAAAAAAAGTAGACCAAAAAGCAGACCATTCAGAATAGAAAATAACAAAGGAAAGAAATATGGAAAAACTATGGGGAAGGGACATTAGGCAAAGAGAGAGCTGTGACAAAAACGATATAGCACATGCAAGTTAGATTCTAGTTATATCTTGGAGCTCTAAATATTCATACACTGCTATATATCTATACTATACATCTATACTATATATCTTACACTGTTCTCCATCTTCTCTCTTGCAAATTTCTTAGCCTTTGCTGAAACCTTTGGAATTTTAACCTTATCATTAGAGTTCCAAATATGCTTTCCTATTTCTGAAATGTAGATCACTTTGGGGAAAAAAAATTATGTAGACACATACACACACACACAAAATCAATAAACATTACACAATCTTTTTTACTATGCTAAAAGACAGGTTTTCTAAACTACTTTGGACTGCAAGATCATTTCAAGGTACAATACATCTTCATCTGTCACAAATTGGCACAGCCATTATGGAAGTAGAGGAGATATGATTTGCAATGATGAAAATCCACTCCTATGAAGTTCACAGATTCTATTTCTCTCTAAATAATATTTGAAAAAAGAAAAAATCTATATTATTTTGGACATCAAAAATGGCCTCAATCTCCACTTTAAATTTCCTTTGTACCTTTCTATTATCTTTTCTTGCTCTTCCTTTTTCTTCTACAGGTAAGTTGTCATATAACTTCAAGGAAATGAAGAATTTGAAGGCTGCCCATTAATGTACAGGTGTGGTGGGTAGACCATGGCTGGCTGCCAGGTACTCTTCAGTGGAACAGAGAGAAAAAGCAAGACAAAAACCTTTGTGAGTCAAAATAAACACAAGGGGTTCATTTACCGATTACCATTATCACAGGCAAAACAGAATCTACTTAGGGAAAATTTATTTCATTTTTTGCTAGTCAAAATGCCTTCAAATGATGAGAAACAAAAAGTGAAACACCACCCACCCTTCCTCCCAGGCCTGACTGAACTCCTTCATTCTTGACTCCTGTACCTCCCTGCTAGAGTAGAGCAGGGTAATGGGGAATGGGAGCTGTGGTCAGTTCCTAACAATTCTGTGCTGCTCCTTCCTCCTCACACTTTTACCCTCCTCCATCATGGGTCCTTCCCATAGGATACAGACATAGACTCTCCACAGACTGCAGCTTCCTTCAGAAAATATCTACCCACTCCATGGCTTTCAGTGTGGGTATCAGCTCCAGTGCAATCGCCAGAAGTGCAGGGGAACCTCTGCCCTACTCCGGCACCTGCAGCCCCTCCTCCCCCTGCTTCTCTCACCTTGCTGTCTGTAGGGCTATTTCTCACCCTTTTCTCATCCACTCCTCTCCCACAGCTACTGTGGAGTGTTTTGCGCTCTCGTAAGTGCTTGTGCCCTGTGCTGGATCCAAGGGAGCCAGTTAGAACCGGCTGTGTCCAGCACAGGACAGGCTCTGCCCTGCATCCCTCTCATCCCCAAGGCATTGCCACCTACCCCCAATACATCAGATAGAACATGTGGAAAGGAACAGCAAAAATACTGATGCCAGTATGTTTCCTTGGCCTTCTTCTTTGACATAGATATTTTCTAGCTGTCATGAGTACCGTCCGCTTCCCTGTCTCATGTAGACACAAGTTTATGAATCTAATTTTTTTACCAGATTGTTGTTTCTTTAGCTGATAATAAGAAACCGAAGATCAGTTAACTGCCTTATGTTGTAAGCATCACATTTTTTGGCAGAGGAACTAGGACACGGAAAATATTCCAATATTTAGGAAGTAGTACTGTTGAAATTATATTCAGAGACGTGTCAGTAAATTATTGCAATTAGCTCTGAGAAATTTCTCTGACCTATTTCAGACCATCTATTCATCCCCATTCAAATTTTTTGAAGAGAATTTTGCTTGTTAGTGTGAGTGAGCTAGAGAAATACACCTTGTGTTAAAATAAAATAAAATAAAATCAAAGTAGGACTCGGCAGATAGGAAAAATTTAGGATAAACCTATGTTTCTCTAACTTGCATTCATATATCACTTCTGGAAACTACTTTATTTTCCCTAAGACACAGCCACTGATAAAATCAAGTGTCACAGTTTTGGGGGTTTTTGTTTAGTTTCGGTATTTTACCTTTTTCATGGGAGAAGTGTACATTTTAAATGTAAAATCCATGCAACTATCATGCCTTTAGACTTTCCCAGTGCTGAAAAGGTTAAAGAAATACTAAACAAAAATCAGGATATTTTTCATCTTCTGCCATACTTTTTCCATCAGATAGAGAAAGAAGGGCAGGAAAAAAGATTTAAAAAAAAAAGTGGTATTTGTTAGGAAGATCACATTAAGTATACCTGTACTAATGGTGAGCCATGATCCATAACTTGCAGTAAAGGCCAGACTTGGGCATCTAGCTTATAAGAAAAAAAAAAAATGCAACATAATATTTTTATTCATAATGGGTTTAGACACCACTGACAAAGACTGAACTTTCAGGTTCAAGCACCGTGCTGCACAGTCCAGTAGTAGTGTAACATTTTTGTTTTTTTTAAAATTTCAACACAGTAGGACCCTTAAGGTCAGCTTTTTCTCATAACAGACTTGAACACTGCCATAGTCAGTCAATGATAAAGGCATTCCTTCCTCAGGAACTGTACCTATAGGACAAAGACTAATGGTTTCAAACTGAAAGAGGGGAAACTTACATTCTATATGCAGAAGAAGTTCTTTACTGTGAGGATGTTGAGGGCTCACAGGCTGCCCAGAGAAGCTGAGCAACCCTGTCAAGGTTGAATGGGACTTTGAGCAGCCTTGTCTAGTGAGAGATATCCCTGCCCATGGTGGGAGGGCTGGAACTATATGATCTTTGAGGTCCCCTCCAACCCAAACAATTCCGTGATTCTATGATTTTATAGAATCCACATGAGTTATGAGGCACTGTACCTTGAAGACTAATCTTCAGCCTGCTATATATTTGGCAAAGTAGGTGTTTTTGAGAACTAAAATTGAAAATATCAAGATCTCATGAGTTTAAAAATGTAGTCAGCATCCAGAAATGGCAAGGAAGAAAATAATAGGTTATCCATAGACAAGATGGTAGTAATAGAGCAGTGCAATCTCTGTTCTGGACAAAGAATAGTGAAAAAGCATTTTCTTATTCTATAAAATGGTTTCATACCAGAGGATCAACATTTTGTGTTAAAAATTGCCTTCCTCAAAGAATAAGTCTTCTTTGAAGCTTCCTTATCAAAATGCAGTTTTGCATTAAAAAAATTCACCTATTAAATGACCAACTTACACGATTTCAAAATAAAAAAAATACAGCAAAACAAAACAAATCAAAACAAAGAGCATCCCAGAAATACCCTTTTCAATATCAGCAATAGGTTAACTAGATCCACACAGAGAAACTTGAAAAATTCCCATTACTACACAAAGGAATGCAGCATGTTGAGAAAACCTGTGTTTCTGGACCACGTTGTCCTACTGGGAAGCAGCTGCACGAGACGTAGCTTGTTACTGAATGTGAATATGGAAAGCGATGGGGTGTCTGTCATTAGTGCCTCAGAACTTTGTACAATTTCATGGTATGTAGACATCTATATGAAGAGGGAACCTCGTGGTAACGTTTGTAGAATGCATCAAAAGTTTCATTTCTTCAACAAGGGAATGTATTACCCTACAGTGGACATAGTAACGCTATTCACATCATCTCATAATGCATCATGCAGTATAACCTTCCTATTATGTCAGTTGGTGATTTACCTATCTTATGTTAGAGATAGCAGCAGCTGGTGCTATCAACAAGCTTTTTTCTGAACTGTTTTGAAATTTCAAAAAAGGAAGTTGAACAAAAAGAAGGAGAATTTTTTTAATTCATATATGAACCACAAAAAATTGTTCATCATCACACTTGAAGGCTGATAAAGTCCCTCTTGAAGCTAGTCTGTAGGGTTTAGTATTTTTTATTAATATTGTATTTCTTAAGATTTTTTTTGAGTGTTTGGGATTTTTTGAGGAGCTTTTTTTTGTTTTTTCGGGGGGTGTTTGTTTGGTGGGGGGGTTGGGTTTTTTTTGTTTTATTGTTTTGTTTTGTGGGGTTTTTTGGTTGTTTTTTTTTTGGTGATAGCTTGCACCAATTTGAATTATCATAAGCCACTTAAAATTGCCTAATATTATTTGCTTCATAGAGGAGCAAACACTGGAATATAAAGAAAGCTTTCAAAACTAGGCCTGATTTTTGTTCAAGTCAAGGATACAATTCAGTTTGTATGAGGGTCATCAGGTCTTAGTCCATATAAAATAAACAGCATGCATCCTCTTAAAGTGCTCACAGGGTGGCCCATTGCACCACAGTAGTGTGTGCTAAACTATCAGAATACCAGTAATTTGTGGAAAAGGTACAAGAGGGACAGTGCACCTCTCCTATGAGGAAAGGCTAAGAGAATTCAATTTGTTCAGACTGGAAAAGAAATAGCATTGGGGTGACCTAACCCTGCCCTTCTAGTACCTGAAGGGAGCCCACAGGAAAGATGGAAAGGGACTGTTTACAAGGGCATGTAGTGGCAGGACAAGAGGAAAGAGCTTCCAACTGAAATAGAGTAGATTTAGATTAGATGTTGGGAAAAAAATTATTTACTTTGAGGGTGGTAAGTCACTGGAACAGGTTGTCTAGCAAACTTGTGGATGCACCATCCCTGGGCCAGGGACAGGCTGGATGGAGCTCTGGGCCATATGGTCTTGTCAAAGGTGTCCTGCCCATGTCAGGCAGGTTGAACTAGATGACCTTTAAGGACCCTTCCAACCCAAGCCATTCTATAATTCTGTGGTTTCATTACTGTCAAAGAAGGAGTTCTTTAGGAGAACAAAACATTAAATTACTTACAAGGTGGTATCTACTTATATTGCAGCGTACTTCAAGCTATTCTGTGCAGCCCTACTTGATACAACTGATAATGTGGTAGATTTGGGAACAGCTCAGAGCTCTTGAGTGTCCATCTACTACTATTTCTATGGTAGTGCAGAAAAATAAATTTAATTTTTTGATGCTACGACTATTTATTTTTCTTTATGTTTAAACAAAAAAATAAATCACAAAATGCCCTTTATTGGTCGTGAAAATGTCAGCCTTGTCTCAGTGCTGGCTATAAGCCTGTATGATTTCTTTTAGTCCTTTCTAAGTATCAACTCTGTGAATTTCTGTGGTTAGCAACACATAATTAAATACAATTCTTCCTAGTGATGGTACTTGCACTTTCATATAGCTGTCAACTTGTTTTCCAACATCAGCTATACATTAGGCGATATGTAACCATGACACCAATTAAAAAGAAAAACATACAAAAGTCAGACTGATTTCTTGAGTTTACAGTGTCTGTGTTCTGGTATAGATACATGTAGGCTATAGGATAGCAACATTTTCTGCAAATTTTATGTGGACATAATTTTGCTCTGAAAGCTCTCTGCATAGATACTGTTTGTTATCTATACTAGAAAAAAATGCTTATTAGCACTTTCTAAAATACTTGGAATTTAACTGTCAGTATTATTAGTATGCAAAACTGTTCTTACTTTAAATATAAACTCTTTGAAATGAAAGGTTATTTTTTTTAAAATCTTTGTTTTTAAAATTTTCTTGAATAAAAGCCAAAATGTCTTCCTTACTTCATTGAATAATTAAAGCTTAATGTATCATGTCATTGTGCAGAGTAAAAAGTCAACTTAAATATTAAATAATTTGGGGAGAAAAAAGATGTTACCTTTGACTCCTCTTTATAGTGGGAGTTTTGTATTTTACTTAGAGTACTAATAGAATATTGGTAATTATTTTTTGCATATACATAGAGAATGTGTCAGTAATAGACAGGAGAGCTTCAAATTCTTATTGTTTTTGAAAAAATGTATATACTAACCAGTTTTTCAGCTGGTGTAAATCACTGCCTTCATGCAACCTATGCAGTTTCTGTCAGTATTATCACCCACACTACTTTCCCTAACCTTTCCTTGTTTTATCCCTGCATGGTGTATGTGTTATCGTGAATGAAGTGCAGACCCTGACAGAGAACTTGGTACAGAGGATGAGACAAAAAAGGGAAATACAAATTGATTATGGTGTGTTTTGTGCCAGCACTATGACAACTTTTCCCTTCAAATCTCATTAGGCATTTTCCTTTCTTCAGTGTGTTCTGCCTGCTTCTGCTCCTGCCAGTAGAAAATGTCACACTTCCAAAGAAGTGCAGGCATTTAAAACCTTTCTGTCACATGCCTTCAACCCAGCACATTGTTTTCTTCAGATAACTACACTTTTCTTCCACTAATGATGAACTGCATTCATATCTGCTGTAGCACTATTTTGGGCCACAAGGCTTTCTCTAAATCTAAAGTGCCTACAAGGTATAGACAGAGCCAGGAAATGTGTTATATACAGCACACTGAATTTGAATGCCAAGTCTTTCACAAATTCTCTTTGGTGCCCAGCATTACGTTTATCAGTGTCTGTGTTTAATATCATACTAAATAAAAATAATTTATCAAAATTATTTTATTGAAGAGTATACATAATATTTAAGTAATTCTTTAACAACTGAATTGCCTTTAATTCTGGGAATTCTCTTATCTTTAGATAAAAAAAAAATAAAAGGAGAAAAAGAAAAAAATGCAGTCTAAGAAAAAAAGTTTTCTAATTTGTAATTACAAAGAAAAAAACCCTCCAAAGCAAGTAACTTCTTTGGACTTATTTTTGACATCACTCTGTGTGTGTGTGTATATATATTTTTATAAGAATATGTGTGTGTGTGTGTATATATATATATATATGGTTTTCCCTCATAATTACCTAGGGTTCACCAGGTTTCATTTTCATAGCTATGTATTTTCATAGGGTCCATAATTTCAGAAATTTACTTGATCTGATGACTTTGGAAGTTCTTGCCAAAGGAAGTACAAAAGGAAGAAAAGCTTTGGAGAGAGTATATTCAGCTGTTGCCTACATATGGTGTACTGTTCTGTTAAGAGTTTAAGTGTAAGGTAATGTGTAAGGTAACTGTGGACTTTTCCAGATTAAAGAAAAGTGTACAATTTAGTAGGTAGAGAATGTATAGCTACTTAGAGCTAATTGTCTATGTGGATTGTTTCAGCATGAAAAAAATAGCATATTTGTAAATCTAACTGACTTTAAAGTGATTTATTCAATACGAGCTTGATATTTCCACATTGGAAATGAGCCCCTATTAGCAATAACACATCAATTTAGCTGTACGGGCAAATTCTCTGAGGATATGTGAAATTAGGAGTTTAAATTATGTAAGATTTTATTACAAATTGAGGCCATGTACCCTATAAACAATGGGGAGTGAGTTTAAGTTTCTTCCTTTAAATAATTGTCTTAGATTTCTACAGCTTTCCTCATCTTTCCTTTGCCACCGTAGAGCTTTCTATATTCTTTATATGTGCTCAATCTCTTCTCATATATATATGTATGTATGTGCATGTGTGTGTAAATATGTATATTTGTCTCTCTGTGTGTTTTTGTACTCCTACTCAGTTTTGATATTTTAGCTGCAACCTTATGTGCTTAAATGAAGATGTATTTAAACTGATGTATCCACTGTGGTGTCGGCTAGGAAACTCCAGGGACATTTTTTTCTGGGAGAGGTCACCTTCTATCTCGATTTGATGAGAGCTGTTACTCCAGCTTCTTCTTCAGTATGTCAATTTTTTTTTTGTTCTAATGCTCCAGGGACATTTTGGTAAGATAGTCACTTCTTCCCTACCTGTGTCTNAGATTCCTCTAGCATGGCATCCTTTTGCAGTGCTAGCCAGCAGCAGTGACATTTTTCTGTCCAACAGGAGGTGTTCTAATGATACACAGCAGTAGCACTAGTAGGAGCCTAAGTGGCAGCCAATGTAGCATCAGCCCAGTCACTTCAAATTAAGTTTGGATGATGAATCTGTAGAACTGCAGAGCTTATGAGGCTGAGACACAGAGTTTATGTGATTACTTCTCTTTTATGTTTTTTTTTCCCCTTTTTCTATTACATTTGACTTTGCAAATCAAAGCATGATATACATGGTTAACTTAAGGCTTCTAGACGGCAAGATGGAACTTAACTAGGATACAGAAAAGATACAAAAAACTTGGAAAAATTGAACTTACAGGCCTGAATGGGTAGCTGGTGGCTAAAACTGCTGTAAATGAAAATTCACATAGAGGAGTTATTCAGGCTTTCATTGTTGCCCACCAAAGCCCTTTGTTTGCTTAAAGTTCACGATTCTGGGAAAGAAATATAAGAAAAATGAGGTTAATATCTTGTTCTTAAAGGAACAGCATGTTCTGACACATCATTGTATTTTTGTTAAGCTTGTTAAAAACAGGACAGCCTTGCAGTAATTTTGGAAGAACTGAAAATACAGTTGCATTACTTCATTCAAAGAAGAATAAAAAAAGAAGTCAACCAAATAAAAGTTTTTATTTATCACGATCATTTACAATGTTATGAAAACAGGTATAAAATACAACTGGAACATAACTTACATTATACTATACAAAATAATTCTGTGCGCTTCTCTAATACATTTCTAATATCACAAAAATCTCAAAATATGTATATGCTACACCTCTGTAGAGCATAGAAATGTTTCTTCATCCCAATTTTGACATGAAGTATCATAAATTAAAAGTTTCATGTTACAAAAGGATTTTTTTCCAATAAGAATAAAATTTGTAGCTCCAGAGGATAGACTTTACCAGGATAAACAGAATTTTTTTCTTGGTCCTCTTTTCTTTTATTAGTGAGGCGTATTCAGAAGTATATAATGAGTTACATTGCTAATGTTTATCAGCTTTTTCTGTTATTTGGATGAATATAGTCCATTTACAGTTTTTTTAATTTATTTTTGCTTATAAAGTAACGACAAAAAAATAAATATTCATTTTAAACTATGTTTCTGTTATTGCCATTGTGCTTGCATATAGAGGACAAATGTATTCTATTTTAAGTAGGGCAAGGAGAGGACTGGAGTATCTCTCCCTAGGACCAAGGGATATAAAATGAGTGGCATTTTGCCAGCTTGTTTACACCACACTGTTAAAATCTGATTATTAAAATTACTAGAGAGAAACCTCTGCCCAAATTAAAGTGCCAAGCAGATCATATGCTGAGGTCCACAGTATGGATTTTATTTAGCAGTGAGCGGGAGAGAGAGGGGAAAAAAAAGAAATAGAAAAGCGAGGAGAGTGAGTGGATAAGAGAAAAGAAAGTGAAAGATTCAGCAGAACAATAATCATCATCTCTAGACGTCCCATGGTTTCCCCTTTGTCCTCTTCTTCTGGTCTTCTCAGTGGTGAGGGTTGCACGAAACACACAGTTCCACGTATTAATGGAGCTCAGGAGCATTTGGGAATGGCCAAGAACCTGCCTGGTCTTATCAAATGAGTCTGTGGGCTACAGGCTCTCCACACCAAACCCAACCAGTGCTGATTTTCAGCACAGCTGCTGTTGGCTTTCCTTGTGGACACATTCTTCTTCCTAAGCCTTGTCTACTTCTCCTTAGACCTGAGATAATTGGATAATAGTGTTACCTTTATCTTATCTCAAGTTCCTATCTTGTCTTTTAAAGTCCAGTTTCCTGAAATCCAGGAGGCAGGGTGTGCTTTAATGGTTGCAACTTCATTATACAGTTTGCCAGAGTGAGCAAAGACCTTTGGTGAACTTAAAAGTGTTTTAGACAATTATAATTTTACGGATGCTTGTAAGCGCCTCGCTTGTACTGGCTAGTCAGTCAGATCCAATAATCTTTATCAGTCAGAGAGCTCATATGGATCCTCCCAAAGATCTCAGCCTGGCTTCTCAAGTAACAGAATCATAGAATATTAAGGGATTGGAATGAACCTTAAAACCTTCTAGTCCCAATGCGCTCTGCCATGGGCTAGGAAACCTCCCACTAGGCCAGGTTGCTCGAGGCCCTATCCACACCTGCAAATTGGGCAGAGAAGTGGTTGAGAGCAGCCCTGCAAATAACACCATTGAAAAGTTTCTAAAATGCATGCATTCTTCTATTTAGAAACAATTATTTTTAGTAATATTCTCGTTTGTTTGATAGAAATATCCCACTAAATTTATATTATTTCATACTCCACAATGTGTGAAGGAATGAGGGCATTTAGCTTTGTGACTGTTACACTGTCATAAGGTGAAAGACTGTATTTTAGAAACACAAAAAAAATATAGAATGGAAAAGTTTATCAAGCCGACAAGGAAAATCTTGTAGAATCAAATAATCATAGATTGATTCGATTTGGAAAAGACCTTAAGTATAGTTACAATTCCCCCATCATGGTAAGAGATGCCAACCACTAGACCAGGTTGCCCCAGACCCTGTATCTTTAGATAAACTTTCTGTAGTCATGCATTTGGGTCTGATATTTTCAGTCTCTTTTGAAGATGATACAGTGCAAATGACTCCTATAATGAACGAATCTAAAG
Organism: Cyanoderma ruficeps; assembly: GCA_008694505.1. Taxonomy (NCBI): domain Eukaryota; kingdom Metazoa; phylum Chordata; class Aves; order Passeriformes; family Timaliidae; genus Cyanoderma; species Cyanoderma ruficeps. The sequence goes on along the minus strand of VZDJ01007755.1, from coordinate 23,799,125 downwards.
ACTTCTGCAAGGCTTCATCAGTTACAAAAGGGAAACAAAATGGAAGTTCACAGCCTATTGCTTAACAAACAGTTTTTAGTTCAGAAAGTGTTTGTAGGGATCTGGGCATATTTACATGCAGACACATCCACATGCTGACTTATAGCTGTAATACTTTCTTCAAGGAAGAAAGATCAGTCTAAAAATATCTTTGTGCTACAGAGTTATGCTTAGAATGCGCAACAATAGATGTAATATACATATAACAAACATTTCACTATTATCTTGTGTTTTAAGATAGATAGTTTTCATTCAGATTTCATTCAGATTTAGGATCATCACTCTCATCTAGTAAATACCAAGAGGTAGCAAGGTATTTGTACTCATTTTCTCTGCAAACTAGCTTATATTTAAAACACTTTTGTAATACTCCATGTATCTACTCATTCTCTATTTAGACCCTAATACAAATTGGCAAGAATATTATGCGTAAATAGTCCCACATATTATAAGAGACTAAAAACTCTGGTAAAACCCATTAAATTATGAAATATCATCAGAAGCCTTAGGAAAAAAAATGGGTTTTGAAGACAAAAGGGAAAAAACCCTTTAATTTTTTTGATAATACCCAGTAATTCAAATTCAGATACATATATCATCAGTACACTTGCCTTATAAATTTATTACCTCATCTTCTCTGAAAACTAAAAGGGATCTAGTTGGAGACTAAGCTCTCTGTTGCCCTGTTTACTCTGTGACCTTCACTTGAAGCCCTTAAAGACTACAAACCATTTTTTTTTACCTCTTGTCCTTTCCACAATTCACTGCATGAAGGTTTTGTGCGTGTCTCTTGACTATCCAGAAACATTTTTCATGACTTTAACGTATCGATTGCATGCTTACTGTCTTCAGTATTTGAACAAAGAATCTCAGAACAATCTTGTCTCAATGTAGTGGAGCTTCAATAGAATGATTTTAGAGTTCTTTTATTTTAACCAAGAAAACAAACTGCAAAATAAAATTATATCTCAAACTTTATTTGTATGTAACTGTAGGTGTGAGCACCAAAAGCAGAAAGTGGTGTAGCCTGCAGGGAAAACATCATGTCGTCATTGAGTTCCAAAGCATATCATCAGTATAGCATAGCCAATATTAAGGACATGATTCAGAATCAGGGAAATTAATGACCAGTTATCAGCAATATATGGCTTAAATTGGATAGGTAGGAAATATAACAGAATGTACTCAGATTAACATTTCTTGTAGTTAGTAGAATATATTTAAAGAGGCAAAACTGTTGTACTTTCTGGAAAATCTTGTTACAGCTGTCACTGCAACTGTAGAAATAGCAACACCAAGAAGAATTATCTCAAGCTTTGAGCACAGTTCTTATATCTATTTGACATGTACTCAGTAATAGCCCAGAAAACCTAGGTTATCGGCTTTATAAAATAGCAAACAGTTTAACTAGGGTCTAATGAAGCAATACAAAGACTTATGACTGAAAAATCTTCACAAAGTTGTTTTGAAGGTAACAAAATGCCTGTATTCTTACTTCCCCTCCCCTTGTACTACCAGTGTTGTTTTATTGAGTAGCATTTTCTCTCTCTTTTTACAGTGTTGGGTTTTTCCGCTTCTACACGTGAAAAATATTGGAAAAAAGAATCCTTACTTTCCAGTGTCTTAAACTAAATGTAGATATTTTTAGGTCCCCACATTCAGTAAAAAGAGAAAAAATACTCACCAGTTATTTCATGGTTCAAGTGGATATATATAATCATGTTATAGAAGCATCTTACTTTAATAATTGTACTACGTATTTTATTGGAATATTTGCACTGGAAAAAAGATGCCAGGTGTTACAGACTTAGTGTGTCTAAGGATATGAGATGACTGGAGAAATTTAGATAACTAAGGATATAGGTGATTAATGCAGCCTTACGTGACTCCAGGATATCAGAAGACCAAAGCTAAAAAAACCACAGCTTTAAAGACACCAAAGTTCTTCACTTAAAAACACGCACTAAGAAAAAGAAAAAAAATCAATCAAACAAACAAACAANNNNAAACAAACAAACAAACAAAATCAACAAACATTTAGGATTTTTTTTAAGGTTTTGTTGGTTGGGTTTTTTGCCTGTGTTTTAAGGAATAAACTTTATAGTTATTCACAAGGACTATTTCCCCTTTTTTGTTAGCTCTTATCGCAGACGGCCTTATGAGAGTTTTATCTCGGCATCTCGATCACTTTAACTTCTCGCCAATTCTATCTGAAACATTCAATTTTATCATAAATATTTTTGGATAGTGGCAGCATCTTCTGTCCTGAAACTATCATGTTTTTGTCACACAGAAGTGCTGTGTAAGGTAACCAGTTTTAGAGACTCACATAAGGGAATTCAGTGATGTAGTCTCCATTGCAAATGTGCTTAATCTTGATGTTCTAGTGTAACTCGTCTATGTATACTGAACAAAGAACTCAAGGCACTGTGTTTACTTTGGTAAAATCCTTAGATTTTCTGGGTCAACACACCGTATTCATCATAGGTAGCATGAAAGCTTCAGCTAGAAGTGGTGAATGCTGATCAGGTTAGTGCTATTCTACTGCATGAGACATACAGTGCATTAAATGAGTATTTTCATATCTTTTAAAAATGTGTAGGTTATTTCCAAGTTTTTGTTACAGTTTGAGTTTGTTTTCTTCCCCACAAGTATCCAAACAAAATTCTAGGCAGTTACATTGAACCCATGGATATCAAGGAAATTGGTTTCCATGGGAACCTTATCCACAAGACAGTTTTCAAATGCTTTTCTGCTTTACAGGTGACATTTCAGTAATTCTAATGGTATTAATATTGAAAGTGGACATGAAATATATGACATAAAATGATTTGTATGTGTGCGTGTGTGGACAGAACCTCAGCAAACAGCATATTGAGTGAGCAGCGATTTCAACACCGTGATTGTGACAGTTTGTCTGCTTATTGTAAACTATTCCCAAACACCTCATTTTGGGACAAATCTGAGTATCGTTTGTTCTGCCTCTAAGTTTTAAGCACACATATACTTCTAGAAGAAAGAAAATTAGTTTCAGCACAATGCATAATAAGTTCACTATACATTAAGGGATTTCTTCATTATGAGGCATTCACATCTGAAACCAATTTTCTTCCTGCAGGAGGAGACTGCATTAAGAGTGCTGCAGACTAATTGAGATAGCAACACAGCAACAAAGCTGGAAACCTGGACAGAAATGTGGCAACTGGTGAACCCTGCTGCCTTGATTAGCACAGTAATTACAAAGCAGGTGTTAGCGGACTGCCTTAATGGGCTGCGCAAAAGGTCAAGAGGGCTTAGCTATCATTTTTTCCTCATCAAATTATTGAATATTTATTTCACCACTTTTCTGATTTGAATATGTCTGAGGAGGACTAGTGATCGCCATAGAGCAAAGTCACTTTTTTCTTTTTCCCCCTCTCTTCATTATATTTGTGTTAGACAAGAGGTCATTTTGAATAAGAGTATGTAGTAGCTTGTCAAAATGAAACCACTTAAGCCAGGGACTAATGCCCAGTGTTTACACTATTTTAGTGTTAAACCCCTACAAATTGTGTTTATCTGGTCTGAATGTACAGTACATCTCAGTGTGTTTCTCTGTAGCAAAGGAGACAATCCTGAGATTATGAATAGATATATTTTTTTTCCTGGTGTAGGTACTTAATGGATCTGCTCTCTTTCAACTGAGCAAAAATTATAATTTTCAGACGCAAATATTGAGCTTAATCTCATCCCTGAGGAGAAGTATCTACCTCTCTTTTCTTCCTTTTTGAGGAATGTATATCTTCTTGCTTGAAGACAACTGCATCTTCAAAAGAGAACAGTGTATGAACAATTTAAAGAGACAAGAAAAATGTTTGATGGAAAATTAAGTTAGTAATCATCATTTATTTCTAATTAATGTTGAGTCAAGTAGTTCCAGAGTATAGTTAAATTCAGGGGGAAAAACAACACAGATATTGAAGATGGAGGTAAAAAATGGAAACAGAAGTTGGTTTTGTTTGAGTCAGAGAAAAGCTACCAAACAAAAATTAAAGGTAAGGTTTTATTTGATTATATAATTACTTAGAACACAAGATTGGTTATGTCAGAGAATATCAATGGTCTAAATCTAATGACTTCAGAAAAATATTTTGAGAGTTTATTTTTAAACATTTTGGGAAATCAAACCATTATGGGATAGGTACGCTATACATAATTTGCCATAAATACTAATGATGGAAGAATCCATTAAAGATTATGTCTGGATTACCTATTTCAAATCTACCTCCATGTATGTAAGTAAATAAATATATTTCTTTTGTCATGGGTCTCTTCATTGTATTCACAAGAGCAGCACTTCATGCTTTTAAAATTTGAACAAATGGTCTCTAGTATTTTTTTCAGTTCAATCATTTAATTAAATCTTTATTGACACTTCCTTATAATTTCCTTAAAAAAAATTACTTCCTGAGTCACAAGCCATTCTGATCTTCTCTTGAAAGACATGGTTTAAAGACTATTCTTTCTCTAGACATAGCAGAATGCACCACCAAACAAAATATTGTCTTTCTTTAGTATGCTGCTCTTCTTGCAACAGAAATATGCACATATGCCCAGATGTGAAATACTTCTTCCATTGCTCTGAAAACTAGAGTCTGGTTTATGCTGAGGGCTGTTCAAGGTGAAAGTAACGTTTTTTTGCCATTTTCACACATGAGAATACCATGTGTAAATGCAGAGCCCTGTGCAGATTCCTACAGATGAATGAGAAAAAGAAAAGTATTTAAGACCAGTAAATAATTGTGACAACATTTCCTACACAGTATCTGCTGAGTGTGGAGGATCAGCAGAAGCAACCCTTTCCCACAGGGTGTCCCAACCTACAAGACATGGACCCTGTGGTCAAAGTGACTGATGCACCAGACTGAAGACAGGTTATCTGAATGTCACGAGAGAGAGAACCAAAAGCAGTTTTTGAAGAGAAGATGCTGAAATAAATGGACTCAGACTTTTTTTAGCGGCAAACTCTAGAAGACACACAAAGGGCAACTGGCAGCTGGAGAAGGCTCTCACAGGTTAAGTTCACACAGTGACTGAAGTATATCTTTAATGCAACCTCTCACGATCCGCAGTAAAAATAAGCTGAACAAGTGTCATGCTAGTCCTTGTTTTTGTCCACACCAGATGGGATCCCTGATTTTACTGGTCTGTTTCCGTGTGATCACTGGATATTGCATGTATATCTCATCTAGGAAATAGCCTTCTTATGAGGGTATAAATTTCAGTAAAATCTATCCTGCATTCATAACAGCTAGACAACAAGATGAGAATTTCTTATATTTGTACAAGCAGCAAAAATATCAGATTAATTAATGTGAAGATCCCTCTACATTCCTTACAGAATACACGAAATCATGTACTTTTATCAGTCTAGAAATCTGTAACTAATTTTTCCTTGCAGATAATTTTTAGAATCTTCAAAAAGACTTTAATCCATTCAAGGTGTATCTTTTCCAAATAGATTTTTATTTTAGAATATTGTTGCAATGTTACTATTACATTAGAATTTTTTTGGGGCTTATCCATTCTGAAATCTTTTCTGAACTACTGTCTTTCTGACAATAGTCTGAGGACAAAAAGATAAAAAATAATAACCATCTCAACTTAATTACTTTCTTTGAAAAGGTGACACATATTTCAAATTTAAGTGAAGCTGAGGGACAATAAGTACTTAAACTGCTTGAAGACAGTTTTCTAGAGCTTATGCCTTTTTCAGATAAACATTTAAAGTCTTCATTTTTCTTACAAATGGAGTAAACATGAATAGGGAATCAGATTAAATTAATCTGATTCCAGATTCCAGCCTTTTAAAAGAACACATAACCAATCCTGTAATATCCTCTTTATTTTTTTTTTAGTGTATACAGGCACACACTTACATTCTCAGTGGTTGTAAGGCATTTAACATCCAATAATTTCAGTAAGAGTTATCTTCCTAAATATTTATTGAGGCTCTGAACAACATCTAATCAGATTTCTGTCTCCAACTGTTTTTCAATGGGTCTTTAAGTGATAAATCACATAAAACTTTTGTTCTGTAAAAGTCAAGATGCTATACACAATCAACCTTTAATTTGATTCCAAAAAAAGTGGCCCTAGAAATTTGGCCATATAGTCCTCTGTAAATCTAAATTTAGCTTTGTCATTATACATAAATTATTCGTGGCCACTGTTGATTTATTTCAGTGTTCCAGTTTCTGTCATCTATTACATTTTAGGAGGGGGAAAGCACAACAGATTTTTTTTTTTTAAGAGAATTCTGAGACTTTATACACCTTATTTATTTTTTCCTAAGAGAAAGACTTCACCCTAGGCTACATTTTCTTTAATTTCAGAACAGTTTTTAAGGACAATTACCATCCACAAAACTAATTTCTTCGCTTACTGTAATTTTGCAGGGAGGCTTGGATAATTAAAACTAGCTGTGAACAACTAAAGCTGGGCTGTGTGTGAACATCATTTATGTCTGTCAAAGAAACTATTGTTGATCTATCACAAACATCCAAATAAGTGAGACTGCCAAACCCAAATCCAGACCACGTCTGAGGACTTGTAAAGCATTGGCAAACTGATATGCAGTCTTGCTGGTCCAATATGATAGTCCTTATAAATTAATATCTTTTAAGAAAGCAATCACAGATAATTTTTCATACTGGACTGGACTGTCTGCAGCAGTCCTCTATGTATCATTACTCATTGCTATTTTTAATATTATACTACCAAGAATAAGTTTTAAATGTCTGAGTGATAAGGTCATCAGTTGATCAGCTTCCTACAATGGGAAGAACATTTGTGATTTTAGTGTTAAAGTTTGAAGTTGTAAGCCATTGTGGTGACAATGTAGTAGTGCAATAAAAAAGGCATAATTTTATGCCTTTATGTTTGAAATTTCTCAATTTAAATTTATCCTTATAACCACTGGGACTGATGTGTTTCAAGTTTTGAATTATTTAAAATTAAGTTCAAATTGAAGTGTCATTGAACTGTGGCCTTGCTCATCTTGGTACTATCAGACTTGTCAAATCTGTGCCATCCAGAGTTTTTCAAACAAATCCATATTTGAGTGTATTCCAAAGTCAGCTAACATTCTGACAATTACACCTGGGGCTAGGGATGTGTGATAGGCACACCATATATGCATAGATATTACCTTAGTTGTATATTTGCATGCTTCTTTCTACAAAGATTAAAAAAAAAAAAATCAAAAAAAAAAATCACTTCCAAAGCAAGAATTTCCCCCAGTACATCCTTTCTTACTCTGTCTTGCCTCCCTTGCTTCCACTGTCTGGTACTAAGTGAGTCTATCAAGGTCTCTTTGGTATCCATAAGTTTGAGTTTGATTGCATAGAAGCACTTGCTCCTTTTCCTTGCTGAATCAGGTCAACTGCAGAACAGCAGCAGAGGGATTGTGTGATTGACAAGTCTGCCTTTGGGATGCCAGCAGACATGAAAGTACACTGGTAGCAGAGGCTCCAATTAATTTCATAGAGAAACAGCACAAGAAGTGGAGCTACACAATTTTTTTTACATGAATCTTAAGAAATAACTAATAAATGCATTCAATCTCAGAAGCAATCTTTGGAAATCAGTCTGACACAAATTATCTGTGAGAAATTTTGATCAGGAAAGGATTTTGCTTCAAGCTCACTCCTGCAGCATTTATCCCTGGTGGTTCATTTATAATGGTCTTAAAGCAAATGCTCAGAAAAGGTTAAAACTCTGACTGGAGTTGCAGAAAAGTTGAAGCCATTTAGGCACTTAGAGAGCAAGTTTGTTATTTACTTTGATAGGTGAAAAAGGGCCAAACTGCATTAAACCAATCCCAAGTGCGTTATATAAACATTTCCATTTATAATCTGAGTCATCTACTGGCTTGGTAATTCCAATATCAAGGATGTGGTAAGCTTAAAAGTAGCTCTATAGTACTGAGTTGCAGCAAAGGCAAGCACATGTTAATTTTAATTTGTGCACCAGATTGTAGTCTAGTCAGACATACTCAATATAGAGTACACGTCTTAGTGATGAAGGTCAATATTATTTTAAATTCAACATGCAATTGTGATTTTTATTTTATCTGAATTTCATTTCAAGTTCTGGTTGGAGCCTTTTTTGTTTGTGTCATTTGCCTCCAATCGTGTTTAAAAATGGCCAGAGAATGATTTCACCTATGATGCATTTGTTAGCGCATAAAAAATATCTTTGTTAGCTGAACCTCAGGCTTGAATGTTTTCAATTTATTAACTTGGGAATAATAAACTTTTCAAAAACTTTACACATTCTTAGTGAGTTCTTTACAGCACTGTGGCTTTTTGTCCTATGCCATTGGGAGTGAATGCTGAAGGCAGACTGAATGAAAGTTGTTTTGACACCTCTGCTGAAAGAATTTTAAGATCATTTTAGTCAGCTGCAATTATACTGTTGGGTAAGGAATTCAAAACCAGTGGTCTCATTAGTAAGTGTTTCAGTAAAAACTGCCATCCATTGTGACAAGATATATTACATGTTATAAATTCTCTTGCAGTCAATGATAGCTTTTGTATATGTAAAAATATTTTTCCCCATGCATGCCAAAAATCTCTCACATTTTAGCTTAGATCATCACAAATTAAATTAGCAAATTGTCTAATTTTCAGAGATAATCTTTTTCATATGATTGCACTGACAATGTGATTTCTGAAGGATGGAGTAAACTTAGTGACACGAATACCAAGTACAACTGTTCATGCATTCCACATCTCTGCAGTGAAAGTATACCAAATGCAAAACACTTTATTTTATCTTTATCTTGCCCCAATTACTTTTACATCCCCACTTTTGGGGGATAAGTTGGCTTGTGCTGACCCTTCAAATTTCTGTTATCTGATCTGAACACCTAGCCTCACAATCTCCTGGCAGTGATTTGCTTGAAATTATTTGATCTTATATGGATGATGTATCTTTGTAAACTAATTGCAAGAGACAATGAAGAAATTTTTTTTTTTACATCATATGGACTAAACATAGAGAGATTTCTACCCTTTTTTCAATGTTACTTTCACGAACAACAGCATATGTCAGAAAAAAGTGTAATAATCTGCATTTTAAGGTCATCACCATGGAAAATATGAAAAATGCTGAACAGTGTGAACCAAGAAGAACACTGCAGGTTTTTTTAAAAATATGAGTATTTAGCATGCTACAAAAAATCACTTAACACCTGGTGAGGATGGCTCTTATGAGCTATTAAATGAATAGCATTCTCCAAACTTCTTCATCTTAAATCTGTGTGTGACTCAAGGCAAATGTTATATTGCTCTACTTAGTCCTATTACAGTATGATTACTTGAAAATCTGCATTTGGAAACATTTGCTAATAGAAAATAAAAGATGGCAAATAGCATGAAACATGCTCTTTTGCCTTGAATACACCACAAATATCTCACATAGATTGCAGTAAGTGCAGCAGTCTATGAAAATCTGTACATTGTATGCATATGCATCTTATTCCTTGATCACACATTTTTTGATCTGGATGAATGTACCTTCCAGAGAGAAACTGTGACTCCCAGACTGTCCCAAAGTGAATGCACAGTAAAATATGATTGAAGAAGTATCCTGCCACCTGAAGAGTCTTGATGGTGCCCCATATATACTGATAGTCTTAGGTAAAGAAAATTTGTCATCCCACCCCCTTTCATCTAAAGATGAATTCCTAAAGGCTCTAGCATGCAACATGTGGCTACGTAATGGTTTAATCTATTACTGATCATTGATAGTAGCAAATGAATTTCAGAAGTTGCAGGTGACATCCCCATAGAAGCTTCATGGGCCACGTTTTTAGCCTTGCCTGCTGCCCTCTGTCAGCTGACCAGCCCGTGTTGTGCCAGAACTTCCAAGACCTGGATACATTGTCACTGTAAACCACCCATAGACTGTCTGGATAGTGACTGCATGGATGCTTCATTCCTAAAGTGTCTCGTCAATCCTGAACTGAACTCCCAGAGGATGAAGGAAGCATGACTGAAGAAGCAACAGATAAGAAATGTTAGCAAGGAATGTGTTTTTAATTTGCAGAAGTTTTCTTAAGAAAATTGCAAAGGTAATGGTCCAAAATTGCATCTTCAGTATTGAGTTTAAGCCTAGTTTCTTACAAGTACTCTCCTACCCATCTGGTTGAATGCTTCTAATAAGTGGCAGCTGAAGTGACATCACAACCAAGACTGAGGAAGATCTATAAACAGACTAAGATAACAAAGACTGTCAGACAAACTGTAGACTGAAGATGTACTTCTGATGACAAAAACCTTCAGGGGCAAAAGGTAGAATGTTATTGTGACATGTAGCAGAAGTTAACTCAGTGTTGAGCTCACATCGTTTTTTTCTAATGAAAGCCACTACTGCAGTTAAAGATGGTGTTTTAATCTTGAAGTGTCTGGATGCATAGAGACACGTTGGCTTTGTATCTAACCACCACAACCAAGAGTTATGGGTAGTAAACATAACCACTGATGAATAGAATACATCAATGCATATTGGAAAAGCCCAGTGTGAATTGGCTTAAGGAAAAGAGCGTAACCCATGGCCTTTATATTTAAAGCAATGCAAGCACAGTTCCTGTGCCAAACTAAGCCTCCAGTCTGTTTAGAATCCACACAGGATCTGCTATTGCTTGGTAAAAATTTCACAGAGTGTGCTTGGGTTGGCAATCCTTTCCCTGCCTAGGACAGCATCTCAGTTCTGAAACTGGTGTGTATTGAACTTGATGAAAAGACAGTTAAGATGATAATACTTCTTCCATAAGGGGCATTTTATTGCACATATAATTTGAAAAGATTTACTGCTCAAATCTGCTTAGATATGTTACTTTGCTTTCAATTTCCTCTTTAGTTCTAAGAGGTACATTACAAGCTTATATGTCGATACATGGCCTGGATACATAATAAGTTTCCCTTAGCAACATTAATGATACGTATTTTTTCTTCCACGGTCAGCGTACAAATCACAAATTATGCAGCTTTTGGTGAAGTCTTTCAACTGCTAAATTCCTTCTACCTTCTTGTTCTCATTTGAAGTTTGTTGATCATAAGCACCATAAGAATACATCTGCTGAATGTGAATAAGACTGTTACTCTAGTTCTGGATCAGGAGCCTCATAGTCTTCCAGGATAGGTTTCCCAGCTAATTTGTGATATATAATAAATACCTTAGGCAACCTTGTCATCCACCAATTTCTCTGCTGACTGCGATGAGGATCCCATCTTCATTGCAGTGTTTTACCTGAAATACTTACACACCATTGATTCTATCCATGAAGATACCATTATTTCATTTTTTTTTCTTTTTTTTTTTAATTCAAGATCGTGCATTTCAGTTTGGTCCTGTCTTGAAGGCTTAGAATATAGTTGTACTAGCTGAGTCAATGAAGTCTTTCTATTTTTCTTTTCTTTTCCTTTTTTTTTTCCTTTTTTTTTCAATGTAGTCAGTATGCAGTAATAGAACAAATGTTAGTGAATCTTTAATATTTCACACTTGTTCTGATTTTATACAATATGTAGAACTGGAATATGGTAAGATCAGGGGAGGTCCCAGAAGGACATTACAGAAAACCCACATCCCTTGAAAATCCTGTTCTCGGAAAAGAAGAATTCTCCAGACAAAATAACTCTCCGTCTTGCCAGGAAAAAAGAGCGCTTTGTTCTTTGCCAGGAGAATGAGTTGTCCTTAATAAACTTCCTCTTATGTTACCTATGCATAAATAATAACCTGCTTTGATTTTTATTTTATTTTCTTTGTCAGAAAACCTGTGGGATTTGTGTGTGAAATCTGGTAATAATATCTTCAATGCTGATGTGTCATTTTGATTAATTTCCTTTATCTTTCACATGAGGTCTAACTTAATGCTTTCAGTATAGCAAATGGCTTTCCCTTCCTACATTCTGTCCTCATGTAGCTTGTAGGAAGTGGATGGGTTCATATTTGTTACATCACGTTTGTTCTTTCCAGAATTGAGATGTGTTTTCACTTCCTGGCAGGTCTTTTATGGGAATTTTCACAATTCAAAATCTAATGAATCACTTTTTTCCTCTTCCTGTACGGCCACACAACCAAGCAAAATTATCTATCTTTTAGTAAGTCTGTTTCTCCATTTTCTTTTGGTGTTCTAGAATGATTAAGAATTTTGCTGTTCTGATATTTAGGCTTTTTTTTTTTCTTTTTTCTTAAGCAAATCCCAATGGTTTTTCATATGATGAAAGCTATGAAATTCAGCCTTGTAATTCAGCTTAGAAATGTTGATTATTTTTAAAGCTGTTATCAGCCTTAGATCCATTTTTTCCCTGTCTTGTTTATTTAAATCTTTAAAATATATTGAATATTTTATTTAATTTATGATATATCATATATTTCACAAGAAGATCTATCTTGGAAAATTTGAGAATGAGTATTGAGAAATTAATAGTACTGGGTAAATATCTCAAGAATATCTCTGCTTTCCTAATTTGTGTCTTTTCCTTAGAATGTGGACAAACCTCTCAGATGTAATCTTCAGGCAATTCATCCCTCTGGAAGGTCACAAACTATCAGGATTTAAACCTAGCCAGTCACTAGATCACTCGGTCCCTCCCCTCATCTAGATGGGAGAGAGAATCAGAAGTCTAAAAGTAAGAAAATTGTAGGTTGAAATAAAAAGAGTTTAATGGGACAGGAAAACAAGAAATTAAAAAAAAAATTAGAATATACAAACAAGTGATGCAAATGAAAACAGTTGTTCTCCAGTCCTGGCCCAATGCCAAACAGTTCCCCCAGCCAGCTTCCTTCTATTTTATATCCTGAGAATGGTGCCATGTATTATGGAATATCCCTTTGGCCAGTGTGGGTCATCTGGTCCTGGCTGTGTCTGCTCTCAACATTTTGTGTCCCACCAGCTTTCTTGTTTAGTTTAAACACAACTTAGCAATCACTAAAATATCAGAATTATTCTCATACCAGATCTGGAACACAAGACTGTAAGAGCTCCTAGAATAAATATCAACTCTATCCCACCTGAAACCAAGACGCAGAATAAGGCTGTGAAGTTTGGTTTTTGCACTGTTACACACTCTGAATTAGATCTTTCATTAGCTGGGCTAGTAAATGAATAAATTTCTTCAGTTTGGAGAAATGATTGTTAAAAGTAAAGCCATGAGATTCTAAAATACAAATACTACCATTAGATTGTCCATTTCTTTAGTGTATTTGTTAAGAAATTTTGATTTCATCCTCTTTCATAGGTCAAAACAACATGTTGGTGGAAATTAGGCATGTGTTTGGCTTTATGAAAATACTGTTTGATTAAATATCATTCAGAAAGTACAAAATTCCAGTGATACCCTCTTCTTTTGGTCATTACCACTGGGTAAGACTCAACTCTTATTAACTCTCTATGTCCTTATTTTCACATTATACATGTGAAAAAGCCTAAATCATGATTAGATCCAGATCAAGCAGTAGTTTCCACCTTTTCTCTGCAGTTTTATACACTTCATCTTCCAAAAAAAAAGAAAGGAAAATTTTACAAAGTACATGTTTCCTCCTTTTACATTAAGGCTGTAGTTGTTAAGGAATAATGCATTTAAGCTGAAAAGTCCTAATAACACAGACTTATAATGAAAAGCTTGTCAAGTGTTTAATAATGATACTAAGCGATTATTATGACACTGCAAATTGTGATCAAATCCAATTACAGATATTTTTCCTAGGTCATATACCTCCAAACTACTAAATTGTTAAATTGCTAGCCATTAAGCTCAATCTCTTTCTTGTTTCTTTGCACAGAGATGAAAACTGATCATTTTGATGAGCAACTCAATGTCAGAAACACCATCAAAGTTCATCAGCGCCAGCAATCTGCTTTTCTAGGGGCACCTTTTGGATTTCAACAGCAGTTATGATGACAATGATGATTCCAGTGTGCCTCTGATTCAAAGATTACAAAAACACTTGTGTTACACATAGTTAACCTGTACTTACTATTTGCTTCATATTCCCTGTTAAATATTATGAGCAGACATATTCAGCCAGAAGTGCAGTAAAAGAAAAATGTGTTGCGTCAGTCCTTGCAGAGGACCAGGCTGGGGTAAGCATGCCTTAAAACTGGATACTCTTTTTTCTGTTTAGCTAGATCCTGATTTCTCTGTAGCAGCTACTGAAGTCAGGAGGCAATGGAGGATTGAAGGAAGAAAAGGAAAGCCTTTGCACTTGAAAATAGTATTCCCAGGACTGGAATTAATGTAGGGTGGGGAATGGGTGATGTCTAGCGTGCACTCAAATTGCTGAAGATTTCACTTTAACATTTGTGATCTACACATAGAGCTGTCTATGATCAAAATTTGCTATTTAAAAGGGGAAAAATGTAATATTTGAAAGCTAATTTGAGAGGTCTGATGTAGTGAAGATTTAGAACCTGGTCTGAAGAGAATTAAATTTTTGACCAGGGCAACTGTAGAAATTGATGCTTTAAAACCTGTGTTCACAGTTCAGTTAGATCAGTGAAGAAAAGGGAGTTAATATACCAGAACTTGATTCTAATCAGAGGGCAAGCACCTTCTAAACCCTGCTAGAGAAGCAAAGACTTTCCTCTACCTGTTCTATGAAGTTTAGGGTGGAGCCACCCCGCTTACTGACTTGAATTGTTACTGTTAGGTTTCAGCCACCAAAAAATCATTAAAATGTATAGTGGAGCATCATAATGTCAGAGCCTGAGAATTCCATAAATCTGTGTCATAACAAAGAACACGGGACTGAAGGGAATTCACGGTTCCTCTTATGCAAATTTAGGCTTCAGTAGAGTAGAATGAGTCCTTAATAATTTGACTAGAATGAGTCCTTATCGAAATGGAGATATAATTCTAGTACAGAAATTCTGGAGCCTTCATATGAGGCTACAGGTTCCTTAGGACCAGTATTCATATAGATAGAGATATATACTTTATCTATATCATGTATATTTCTTTATGTATATGATATCTATACAACACATATGCACATGCATCAATACCAACAAACTAATCTTATAATAATATACATGTGACGTAAATATATATTCATGTGCATTTTATACTATGAGAAATGGCTGTATTGGCTAAAATGCCTCTGCAGGGATGTTTTATGGAATGGGTATGTTGTCACATAAAACTTTGACTAGGATAATTATAATGCACTTCAACATCAAGGCAAGGCATAAATCAACACACTTTACAGTTTTGCTTTTAAAAATTCCTCTGAAAACCCTCATATGTTCAGCTGGCTTTTAAGATATATGAATGTGTTTAAAAAGCTGTGTTTCATTATTGAAAATGTTGTTGGTAATTCATGGGCCTTAGCAGAGCACACATATTCATCCTGGCAGACCTAAGTATTCTCACTATTTCTTGTCACCTAAGAAAGATTATAAATTAAACCAAATGTACAGGTGACAAAACATGAGCATGGGGGACTCTGTAGATTTTTTTTATATTTCATGAATGTTTCAGTGTTTCTACAACTTCTGGATAAGTTAAGTGTCAAAATTGCGTTACTCCACTGAGTTATACTGTGAAAAAAGCTGAGAAAAAAAGGTGTGACACACCTGATCTTATCATATTCATTTGGGGAATGCCAGGATTCTGCATTTTGAACATCCAGTTGAGGGTTGGGTCAGTGGAGTACCTCCAAATGTAAATGAAGGGCGGATTCAAGATCCCTTGATGAAACTGAATTGCCACAAGCCTATGGGTCCTGATGAGATGCATCCCAGGGTTCTGAGGGAGATGGCTGATGTTGTCCTGACAGACTCCTTTGTATTTGAAAAGTCACGTCAGTCAAGGGAAGTCCCCAGTGACTGGAAAAAAGGAAATATGACTCTGATTTTTTAAAAGGAAAGAAAGGAATCCCCAGGGAACTGCAGACCAGTGAGTTTCATCTCCATGCCTGGGAAAATCATGGAGCAGATCTTCATGGAAACACCATTAAGGCATATGCAAGACAAGAGGGTGATCCTTGACAGCCAGCATAGCTGTACCAAGGAAAAGTCATGTGCAGCCAATCTGGTGGCCTTCTATGAAAGAGTGATTGCCATGCTCTATAAGAGATGATTGGCTGATGTAATCTACTTAGACTTCTGTGCTGCCTTTAACACAGTCCCAAAAATCTTCCTTATCTCCAGACTGGAGAGACCTGGATTTGAAGGGTGGTCTATTCAGTGGATAAGGATATGGATGGATGGANGGATGGATGGATGGATGGATACAGAGTTGTGGTCAATGGCTCTATGTCCTGGAGGAGGCCTGGGAGGAGTGATGTCCCTCAGGGCTCTGTCTTGGGACTGGTGCTCTTTAATATCTTCATCAATGACACAGAGTGGGATGAATTGGTCCCTCAGCAAGTTTGAGGACAGCACCAGGTCAAGCTTTGCATTTGACACAGCAAGATGGGATGCCATCCAGGGTGACCTGGACAAGATTGAGAAGTAGGTCCATGAGAACTTAATGAGGTTCAACAAGTCCAAGTTCACCTGGGTGGGGCTGATGCCTTTCCTTGGGTCCTAAATATTAAGAGCCAGACACAGTTAAGGGATAAAGGGTTTTTACCTCAGTATTTAATAAGTATTTTTCTGGTCCGCCACTACGCCAAGGTGGAATACGTCGAAATGCACACTCAATAGATCACGTATACAATTTTATGAATCTTAAAAATTAGAATATGTAAAAAAGATGTCCCAATGAGAGACTTAAATGAATACTGTAATATTCCCCCATCCTGAAGAATTCCCCCCTGGATAGGCCTAGCCTTAATTTACGGGATGTATTCTAAAGAGGATCTTGGTTTCTCAAGATAGCGCAGGGCTTTCTGACCTCCAACTATGTGGCCTTTAGAATGTTTGGTCTTCTGGCCTAGCAGAATATCGCAACTATGCTAAATTATCACACTTAAGGAATTACAAGTATGCATGCTAAGAGCACTGAGGATATATAAAAGGTATAGAAAAAGTATATAAAAGAAAAGCCAAAAAAAATCATCATGGCATCACCAAAAATCATCATCAGGGCAACCCCAGACATAAGTACAGACTGGGAGAGGAACCACCGAGCATTGAGAGGAGCTCTGCAGAGAAAGATTTGGGGGTTCTCATGGATGAAAAGCTGGATATGAGCTAACAGTGTGGCTCACAGTCCACAAAAACCAACTGCATCCTGGGCTGCATCAAGAGAGGAGTGGCCAACAGGTCAAAGGATTAATGATCCATTTCAGTTCAAATCCTCAGGTAGTATAAAATGGAATAGCTTTATCGAAAAAAAACACTGTCTTTATAAGCTTTTTCACTAAAGTGAATGTTTTGTTAGTCATAACCAGCTCTTGATTACAGGAAAAAGTATACATTTATATAGGTTAGCAAGATTTAGCTATGTCTCACAAATATTTCTGAAGGCATTGAATTATTGTTGTGAGTCAAGTTTTCAGAACAAATTTTGATTGATTTGTTGAAGAAAACCTTTCCTTGTTCTTTAAAGCTAGGCTTTTAATCTCCCAAATACTATCTAAGATAATGCTGGCAAAACACCTTTTTTTTTAATCTCTCAAGCAGCTTGTCTATTTATCCCAGCATCAGACCAAAAGGACATGTCAGATTCAGATAATCAAAAACTCACAGAATGGTTGAGATTGGAAGATTATCTTGTCCAACCTCTCTCTTCAGTCAGGGACATCCAGACCAGGTATCCTGGACTATCCTGGACTCCATCCAGNTGGTTAATGGGTTGGTTTTTTAATCAAGTAAATAATTTTATCCCAAGCGGGAATCTCTGTTTTTGGTCTCCCTCTCACCAGGAGAAAGAGTGGGAAGAGAGCAGCTCAAGCGTGGTCTAATTTTCCAGCTGGGTTTTAAACCAGCACAAGACTGCACAAAGTTCCTGGGCTACTTGTGCACACAGAAAAAGTGTTTTCTGCAGTTCAGGAAGAACCTTCTTCCATCATCTTTAGTGTCCTCCACTCAGGTATTTATAGACATTGGTTGATAAGATCCCTGAGCCTTCTTCTCTTCTGGTTGAGTAGCATCAGCTCTCTCAGCCATTTCTCGCAAGAAAAATCCTTCAGTCTCTTCATCATCTTGTTGCTCTTCACTGGACTCTCTCTAGGATGTTCAAACTTTCCTTGTGCTGGGGAGCCCAGAACTGGACCCAGCAGTCAGGTGCTGTCTGACCAGTGCCGAGCAGAGGGGAAGAATCACCTCCCTCGACCTGCTGGAAATACTTTGTCCAGTGAAGCCCAGGAGACTTTTGACCTTTGACATAAGGGCACATCGTAACCTGACGTAAAGATGCATCTGGACTTGTCTCGGAGCATGCCAAGATACAGACAGACAGATTAGTCTAACTTGAAATATCATTACAATATTTACATATTTGTCAACATAGATATTTGAGAAAGTCTCCTAGAGGAGGTTTTAGTTCTAAATATTTGTTATTAAATGCCTGCTGATTGAAACTGAATTTTCAAATATCATTTAACTGATACTGCTTCCTTTCTTTGTTTTCTTTGATGTCTGAAGTTATACAAGAATATTATAAAAGGACAGAGAATGTTTATTATGTGAAGATAACAGGAAAATGAAAAGAAAAAACGTAGCCTACAGAGATATCTTTATCTGAATAGTTTCTAAAGATATCTGATTTAAGGGTTTGGTGTTTTTTAATTATGCACAATGTTTTATAATATAAATTTAGTTATTTAATATAACACAAAAGTAGTTTGATATAGAGGACTGCTTTAGTCACATTATACATTTGCTTTTTCTTGCATATAGAGCTGAGCTTTTGGAAAATATTGAGCCTAATCTAGGAGGCTCGAAATGCTTAAACTGGTAATCGCTTCTAGGACCAGTCAGAAGTAGTTGAGAGCTTGATTTGATCCATGTTGCAGAAAAATTGAAACAAAGCCTGCCTCAGAGAGATGCAATCTAAATGAAAATGACAGACAAAAGCTGCAAGCACATAATAAGCTCAAGATGCCTTGGTGTCAGGGTCAGTATTACAGTTCAAAGTCCAATCCAGTTATCAATTATTGTTTGTAGCCACTTTCCAAGCAAGCAGTATGGAAAATTAATTTACACTTCATTCCTTCCTACTGTTTATGGATCTACCTCTGATTAAACACAAAGCTGTTTTCAGGTTATCTCTTCTATTATTTTTTAATCTTTTGAATGGGGTTATTTGTTTATGTGTAACATGCAATTAGATGTCACATGGTATTTACAGAGTTGGTTGAACAGATTGCACTTAGAATTTTAGGAAGATGGTAACATGATTTAAGCTTCATATATAGACCTACTTATTGCTTTAACCTGCAGAATATTTGAAAGATAATTAGGAGACCAGAAATAATTTTGATAGGAGTTTGAACTTTTTTTTTCTTTACAATCTGTAGACATAATCTAGATAAACCAGAACTAGGAAAAAATCCTCACAAAAGCTTATGTAATTGGAAATCCCATATTACTTAAAGAATGATTTACAATAATAGTAGAACATAATAAATAAATTAGGTGAATGTGAAAGAACAGCTAGATATAACTCAAATTTTCTTCTTTTCTCTTTAGTGTGTTTTCTTACAAACAGGTTATTCCAAGTGAACTGTGTTATTACAAGGCCAAGAACTCTTGAAAAACTTCTAAAGTTGCAAAAATTATTGTGATTTAAAGTAAATTTCCCTTTATTTATTTAAACGTTGTTTGTAATTGGAATAATTTTGTTCTGTGAAACAGTTACAGAAGTCATCTCCATTTGGTGGTATTATCCCTTCAGCCCAGAATAGCAATAAAGAGATTTGCAAAAGATTAACCACAAGACTAACTTTTCTTTCACTAAATTGATGACTATAACTTAGCCAAACTGTTTAGATAAAGTCACTGCACTAAATAATTTATAAGAACTAAAGTAGTTTTAAAGAAAACAAGATGACAAGGGAATTTTGTTTTTCTTTAATAGTAACTTTAACATTCAGGGAAAGTAAAGGGTTTTGAGCTACAGATATCACACATAACTGATTTTTGGTTGACAGTTTAGAGAAAAATACTATTTTTTTTTTTGTTAATAGGAAGAGTTTAAAAACTGTAAGATCCATACAATGCATAATGTACCTAGCACTATGGCCATTGAATTAGGACATCTTGTGAAAGTAGAGCATGAACAGGAACATTTGTACTGTCCATGAGGGTAGCATACAATCCTGTATGGCATCTTGCTGTTATCTAAAGCTATTTCTCCTACAAACAAGTAAAATTTTAAAGCAAGTTTCTCAATATACTTTCCTAGAGCTTTTAAAACCTATGGTTGAAATTTCAAGATGACAATCAGTGTTAGGTGTATCTTTCTGTGTTATACTCTATTTTGATTTTGACCAATCAAAGAATACACTATAGGAAAGAAAAAACCTGACAGTCAGGAATGTATGACATTTTAGCATTACACTTGTTACCAGACCATCTAAAAACATAATCTTCACCTATTTAAAGAAGTCCCAGAGGTGTAAAGAGAAAACAAGACTCCACAATCTTGGTCAATCAATGCTGTCTAGAAATAGTTCTGAAAATTAAGTACACATATTGAAAACATTAAGGTTTCTCAATTCAAAATGTAAGCTGAAAGTAAAATATTTTCATTTTTTTGCAGAACCTGGAGGAAATAAGACAAAATTTCAGAGAAATTGATATGTTTTTGTTTTTATCAGACTAATGAGCTGAAGCTTTTCACCTCCAGATGTACACTTCACGGGCAAGAAAAACATGATTATGTCAATTCTAGTAATTTAACAATTTAGTAGTTTGGAAATATAAGATCTGAGAAAAATATCTGTCTGAATTCAGACCAATTTTTGCAGTGTCATTGCCATAATCACTAGTAAATTAGTTGTGGCAAGAGTTGCTGGCTGCAGGAAACAATACGGAGGGATAGAGTTCTTTGTAGACCTGTAGGATGGCCTCTTTCTTAATCCTTTTGCTCTTCAACACAGAATCACAAGAGAAATTTCCTTACATTCTTTAATATATTTATGTTCTCGAAATCATTCTGATGAAAACTATTTTAACACTAATCATTTTTTGAGACAGAACATCAAAATAATTTTAGTCTATCTACATTAATAAGGTAATTTTGATAGCATCACTAAAACAAATCGAAAACAAAGACCTGATGATCTATGATTTAATGAAGTTCTATTTTTAACAGAAAACAATAAAACCCCAAACAAACACAAATACGAAAAAATAAAACAAAACCCCCACATACATGTTCTATAATGTGATTCTTTGACTTCTAATTTGAAACACAAGCCTTTGTACATTATCTACTTTTCACTTACCATTTATATTTCTGGATTTCATTTTTCACATAGAGCATTTGGAAATGCTATTAGCAACTGATGATACAGGCTAAATACAGAGGATAAAGAATAATTGTCAATGTTTAAAGTAAACAGATACATCCCTTTCCTCTGAGGAATCCGCTGCCGCAGTGAATACTGATACATCTTTTGACATTGAAAGTGCCGAGTTAGGTGTAATTTCAGATCAAGACAGCAGATTACAAGGTCAAAAGCTATCCACTTGAGATAAATCTTATGTCATCATACAGAACTGAAAATCCTTGATATAGAAATTCAGTAACAGAATAAGCAGAGTACTATTGCTCTTTTTCTTTTTAAATTTACATCTGAGAGAGGCCATAGTTACGATTTAACTTGAGACAAAAGGCAACAAAATAAAATAGGAAAGCCAAGCTGGAACTCTCTTAGTGCCTTTAGATTCCAATTCATCCAAATGAGGCTTTCTGAGTGGACACGCATGCTGAAAGCAAATGGTCCATAAAGCATTCCCAGTGCACCTGAACAGGGTCACAGACTCAACAACAAGGATCAGACTGATTTAGTTGTCAGAGTAGACAACTCTTCTGTTCCTTGCCATGGAGAAAGAAAGGCTTGGTAGCTTGCTCTGACAGTAGGAAATGCTACAAAGAGAATACTCCTAGCAGCTCCAATAGGAATGTTAAGTCTTACTCCCACTCTTTGTAACAACTGTCTGTGAAAGTCTCATTGTATCTACCAGCTTGTGACGTATCTGTTTCTTCAGTATTCTGAAATCTATTTTCTTGGTCAGTAGTTTTTTTAAAAAAAAAGTCAGAGAAAACCTGATTTTTTAAAATATATCTATGAAAACAATTAGATTCCAAAAGGTCTATTACATACCTGATACAGCTTTCTTTGTGAAAATATAAATATCAGATCTCCACTGCCCTTTTTGTAACCAACCAAGAGGCTCAAAGGTACTGTGCTCCCATTAAGGAGAAATCAAATTTCAGACCAATAAGTGTAGACAGGGAAGAAACTGCAAGACTAAAAATTGTATCTGTAGCTATGCAACTACTGAAGAATTTCTCACAGAGATGGTGAAATGCAGTTCCTAGGTAATAAAAGGCATTTTTTCTCTACAAGTTAATCTCAAAAAGCAGGCCAGAAAAACCACAGTTAAGAAACTAAACACAAACAGGCCATAAAACCATAACACATAATAACTGCGTGTCAGTACATTGTGGCGTTTAGTAACACCAAAAGATTTTCTAGTAAAATCTGTACTCTGTACAAGAGCTCCCATAATCCAAACACCTGGCCAGAAAGGGATGGAAAAAACCACAGCATTCATATTTCACTACGGCCTCAAAATTCAGATTCTAAAGCCAGAATCACCAGAAATGAACCACACTGGTATGTCACTCACCATCTACATTATATTCAGTCCTGATTGAAAATGAAGATGATTGAAATGTTTTTAAAAGATTTGTCTTTAAGTTACTGTGAAACCACAAGAGAAGAATATAACAAAGCTATTCTGGTATAAAGCATGTGAAAATCCATCTTTAGAGCAGTCTCACAGAACAGGCAACAAAAAGATTTTTTTCTTAAAAATTATCCTCACAATAAAAAAAAAAATAGAATTAATACAGTGCTAAATAGTTAAAATTTAAACACTGTTAAATCAGTGAAATCCACCAAGTCTAGCAGCAAATTCTTCCAGATGCTGACACACAGATTTGGCCGCAAGCTGGAGACACATGAAGAAGGAATAGTCATGTAATTGTGGAAATTTAAAATGGCCACAGATACCAGCATATTTTATTTAGCTTAGATCTAGAACCATTGGCTTGCTTGCTGAGTTTGCTAATGAGAGTGCTAGCTGACATCAACCACAGTTTTAACTGTTAAATTCTCCTTATTTTTATTAGTTTTCTGATAATTGTTAGTTGTATTTCCCTTATTTCTCACATCTGCATTAAGAAACATCTTTAGGTTTTACACTTTACATCTTTGATCTATTTGCATTTCTGGTTGTTTGCAACTGCCCTGATAATTTCTTCTGTCTTTTATAGCTTGCAGCGCAGACAATCAAGTAGAGTTTGCTGCAGGCAAGGTAAAGTTTCATTTTTGTTGTAGAATGTAAGCAGGCTTGCCAGGTGGTTTCTGAAGGCGGACAGAGTTACAAACAAGACTAAAATAAAATTTTGTAATGTCTAGAGAAATCAGAACATGGGAGTACTCATTTTTTCTTGGATTTCTACCTTTCTATATATGATCCACCATTAAACAACAAAAAATAAGAGGTTTTAACTGTTTCTAATTAAGCAGGACATTGACAGTCTCTTTCAACACCAAGAGTCTCAGGGTATGATGGAGTATCAGATGATAATCAGGAATGTTTCATCTCCCATTTGTGTCTAACCCCAAACCAAAACCAGAGTACATTGCTTGTAGTAACACAGATACAGACAAAATTATCTATGGTAAATCAAACTTCTTCCAGCAGTAACAGATAAAGAAATTTGTATGTTATGGGTAGAAGGAACAGATTAGATGTTATTATGATATTTTTTCTGGTTCTCAGTTGTAACCTTAGACTTCTGATTTCTATTAGAGTATCAATTTGCTAATTTCTACTGGTTCTCTAACAGCAAGTTTACTCCACTCCTCACAGATTTATGCACTATATTCACTAGTACCATCTGTTGGCAAAAACAAACCATAGATTTACCAAACAAATAAACATTAATATCTAAAATAATTAAGTGACTTGGAAAATGTGTTACAAGCTAGAAAATTTTATGTTTTTTTAAGCTATTCTTTTCTGTAATATTTTCTCTACTTCCAAGGATTGTGTGAAAAGAAGTCATCTAAAATTCTCCTGTAGTAGAATTTAAAGTCAATACATAGGAAAGTAGCTGGTGGATTGATCTGGTGCTCTTGACAAGCCTGAGAAGACTTCTTAATTTTCTCTCTCAGATTAAATAAGACGACATGCTTAAGTGTCATCAGAACTTGAGTTTTCCTACNAGGTAGGAAGGAAGGTGTATTTTTCTGGGTAATGGGTTTTCCCCAGGACCCCTGAAGCCTGTAACCATGTAGTTTGACCCTTCCTTTCTTTCTTGACCCAATTGGCTGAGGTCCAGCTATCTTTTCCTGAACCCCGGGATAGATAAGGCCCTGTTCTTCTTTGTTCTTCTCTTTCACCCTGGAAACCTTTGAGAATAAACTCCTTGGACTAATGCCAGGGGAAGAGCCTCTTTTGGGATGTTTTGTCTTGTCCCTGGGATATTCCTCCAAAACCTCTCAAGGAACTGAGCTAGCCAAAGAGCCCCAGGAGGCTGCAGGGGGATATTTCAGGAAGGAAAGAAGGAAGGAAGGAAGGACTTCATCTGAAATTTCATGTTTCAGGATAATAAAAAATAATCTTCTATCCAGGAGCTCCATAATATAAGTCTGTAAGATAGAGACAAATTTTCTAGATGTTAGGAAAGAGCAATATTTCCCTCCATTTTGTATTTAAATTATCTTCTCTTTCTGACTTGAGTAAGGACAGTCAGGAGAAAGCTGTTAGTGATTACACATTTGAATTGAACTCAGATTGAACCCTTTTGATAGTAAGGCATTTCTTTTGGTTTGCACAAACGAGCCATTCTCCCAGTGGTTTCTCTGAGCTCAAGTCTGGCATTCATTTGTTTGCATTTTGGCTAGTGAATAACTTATTTTCCACCACAGCACTGCATTATACTCTGCACACAGAAAAAAAACCAACGACATAAGAACGTAACAAAAATCCTTAACCCACTTGACTTGCAGAGATTTCTTCTACCATACAATTACACTCCTCAGTTTTAAAGTGAACTTATGTTAATAAATTCTCTAGCCTCTAGCCTTTCTTTGGTGAGGTTCACTAAGGTCTAGCAGACTTCAATGTAATACTAGCAATTTCCTTAATGCTATATATCTTGAATCAAAAAGGAACTGCTAATGTGATAGAAATACTAGCAAGTTACAGCTTGCATCTTCAGATTTATTATTACTGTACCATATTACAATACTTATTCTCAGAAATTCATAATTTTTCTTCTCTCCACTGATATTTCAAGATATTCACAAGACAAAGAAAAAAAACCCAAATAAAACACAGTCTGTACTGATTCAGAAAAATATATCCTACCCTTCTATTAAATTGAAGGTTATTTTACTGGCTTTAATTTCTGTCTCTCCGCTACCATTCGGTGCTCTATTATTTAACATATACCTTGTATCATACTACTATTAAATGTGTAGGTATAGTTCATGAGCATATTTTTTTTTGTACATGTACATCCCTTTGTGAGTTTTATTCTTATGCAGATTTCAGTCCTGCAGATAGAGCACACCTCCCTGCACATGCAATTTTGATTTATTTGATTACTTTTGCTAGCCTCCAGCTATTCATATTCCAAGTACTTATTAGCTTTCCTTGACTGAGGATATTAAGAAACAAATATGTTTGTATATGATTAGTCTTTCAAAACATAAAATCCATCATAAAACAATATAAAAGTGCTTTGTTCTTTTTTTCTGTGGTGGAAGAGAGGCTGATTCTTTTAAAATATTTTAGAATGGAAATTATTTTCAATTAAAATAGAATCCAGACCAAATAATTCAACTAGTCTTCATCTTTTTGCTTAGCCCTTAATGTATTCCTCCTGTATTTGTATGATAAAGACCATTTATTGAGCATCACTACCCAAATTATACAGTTTTGATGTTGGATCCTAAGACTGTCATCTAGTAAGTAACAAACAAAGAGTATCTGTGAGCAGCTGACCAATAAATTGGACTTCATCAAAAATTCAACATCATCCAGCAAAGAACTGGGGTATTTCTGGCTTCAATTTATGGAAAAGGATTTTCACAGACAGCGTGCCAATCATGCAAAAGGATGGATGAAAATAACTGTTGGATTGGCATATTAATGATCACGGGAGACCAATGTAAATGTCATGAACTATTGGGAAAGAATAAACTGAGCACTACTACGAGTCCTCATGTGTTCCCAGTGTGCACAGATAAAATTTTTATCACAACAAACAGCATGGTAGTTTGCATGAAATATTAAATCATATGCATACAAGAGGGTTTGTAATTAAACAGAAAGACTTACTGAGGATTATAGTAACTGACAATGTCTAAAGCCTCCAAAGTCCAGCTATAAGTCAAGAGACTAGCATATATGATTGCTTTTAATTTGTATGACAATTTGTGAGTTATTAATTTATAATAATTTTTGGAAATTGGCAAAGAGGAAATGAATGTATAATTAGTCTTTCAATATGCATATGTCAAACACTAATAAAAAATATTAAACACATAGCATTATTTATATGCAATCACTTTTATCGGTCACAATAATAATAACTCCATTATAATAAGCTATTTACGGCAGAAATTTAGTTTAAATTAACTATGTTGTCCTTTATGCATTATTATGTATGAGCCCTTCTAATATGCCTTCTGTTTTACATTCTTAGCAACAGAATCACATGCTTGAAACTCTCAAGGGCTTATTTTGTATTTCAGTGATGAACAATTCAGCCTTAAGGTACTTAATTCAGATTATAAGGCCTGTGACATTTAGAATAATACTGGAGGTTCCTTTTCACCCCATTATGTACACAAAGTCTTGTAGTATGCTAATGTGTGCAGTAGGTCAGTGGCTCCTTTCTTATTGCCCTCTACACATAGAGAAAATAAAGAATACACATTGTAGAAACAAGTAAAAGTTTTCAATTATGTTTTCCTTTCATAACCTGAAGTACAGGGAGACATCAAATAGCTTTATACTAACTCTCTTCTTCCCACCTTATTTTACCTACTATAATTAATTAAGCTGCATTATTCTTCTCCCCTGGCTTGAGGCAATGCTGAAGATGTTAAATAGTTACTTCATACAAACATTACTTCATTTAAAAAAAAAAGGAGCAAGTACACAGGAGCACAAAAGAAACTAGCCCTCAAATTCTCAGCATGAAACTCAAAAAGGGGAGAAAGTTTTTCATCCCCTTCTGAAATGCCTAAGCCCCAGTACTTATACTGTGAAGTACAGTTTCAGCACTCTAGTTTGACACTAGTCCAGAGTAGTTAGCTTTGTCAGGACTGCAGAACTTCTGCAGCATATTACAGAATCACAGAATCACTTATGCAGCATAACTATGGACATGAAGAATTGAATCATTCTAGTTTGAGGTAGCTATGAGGTGAGAACATAGGAAGATTTCAGCAAGTTTTCCACTGTGTCTATCTCTATATAAAAACTTGGTTTTCTCCATGAAAAGTACTGACTAATCTATTTTATACATTTTGTGCATTAAATTGGTTCAAGAGGTTCCTGAACAATTATTCATTTAATATATCACACAAAATCAATCACAAAATCAATCACTTGGATTATATGTTTTTTATCGTGTTGTTATGCAAAACTATATTCCATTTTAAAAACAATTTTTAAAACTTTGCTAAGTGCTTTCCCACACCCATTGTGCAAGTCTCATCATGGATTAACACAGCTTGGTTTTTAGTCAAAGAAGAAACAGCTCCCTGTAAGGACCTGTTAATTTCCTGTGGAAAGGACAGAGACCTGTCAGAGGCCAATTTTTAGATACTGACGTATTTTTTAACCACTGAGGAAGCTGGATTAGACCTTGTGACACATATAAAGCTGAGATGGTGTCTGAGCTGGCCCTTTTTCTTGGGCCAGAGGAGCAGGTAATAACTGGCCTGCTGCCACTCTGTGGAGCGGCCCAGGCTGGCCAGGCCCCAGCGCTCCTCCCTGTTGTAGGGGAACGGGCTTGGCCATGCCCCAGGACTCCATCAGCTGTTGGCAGGGGAAGGGGAAGCTACAGCTTAACATCTAGCTAAGTTTAATACCTGCCCCACCTCCAGCCAAGCCAATGGAGATGTCTTCCAGGCCCCATGTAGCAGCTACAGGTTTGGTTGGGTCGGGCCCACTCCAGTGGTCACCAAGGGGTGGGCAGGAGATATCCACCAGCCAGCCTGCTCCAAAATCTCTCAGTGTGACTTCTCCCATCCCCACAGCTTTGAAATCCTGCCAGCTGTCACCCAGCAGAGATCACACAACCACTGCAGCCCCTGGGCAAGATATCGACTCTTTCCTTGCATAGATGAAACTTGGGGAGCACTAATCCTTCTCTGAGTGAGAGAAGGATCAGTGTGATTGAAACTTAGAGAGACACAGTGTGAGACTAAAGTCAGTGAGAGAGAGAGAGAGAGAGTAAAAATCCTAATTGAGAGGAGATAGAGAAGAGATAGAGAAGACGCCTCGGGTTTTTTTAGGCTGAAAGTGAGCCTAAAATGAGCCATGGTAGTGCATTGTAATATGTCAGAATATCCCTTTAAATCATGGAAATATGGCTTGGGGAAAATGATTGTTCAGATTGTAGATAAGCAGAGGTATTTGTGATGGACTAAGTGAATATTGAATTAGTAGCTGTGGTCCTATGATCCCCTGAGATGTTTGAACAGAGAGAGATAACAAGGCCTCTGTGCCAGTGAAGAAGTGAAAAGAGATCTCTGTTCCATGAGATGGAGAATATAATTTGCGTTTGAACTGTCCATTTTTAAAATGATATCCCAGTTGTGTTCATGACCCATTTGCAGCTTGGCAAAGATGCCTATGGGAGGGACTTCACAAAAAGCAGGTTCCCAGGCAGCTGTTTTTTGTGACAGTTAAGACCCTGAAGAGAAATGTTCTGTGTTGTCAGTAGGGAAATTCCATGGCAAACTAAGAGACTTCTCTCTCCAAACAAACTGATGAAAGAGTATTTTATTGGTGGTAACTGACTAAGAGTTCTGAGTTTTGTCTCTTTATGTTGTTTGTGGGAAAGTGAACACCTGTGGGGGGGAAGTGCTTTGAAAGTTTCATTTTGATTCTCATTTTTTCTTTTAGTGTGTGTTAATAACTCTATCTATGTACCCTTTAAGTTTGACCCTGCTTTGCTTTTTCTCCTAATCCTATCTCACAGTAGCAGGAAAAAAGAGTGAATGATTCTGTTAGACACCCAAACCACTACCCAAATGGGTGTGTTGGGATTCTTAGATGGTCTCAATTTTCTCCTACAGTGGTATACTGTGGCAGACTTCTGCTACAGTGTCACCTGTCTCAACCCTCTCTTTGATCCTGACCATAAGCTCTCAGTTCATACCTCACCCATCCATGTGATGGTGTGAGTACATTTGGTCATTGACAAAGAGGGCAACACGCCCTCCCTGTCTCCCCTGACTGTCTTGAGGAAATTTTACTTCTAGCTCTGCTGCTTACAGATGCTGCAATGAAATTACTGTTTTGTCTCTCTATACACTAATTTCTCCTTTTTCTCCTGCTCTGTGATATCTGTTCAGCTCAGACTTAACTCTGAACTGCCTTTTGTTATTCAATTGTGAAGAGCTTAGGAAAAGAAAGCTTTAGCCTTTTAGACATCTGAAGTGCACTGAAGTGCACATTTTCTCTCCTGTTCACAACCCCAAAACTTGATCATGATGCTTTACTTAAAAGATAATATGAATAGTTTCAAATAATTTTTCTATTTGACAAAAAGCTTCACTTATGCAATGAGCAAAGGTGATTACTTTTAATGTTTCAATATTGCATTAAACTACGTGCGGCATTTTAAAATTTTTTATTTTATATTGCATATTTATACCATAAACATATAACTAGAAGCAATACCTGAAGTCAAGAACAACTATTTATTTTAGTAATAATTTATTAAAGTGCAGGAGCTGTTAAAGTGTAATATTATTTACTTCTGAGGAATAAAACAACTCAATACCCATTTATATTTTCCTCTAAAGACAGAGGTATTTCAGACCCCCGTATGTTAATGCAATGTTAAAGGGTTCATTGTGCTTGTGCAATTAAAATCAAGTCTAATTGAAGAAGTGAAGAAGAAATCTTTATCTGTCTACATTTATGGGATTTTTTAAAGTGAACAGTTTATGCTCTTGAATAAAATATCTGTCTCACACAGGAAAGAAAAAATCTATATGGAAATTAAAAGATAAATGCTAGATATCTAGGGAAAAATGCTTAGTTATACAGGGCAATATATTAAAGTATTATTGTGAGTTTTCTTATGCATATTAATACAATTTATTCCCCACAATTTTAATTTTATAGGAAAATCAGCTTTGTTTTCCTTTTTTACCCACTTATTTGGAATCTGACATTAAAGTAACTCAGACAAAAGCTTTTTGAGTAGTGTCCTTACACTTTGTTAAGCAACATCCACTAGTATCCAAAATAAATACCTGCTGAAATGGAAATTAATTACGTGTAACTGAAAACTGAGATTACTTCATACAAGTATTCAACGGTAACATAATCTTTAAAAAAAAAGATCTTCAGAGAAATCTTGCACAATAAGTACTCACTTGTTTGTTGGGTATTTGCTCTTCATTAAGTGTAAGAATTTCTGTGGTCATTTCCATGCTTCCAGCACCCATGTATGTGTTAACATAGGAAGGTAAATATTTGTGACACTTCAGTGAGTCCTGGAACTTGGGTACTGAAGGCTTTTTTCTTTAAAAGTGTAAAAAAGTGCTTCAGTATGAAACACTCAAGCCATCCAACTAATTCTGACTGTAAGTTGGATTATGTAGCTAGGTGGCTAGAGAACAGATATTCCTGGTTTTTCACTGCATTGTCTCTCTCAGGATGTGCGGCTTCATGTTGTACTTCAGTCTTCTAAGTGTTCATCTCAAGTGATGGACTCAGTCCCTTTTAACATACCTGGATACTTAACCACATCAGATTTTCAGAACATTTTCATGGCATTCTTCTCACAGTATCTTCTACATCCTCCCTCCAGTTCAGTCCTACATTTAACAAATTGTGGGCCCACAAGTACTTTCCATACTTCTGACATCACTGATAAAAGACAAGTCTGGGAAAGTAGTGCAATTTCTAAGAAAAGCCAGTACCAGCCTTACAGTTAAAATACCTCACCATTCTCTTGTGTGCTAGATATATATCATATAGTCCCTTTCTGTTCTGTTACTCAGTCTGGAATAGGAATGATCATCAGAAGGGAATTTTTGCTTGGTGTTGTGCATCATTATCAGCAGATCAGTTCCTCACAAATTGCATTCATTAAGCTTTGAATGTGTTGTTGGTGTAAGAAGCAGTCACAAAGCTACATTCAGAAAATTACAAAAGAATATAATACAGGGAAATCAGCTAAAGACCTAGAAACCACAGCCCTTTGGTTCTTATTTCTTCCCTCTTTAAAAGCATTCCCTGACAAATGGATCAGCTGCAAATGCTCCACCTAAAAGCTTTTCTTAACAAATTCAGTACCAACACATTTTTTTTACAAGACAGAATGAATACATGTCCCGGTTTTATTTCAGTACTTCATGAATTAAAGTAATTGCAAAGAATGATTGTTTTAAGGAAAGCCAAAAAAAAAAAAAAANCAAAAAAAAAAAAAAAAAAGGTGACCTTTCCCCCTTCCATTATCTTGGCCACTAACTAGGCATTTATCAGCATGAACTTTAACATTCATAACTGTGTTATGTGCTGAAAGAAAATTTAATCAATACTAATATATTTCTATGCTGAAGCAGAACCTTTTCAGGTAGGAGTTCCTATGTGTTCCTAGTTTGGTGATATTTTCTCTTGTTTTTCACTTCCCAGGCAGAGCATTGATAATTTACTACAGGCTGATTAATCACATCTCCATGAAAGCAACATGAAGAAGCCAGGAACAGAAGTACAGGAGCAAGTAAAAATAAGAGAAAAAATACAAAACAAACAAACAAACAACACAAGCCCAAACTCCCCCAGCTGCCAAACCTACAACTCATCAAGAATAAAAAGTGAGGGTAACCATATCCAGAGATCCATACCTGCTACACACCTGTGAGATGTAAGAGATAATAGACTTTTAGCAGATTTTCGTCTCATGGAAGGAGATTTGACCTGACTAAGCAGCTTAGGTAAACTGGGCTGAAGCTCCATGTTGCTGACAAAATCATAATGTCTATAGTAAATCATATTCCCATGTAAAGGGGAAAAAACAGGCAACATTCCAGAGAGAGTTAGGGAAGGTTTCTAGGGCATCTGCAGGAACAGCAAGTCCAACCACTTTGTGTGACCAACTATTAGCTCCTGTTCACGTCTCAATGCATAGCTGCAAAAAGACAGATTTGGACCCAGCTCTCTTCAGAAGTAAATGAAATGGTAGATAACTACTAACTGTTACAAGACTTCGAAAAGATGGAGAACTATTCTGAGCAGCAGCTTTCAGAGAAGTTGTACATTAAATCAAAAGAGAAGTCAGATCCACAGACCTGTAGACCCCTAGGACAATGGTGTTTTCCCACCTAAATTATTCTGTGATACTGTAATGCAGGAAACAACAACCATAGAAGAGCAAAAGATCATAACATTGTGAATGTGGGCATGTCCATGATGTGTTTCAAAATGTCAGTGAAGAAAGAACAGGCTCACACTATAAGATGAATTTCCTACCAATATCACAGCTCTTCTTCACCTTCTTGCCTTGAGTCACCACAGGGGTTGGGAAGAAGCTGTCTTTCCCATCAATTCATTACAAGATACCCTGAGGCAGCTTTCTTAGGTCAAAGAAAATCAGGATTCCTCTTTTTCAAACATAGACACTTCCATCCTTTGTCCCATGCACTTTTAAAAGGTAGTATTTTTTTTTGTCAGATGAAAGAAACATTATCAGTTCTCTTCTTCCTCTCTCTTGATTTCTTTTAATTCAAAAGGCTAGATTTCAATGTCGCAAAAGGTATTCATCCTTTGACACAGATTGGAAAGTCTCCTGTGTGCATTGCCTGCAGGCTTAACTAAATTCAAGTAAATGGATTTCTTCACGACCAAAACCAAAAAAGGTAGAAGATGGGAGAAGGCAAGAGTTAGACACACAGCTTATAGTGATTAAATCATACTTATTTGTGTGGGAGATAAATTATAGAGCTCAGAATGACTTTTTGTCTAGGAAATGGCATAACTGCCAGCATGCAGATCCCGGGTGAATTTTGGAGATGAGGTAATTATATCTTGGGATGTAGTTTTCCCATCTTTCACATGCTTTAGGAAACCATTTCTATTAACTGTACGCAAAATAGCCAAATGATTATGTAACAACGGGAGAAATGAAAGATTGGGTAGTGCCACAGTAGGAGAGTTAACAGCAGTCTGGAGTCTGACTATAAGTGTTTTGGATGATAAGAGGTCAATCTGTGTCTACACAGATTCCTATGTAGTTTTTATGGGGTGTACTGAATGGCTCCCTTTTTGGGAACAAAACCAGTGAGAGGTAAATAAGGTACTGGTATAGCAAAAAACAAAGTGCAGAGAAATCCTGAAAATTGCAAGATTCACAGCAATACTGGCTGGATGGGGAACAGCCCAGCAGAAAGGGGATCACCCAGCCCAACTCTTAAATAACTAAATAGACTCCTTCACTTGGTTGGCAATCTTAGCAGAGGAAAAAGAAGTAGAACAAGAGGAAAGGAAATGGGATTATCTGTTGGAATGGCTGCAAGTGAAACATGGCCACTCTGGGATAAGAGACTTGTTAGGAGAGGGGTAAGTAGAGGATGGCTGATCACTCAAAAGGCATATGAAACATTTATGTCTGCCTGAGGCCAATTCCACACCAGACTGGAGAAACACCCCCTGCAAGATTCCCCCTCTGTGTCCAGTGGCAGGAAAAGGGTTATGGGAAACTTGGCAGGTTGACTACATTGGTCCTTTTGACAAATCCAAAGCAAAATAATATATGTAGGAGTTGAAATAGTCTCAGGTCTGGTGCAGGCTGAAGCAGTAGCATGGTTCACAGGGGAAAGTACTGTGAAAGCGTTATGGTTCAGTTTCCTGCCCAAAGCAAAATCAATACTATGAGATAATGGCAGTCACTTCACAGCAGGAATAGTCCAAGAATGGGCAAAAACTAGAGGAATGCCATGGCTGTTCGACACCCCCTACTATCCACGAATCAGTTGGATAGTATACAGGACAAATGGTCACCCAAACCAGTTCTTGAGACCTCAGGATCCCAAGTGGCCTGACCAACTTTGGGAGATTATGACCAAAGTCATTGATCAAATGGGAGTAAATGAATGTCCATGACTTGTGTCATTTTGACCTAAGTCACCTACTATCCTTCTGGCAACAAAGGGTTGGAGAATCCCCAAAACTCTTTACATTTTCCACATCAGCCATTATTGGCAAAATTCCCAGCTATTGGGTTATAGAAGTGCAATATAAATTGTGGTCCCTCATTGTTTTAAGAAGAACAGAAAATTCTCATTTTCTGAATATTAGCCCTCAAAATATAAATCATGTTCCTCGCTGGACTGTTTTAATTGAGACAATAGGTTGTGGCTTTTATCTTCTTGAATTTTTTAAATACATGGAAAACAAAGTTGTTCTGGCATGCATTCTGGTTGCTGCTTTAATGGTCAGTTTAACCTTTGCTGACAGAAAGACAAAGTTCTGCTTCTTTCCTGTATAATGCTCATATTATAGCTAGAACTTAAAAATCAGCTGAGCGTTCTAGAAGAATCACTTTCTTCTTATTTATTTGCTCAGTTTGCATTGTAATTAGCTATCTTAAATTGCAGACTTACCATTTAAATAATTCCAATTTAAGCATGCTCTGGACTTAAAAAAAGAGAGGGAAAGAAAACAATTTAATTAAACTAAATTGGAAATTAAATTAAATATAAGGAATAACTTCATCCATGATCAATTCAAAGTTCTTGGCTGAATATAGTGGTCATATCATTGTAAATTCTAATAACTAATATTCTGACATGTAAAAGAACACTAATTTTTATCTATCTACTCCTGCTTCTTGCAGTGTTACACGTGATCAATACCACAAATGCATCATTTACCAGGTTACAGTTAATGTAACTGCTAATATTACTTTTGTACAATTCATGGATAGATCTAAACAAAAAAAACCAAAAAACCAAGCAAACAAACAAAAAAATTTAAATTTTTAAACAATTATGGATATATTTTTTCAATATTATTTATGATGTAACAAATGCTATCTGGACTTAATTTTCTGTCTTTTACATACATCATTTATCAATCTACAAAGACGAATATCTGAATAATGGTTCCAATTTTGAAGGTCATTTCTGTCAGAACAAGTTTTGTTTTTATTAGCCCAACAGAAAGAAAGAAAGAAAGAAAGAAAGAAAGAAAGAAAGAAAGAAAGAAAGAAAGAAAGAAAGAAAGAAAGAAAGAAAGAAAGAAAGA
>VZDJ01007755.1:23751759-23763030 GCA_008694505.1 Cyanoderma ruficeps | reverse complement strand
AAAAAGAAAAAGAAAAAGAAAAAGAAGAAAAAAAGTTAAGAGATATCCTACCTGTTTGTAAAGCCTCTCTTCTCTTGCCTAGGTAGAATGTTACAAGCCCCCAGCTTCTCGACTCAGCAAGTTAGAATCTGTGATGTGATATTGTATCAGAACACAGGATAAGACTCAACACATTAGAGACATATGACATGCTGTCCAGGGAAGGATTACCTCAGAAATATGTTTTCACACGTTTTTATATATCCCTTCAACCCAGGGAAGAAAATCAAGTCCAAGGAACTCTTAAGTGATTACTTCATAACAAGGTGAAATTGGAAGCATAATTATGTATTCCTTACTACCTCTCCTATCCAACAATTAAGGCTGCATTTTTAGTGACACATAATTAATCACTTGTGATTTATCTTCATTCCCTTAGGACACTTGTATCATCTTGTGTCTGCACTTTTGAGGTTCCCTGCAACAGTCCTGATATAAATGTTTCTGACAACTAATGCTTCATTAGCAACAATTACTCACACCTGCATCCTTGTACTAGTGTCATTGAATAGGTCAATCTACAAAAAAGCCCTAAGAGTCTAGTTAGATGATAGATATATGTTCATATTACATAGATAAAGTATTTTGTTAACATTTCATTGTTATCTACTAGTTTCAGAAACGTCAGTGATATGTCATCCAAAGTACGTTAAACATTGCTCTTCATACAGATCAGACCCGAAACTCATGAAGGTGAAGTATCCTGAAAACATTGACCCCTCACAGCAAGAACAGCCTGACCCTTCTCCACATATTTACTCTTTGTTATGCCTGTTATTCAGCTACTTTCTTCAATGAATGTGGAAAGCAGGTTGAGGGTGCCTCATGCTCATAGTCATAAGAACTTGGAAAGCCGTCTTGTGCATAGCTCTTTTTGGGAAAGCTCTCTAAAGATCCTACTGCCTGAAAAGCCATGGAGTCTTACCTGCACTACCAACTCCACCCTCACGATGATGAATACTGCTGCTGCACAGCTGTTTTGAAACATTAGTAGGATAAATGACAACTGTATCTTTTATTTTACATCTTCAACCACTGATGGCAACTGAAGTAAGGAAGTCTGATAAGATTTCATCACAGAAAAGAAATATAATATTAAAGGAAAACTTGAGATGAGAGCCCAGGTAAGGTTTTCTTTCCAGGAAGGACTCCATCCCTGTGATAAACTAGCACTTTGAAGGCCAGAAAAAGATGGCACTTTCTTCAACACATTAATGCAAAACATGTAGTCCAGAATGTCCAGCAAAGCAGAGATAAAGCCTTTATGGCAGACAGCTTGCATCTGTAGAGTTATGTAGTTAAAATGATGATTCTGGTTTTGGTACTTATTTTGTAGTTTCTAAGAGCACTTTTCATAGTTTGGTGCCGTTCAAAAATAATTTTATTTGAGAATACTTCAACAAGAACAACAACAACAAATTACCAAAAAAAATCACAAAAACAACAACAACAACAAAAAAAATCAATCAAACAAAGCCAACTAACCAACCAAGCAACCAAAAACAAGAAGAAAAAGACATGTATATCACTTCATATGGTTTCTAAACAGTCAACACAGAAAGATTGCCAGAATTCATATCACCATATTTATGCCTGCAAAAGGGCTGACATCTGTCAATCCACATAATGGTGACTTTCCAGTGTTTTGTATCACTTATTGTCCCATGTTTCTTTTACTTGCTTTTCTTTTTCCCGTCACTGGACTGTCATATGATTTTACTAACAGAGAAAACAACTACACCACTAAATGGAACAAATTTAATTTGCCAGAGGATTCAATTGTGCAAAAGTCCAGCAAGAATGTAAATGAAGCTACAGACCAAGAGCTATTTTTTCCTTGACCAAATTTTGCTCAAGAGGTTTCATCTTTTATATTAATACACAAGAGCCTCTACTATTTTTTGAAGTTTCTTTTATAAATCAATGTTTTAGAAAGTGGATTTTTCAT
The DNA here is from genome assembly GCA_008694505.1 of Cyanoderma ruficeps. Classification (NCBI taxonomy): domain Eukaryota; kingdom Metazoa; phylum Chordata; class Aves; order Passeriformes; family Timaliidae; genus Cyanoderma; species Cyanoderma ruficeps. The sequence continues at coordinate 23,761,043 of VZDJ01007755.1, read as the reverse complement.
TAGGTATATCTTGCCTAGTCGAGTAAAATTTATTTTATTTCATTATAAGAAGTAACTGTGGGAGTTCATGCAACTGCTTGATGATGAGTTTCACACCAAAGTTTGCAATATGTTGTTGCAAGAGTCTACCTCATTTTTTAAAACTGCCCTTTTTAATGTTTGTCCAAAATACTCTGTTAATCTATTTTGAATTGAGTAACAAATATCTGATCTAATGCATTTTCTCACCTTTTTTTTTCTTAAGAAAAACTGTTAATTCTGCAGGAAGAAAGAAAATTCGTAATCTAATACAATCTTTCCAGGCAAGCCATATGGGAAAAAGAAAAATCCCAATATGCTTCAATAGTTTGAACAGAAATTATTGTCATTAGTGTTACTTCTCGCATCCCACAATAAACACAATTTATAATTATGTACATGTATTTATTTTTCTCTGCTAAACAAGATGCAGCATTTCTACCAAGGCTAACTGCCATTTTCGTCAAAAGGATAAAGTGATTTGAGTGACAATGTTTGTATTGATTTCCTCTTTCAATGCTTCTCCAAAGGCTCTTACCATCAAGAACAACTTCTCTGTGGCTTTATTTATTTATTTCTATTTTTACTGTGTTCACTGCAGGACACTACAATAAAAGTTACATTTTGTGGCTTGGAAAATGAATATTAACTGAGTGACAAAGCACACAGAGTAACTGTATACAGAAAGTCTTGTGCATCCCTACACCATGAACACACAAAACTAGCATGTTTTCTTTCAGCTAGTACAATTTTCCACTTTTGAAATTATCCTAATTACTTTTTCACAAGTCATTAAACATTGGAGAAACTATTAAGAAAGATATGCAAACAAAATTTTAGTTTTAAACAAAGGATTAAAGATTAGTTTTATCAGTAGAAAAGCAGTATGGTACACCATACTCCACTGCTTCATATTGTCTTCAAATAATTTTTGTTAGTTAGGGAATGACCACTTGAATTTGTACAAATACTCAGAATGCACAATATGGCAGTGATTTGATAATTAACTTCACTTTACATTTATACATAAAGTCTTTGATTTTTATTGCTATTACTCTAAAGATTTTGTAATGGGAAACCCACACTAGAGAAGTCTCTTTCTGAAGGACTATATCCAGGGGAGTAGATATATTCTGGAGTAGTTTTTGAAGGACTGTATGTTGTGGGTGGGACTCCACGCTGGAGCAAGGAAACAGTGTAAGAAAGAAGGAGTAGCAATGAGGAACTCTTATGGTCTCATCACAGCCTCCATCCCCATCCCTCTGCACCATTCAGGGAGTGGATGAAGTAAAGGAGTTAAGAAAGGTTGAGCCTGAGAAAAAGAATAGGTGAGAGAGATCTGCTTTTAGGTTTTTTGTTGTTTGTTTGTTTCTCATCATTCTACTTTATTTTTAATTAAAAACTAATTAAATTATTCTTCCCCATGTTGAATCTGTTTTGCCATGGGGGCAACTGGCAAGTAGGCGATATATCTGTACTTATCCTGACATTAAATTTGCCATCTTATTTTGTCCCCTTTCCTGTTGATGAGGCAGAGTGAGAGAACAACTGGGTGAACATCTAGAAGCCAGCCAAGGTCAATCCACCACAATTACTTGCCTTAATTTTCATTTTCACATTTACAGAATGATTTATTTGCTTTACCTTCACATGACTATTAGAGGTTAGCTTATTGTGTAGTGGAAATAGGATGGACAAATCATGTTTGATATTATCCTGATACAAATTGTTTCAAAATTTGTCATGATTTTTTTCAGTTTTTAGACTAATTTCATACCCATGACCTCTGGTTGCCATCTGTTCTAAGGAGCTAACTGCTCTCCTCTGCCCCCATATAGATATTTCTCATCTACAATTTACAGTACTCTCTGTGGCATCAAATTCCCTCTTTGCTGGGTTACATGGTAACACCATTGAGAAGAAAATTCGGAAAATAAATATATTTTAAAAATAGTGCACCTCTTAAGGCAAACTTACTGGTGAAGAAAAACTAACCAACATTTAGAAGCCTAACTTGACCTAAACAGTTCTTGCCAAGTAAGAACTTTCTACCAAACTAGAAATTCTGAAGTTTTCTTCTTGACACATAAGCAGATGTCAAATTTTCAGGGACTTGCGTTGAAGTAACCCCTATCACCTCTCTAATTTACATCAGCCAACTCCAGGTATTGACCCAAAAAGTGAATTCTGTTTTCCATGCAGTAGTATTTAGGGAGAATGTGTCTCAGGCTCTCCAAAAAAATGTTGTTAATGGTGCAGCACCTTATATAGCATTCCTTCCCTGACAAGCAGGTCAAATGTACAAGAGACACTGGGTCAGGCAAGACACATAATGTCAAGCACGTTTCCAGGAGCTAAGCACACCTCCACATCCCAAATGGTGGTTCCCACACCCACCTTTCACAGCAGAGAGGAAGAAGGTTTGCAGTGTAATGTAGCACATGAAACACAGTGAGGACAGAGGTGGCATACAAGAAGGGAGGCAGGGAATCAGCAGAAGTTCCATCCATCCCAGGGCATCAGATGGAACATTCCATTGCATCTCCCCTGAGCCCTGCTTTCAGGACCTGTGTGCTCACAGTAACACAGGCACATGAAGGCTTAAGGGCACTGGGAAAGCTTGAAGCATTGCCATAATGTGGCCTCTGTAACCCCAAGAATAAGAGGAATGGCCAGCAATGCTCAGCGATGTGTTTGCTACACATTTGTACTTTCTGCAGTGCTTATCAGTCTAGAACTTACACAAGAGAGGAAACAATATGTCAGTCATGAGATGAAAGTCATGACTGTCCTGAAGTTCACTTGCACACACAGCAAATTGTTCAGCACCATCAGCTGGGGATTTCTTCCGAACCCTGCTGCAAAATCCTGCTGTGTAAACACAGCAACCTCACATATGTACACATTCTGGAGCTCTAATGGGAGGGTTACACTCAATAGTGATGGTGGCCACAAAAAGGGAGCAGGCACAGGTGCTCACTGCCATCAACTCCAAAAAATTCACTTCCTAAAGCTGAGGTAAGAAACCACCTGGTAATGTAGCCAGGAAAACTTTTTTTGAAGTTCCCCCAGACCTCTAAACCACAGATTTAATGCCTACAAGACCAAATGGCTGCTGTTCCTGTTCTAACAGTAGCAGCCCATGAACTCTCATTTTCCAAAAGGATCAGTGAAAAAGCCTGAGGATGGGTGACTTTGGTGACAACAAAGCAGCAGAAGGGACAGGCTCAGTCCCTATCAAGCAGATCCTTGAGTTGTCCATGGTGTGTGCAACTGCCAGACCACTTGAAGGGTTGGAGGAGTATTGGCAGTGAGGCTTCATAAGCTGGTAAGGGCAAACAAATACCATCTTCAGGGCATATGCAGTGCCCTCAAGATGTACCTTTCAATTGCCAAAGGGCCACATGAGACAGCTGCAGCTGCCTTTCCAAGGCAGCAATAGTGTGTCATGGCCCTGCCAGCCCTGCCTGTCCTGCCCTGGCCTCAGTTTGTCCCCAAGAAGGTGCCCAATGCTCAGGTCTGGGTCTGTGCTGCCACTTCCACTGCCCTGCTCCTGGCTGGGATTGTGGGACAGCCTTGGCTGCTAGACCCTGCCCTCCCTGCTCCTGGGTCCTGTCGGCCTCATGGAAATATGAAATGGTGCTATAAAAGAAGGAGTAAACTGCAAAGTGTAACAAATTACAAGGCAGAGCTACTGTGATGATAACTGAAGACCCAGAAGGCGCTTGATCCAGCTGGCAGCACTGAAAACAGCACCAGCTGGACCCTTTACCCATATTAGCCCTCTCTCTCTCTCTCTAGGCATGATGTGGGCATCTGGGCTCTCTTTCATGTCACAGATGTGGGCATCTGGGCTGCTGAGCAGCAGTAGAGAAGCTCCAACCAGCCCAGGACCCTGTGGGCACTGTGAATATGTAATAAAATTCAACACTAGTATTCTTATGTATTTTTAGCATGTCCCCTGATACACATTATCAAACACCTCTGGGCACATTCAGCTTTATTCTTCTCCATTAGTATGGATGTTCAACATGCTGCCGAGTGTTCTTTCTGGAGAAAGCGACCTTGCTAAGCTTCCTGTGCCCTGTGCACTCAAGCCAGACTGAAGAGTGTGAAGTTTTCAGAGACTGCAGGAGAGGACCACAGGGATTTGGGTTGCTTGAAGGTGAATAGAAGAAAAACCTTAGGGCTCAAATTTAACTTTGAGTTTGCATCCTTGGGGACTACTTTGGGAGAGAGGGATGATGAATGACAACACCAGGACATACCTATGCCGCTACTATGCCTAAAAGGCCCAGGAACACTAGTTTAGGATGCTTAGCAGTTCAACATGGGACTAGAAAAGAACTAGACATCAATTCTATATGAGTATACCCCTTTCTAGGAATGAAATTAATTTGGTTAAATGTAGATATTTATGAGAATGATTCCTCAGTTTTGGGGGTTCTGGTGCAGTTTGCGTTAGTGCTTGAGGTCAATTAATTTTGTTTGTGAAATCTCTGATACCCATCTCCATCTACTTAGCTATTCTCAAAGCCAGGGCTTCCAGGACCACTTTGTATTCTCTTCCTAAAGAGAATATTTAAAGATATCTTTTAAAATGAACACAAACTGTCCAAGACACTGAAATAGTTGTTTAGCTCTTAGTGGTCTACTGTTAAGAGCGCTGCTTGAAGACATTTCAGACAGATACACTTACCTGAAAAAGTGAATTCCTCTCAAAAAGTCCTGGAGAATATATTTGATTACAGTCTGAAAGGTGTAGTGAGATGGAACAAAACTATAATCTTAAAAGTATTAGGGCACACAAGAGGTCGCTATTGAAATATGTTCTTGGCTTCTCTGTATTTGTCAAGCTAGCCCAATCTTTCCAACTTCACACACAAGTTACCAGCACGGCCATGTAGACGCACATCAAGTATATGTGTCTATGAGCAAAACCCAGAGATGTATCCCTCCATTTCTTGCATTTCTTGTTTTTGTGTGTCCACAAAAAGACAACATGGTTGGTGAAAGGTCTACAGCACAAGTCTAGAGCACAGTCTAGAATGGCTGAGGGAGCTGGTGTTGGTTAACCTGGAGAAAAGGAGGTTGAGGGGAAAACTTATCTCTGTAACTACATGAAAGGAGGCTGTATCAGACTCTTCCTAGTACAACAATAGGCTAAGAGGAAATGGTCTCAAGTTGTGCCAGGAGACATTTAGATTAGACATTAAGACCAATAACTCCATCTAAAGGTTGAGAAGCATTGGAACAGATTGTCCAGGAAACTTGTGGAGTGACCAGCCCAAGAGGAAACTAAAAGATTAGTTAATGAGTTGCTTAGGGACACGGTTTATTGGTGGACTTACCAGTGCTAAGTTAAGGTTCAGACTAAGTGATCTGAGACGTCTATTCCAAATTAATGAAACTATGATTCCATGACTTTATTGTTTAATTCAACCATCTTCTTTTAAAAAAAAGCACTGTCATCACATATGCTTTTGTGCTAGACACACATCACCTTCTTCACTTTGATGCTGTAGTCCAGGTATGGAGCTGACATGTCTCTAAGGAGTTTGAACAGACATGCTGTTGTGTGTGCCTAGTGCACGTTGAGTAAGTGCCACAAGCTGTGACTGAGGCAGTGGGAGGTGACGTGTTCTTGTAAAAGCCTGGTACTGTCAGTCTTAATCTGTGGTGAATCAGTTTTATTCTTTCTGTTCTGCTTACTTCTAGAGAGCAGAAAACAGGTACTTCTGCACTTTCCTTCCCCTCCACACATTCTCTGGTTCAGGGACAGAAGGAATAATGTCTCATTATGTAGTGCACATTTTGGGGGCTTGGAGTCTGGTGTTAACATATGAAATATTGTTTTATTTCTCCCATGCCTTTGGTGAAGCAGACACTTCTATTGGACATAACAGACAGGCTCAGGCCATGAGATAAAAAGCTGTTCACCTGTGCCTTATATATGCAATTCACTCCTACTTGTACAGGCTGGAACTATTGTAGAAGACTAATGTACACTCCAGTTTAGAGGAACGGTTTTCTTCTCAGGGAGAGTACACACAGAATGTAAGCAGGAATTGAGGATGCACTGACAGGGATCAGAAATGTAGCTTTCTTTGACTGTGGCTTGTGATATAACCTTGTTGAAAACATGACTGATTTGAAATGCTATTTTCATGAAGGTATATATCTACAGAACCTTCTGTGAACACAGGAGTAAATAAATTATTCAGCATTTGAGATGATGCACCTCATGAACAATGATAGCTAATTCAGGAAATGTAGTCAGGGTAAAGATAAATACACATTTAATCATGAATCTCACTCCTATATTCTGTGTGGAAATAATAAGAAAATTAGGCCTGAGGAAGTTAGTGGCAGAATTATGTTAATGTAGGTTGCAGTCCAATATTTGTTTGATTCTCCATTCAAAAAATGTAACAACTACAGGCAGTGCCTTCTCTGAAAATACCATGCCATGGGACACTGGAGTCTAGACTCATTAAAAGACCTTCAAGAAGGACCTCACTCTTCATGCCCCAAACCCTTGCTCCCACACACTAATAACCAAATGTAAGTTACAAAAATATTTTTAATGCATTTTTTAATGTACTCCGTGATATTGCTGAGGCACACTTTTTACAGTTTGAAATCGTTTTCTTACAAACTCATTTCAGTCATGATTGCACATAGGAAGTATAAAAGCTTACTTTTTCCAATATGTACTTTTAGTATTACACCCCTATCTTAAATCCCATGAAATTCAATGTTATATAAAAGGTTAAATTTCTGTGGGTTTAGATGTAACATAAAATAATAATAATAGAAAAAACTCACAGAATTTTATCACAAATAATTTCGGAATAAATATGCTTAAATCCTCAAGGGCAAATGGCTGAAGCCGAGCAAAACCAGATTTCTGACCCCTACATTATTCTGACCTTTGTCAATGGTTTAAAAGAAATAAGATTGCAGTCAATAATTTAAAGATGACAAAGATTCTGTAATTGGTTAAGTAATGAACAGTACAAATCATTGCCACAAGAAGATATGGTTCATTTGGTAAACCAAGACAAGAAAAATACTCCTTTCAAAAGAAAGCAATGCAAGCTGTGTATACAGAAAGACCCTTTTAGGGACAACTATACTAGAATGCAAAGACTCCAGAAGACTAAGTAAATTAAATTAATTAAATAGGGAGTTGCAATAGTCTCCAATGGCATAACTACAACAGCTAATTAATGAACTAGGAAAGAGGAGCAAAGAGGTGCCTGTTACCGAGATCCACATCTTGGGAAGGGTCTTAAAACATGGAGAGATTTTAAAACAGAAATAAAGGCATAGAATCATAGAATATGCTGGGTTGGAAGAGATGCATCAGGATCCCAGACTCCAACACTTGGAGCTCCACAAGACACCCCAAGAGTCACACCATGTGCCTGACAACATTGTCCAAACACTTCTAGAGCTCTGTCAGGCTTGGTGTTGTGACCACTTCCTTGGGGAACTTGTTCCAGGGCTCAACCCCCCCCTCTGGCTGAAAAATCTTTTCCTGATATCTAACCTAAAACTCCTCTAACTCAGCTTCATGCTGTTTCCTTGAGTCCTGTAATTGGTCATAAGATTGAAGAGATCAGCCCCTCCTCTTCCCCTTTTGAGGATGTTAAAGACTGCAATGAAGTCTTCTCTCAGTTTCTCCTTCTCCAGACTGAACAGACCATGTGGCCTCAATCGTCCCTTGCACAGCTGGTGGTGCTGTGCCTGATGCCCCCCAGGACAGGTTTGGCACTCCTGGCTGCCGGGTCACTGCTGACTCAGGTTCAACTTGCCATCAACCAGGACCTCCAGGTCCTTTTCCACAGTTCTGATCTCCAGCCTCATGTTCCCCAATCCATACACACAGCCAGGGTTGACTTGGTCCAGGTACAGAATCTGGTACTTACCATTGTAAAACTTTGTATGGTTGGTGATTGCCCATCTCTTTTAACTTTTCTAGCTCTGTCTGCAGGGCCTCTCTGCCTTCAAAGGAGTCAACAACTCCCAATCCAGTGTGGTCAGCAGATTTAGCATCACTTTGAGTCTGACATCCAGGTGATTAATGGAGATGTTAAAGAGAGCTAGGCTGGGGATGGAGCTCTACTGAGCCCAGCTAGTAACAGGTCTGATGTTACTCCATTGACTATAACCCTTTGTGCCTGATCCATGAACCAGTTGTTCACACATCACTTAACATGTAGTTATCCAGCTGTGTTAAGGACACAGAGGTGTGCTGGACATTTTGTCCAGAAGGATCCAGTGACAGACAGTATCAAAGGCTTTGCAGAAATCCAAGAAGCTTCCATCTACTGGCTTTCCTAGATCAACTAGGTGAGTTACTCTGTTGTAGAAGGATACCAGGTTTGACAAGAAGGACCTTCCACTCATGAGCCCATGCTGGCTGCAACCTGGCTCTAAAAAAATTATGCCTGTAGATGAAAAAACATATACAAAGTCTCAGAAAAATCCTTAGTGTTTTTAACTTGAGGGAACTTGAAAGAGTCATTTGATCATACCCTTTAAATATTTGCATAGCTTTACTTATATCTTAGGTGTACTTGAATGCCTTTGTAGGGATTTCCATTCTAGTAAAGGAGAAAGTTGGATCACTATTCACTAAACAGTTGGCTGGATGTGTTAACTTTAATTGTATCAGGAAATTACATTTCAGAGTAGTAGGAACTCTGTGTGTTCATGGGGGTGATGCTCTGGCATTTGATTGATAGGATCAAGGTTTTGAAAAGGACATTGAGAATGGCTCTCCATGTGTAGAGGTCTGAACTAACTCCTGGGCATCCCATAAGACAACACTGTTAGTGCCTGCATAGCAGCTGGTTTTGAAGGTGTTGAACCTTTTTTCCACACTGGAGAAGTAGGGGAGGGGAATTGCAGTTTGGATGAGGATCATGGTTGCCTGCTTTTGTGATTATGACAGTGGCTGGTTAAGAGAAACAAACAAGACCAAGATGATATTCAGAGTTCCAAAAGCAGAATGGAACTTTTAGTGCACAACTAAAAAAGTTCTGTGGGTCTGTCCTGGGGTGACGTTGTGATGTTTGTATCCCAAATTGTCGGTTGGGTTTGGGTTGGATATTGCCCTGTGTGTCTTTGGTGTTGGGTCTGGGAGCCGGGGGAAGGGAGAGGTGCGCAGTTTGTTTTCAGAAGCCCTCCTTCACCAGCTGGCCTTGAAAGTTGGATTCAGCAACACACAACGAGGGACGGAGAGTTCTTCTTTTTTT
>VZDJ01007755.1:23669978-23751724 GCA_008694505.1 Cyanoderma ruficeps | reverse complement strand
TCTCTGGACTAGGACCCGAGGGAGTGCCATGGGGGCTTGCATCTGGAACCCACCAAGATCTGTGCAGCAACATTTCCCAGCACCAGAGAGACTGAGACAGAGCAACCACCTACAGGAGGGACTTCTTTCCTAAATCTGTCATCTCTCCAAAGCGGCACGATGTTCTTGTCATCCGGTATTGTTCAATTTATTGTGCCAGGGAGTGCTTTGCCTGTTCAACAAACAGAGTTCATTCCACTTCTCTCTGAGGAGGTTTCTTTTTCCCGAACTGGTTGGGGGGAGGGGAGGGAGTGCCCCTTAGGAGGTTTCCTCCCAGATTTGCCCTAAACCACTACAGGGTCCCAGCCCAGGAAGAGGTCAGTTGCCATTTGGTCTAACGTAGACAAAAACATGAGTAACTGGAACCTGATGAAAATTTAAAATTTGTATTTGTGACAAGAAAACTATCAGATTTTGAGATCATGAAGAAAATCTAGTTCATTCCAAGCCTAATAAAACTGAAAACAATTAACATTATTTTTAAATGTATTATAATTTAAAATTACCTTTTTAATGGAGTATGTTGTCAATATTTGTATTTAAACGTCTCACTGTAGCTTTCAGGAAATAATGTGTAATTTTAAAATGTTTGGAATAATTTTCAATCTCTTCCCTATTGACTGAAGTACTTCTTAAGCAAATGTTTGCATATGTAATTAGAAAACTGTGTGCATGAATATGTGCAGCAATTATATTTGCAGCACTGTACATTTTTGGATATTTATACTATTGAAATTAGCTGCCTCAAATATTTACACTTATTATTTCATTTTAAAATGTTATCAGAGACACTTCAGTTATACTAGAAATCTATGCTGTCTATGTTATTAGTTCATACACATATAGTATGACCTTCTTTTCATTATCCTCCTGCTTTTAACTTCATTTTACTCTGAAGTCAGGGTAATTAAAAATTTCATAATATTTCCTTTTGTAACAGATTTTTTGCCTGTGTGTGGGATGATGAGGAAAATCTTCATTGCTTTGAGTGACATATCTTTTATTTCTGTTTCAAAAAGACTCTACTCTCATGTTCAAAGACTAAACTGAATTCCAGGAATGTTTTAGTTTCAACTTATGCACAACTGTCTTCCATGTCATGACTAACTATCATGACAGAAAAATACATTGACATATAACTTGGACAACATTTGTGAGTTTCTCAATCTAACCAAAACATTATTTTATTTTCTGAAGTTCTGTGGAATTCTTATGTTTTTCTCAATTAATTATTGCAACTTTGAAATATACTGTTTTGGAAGAATGGGCTTGGGTGTAATGTTAAGTAAGACATTTCTGGAGTTTTTCAGACTTGTGTATCTAATGAGCTGAAAGGTTTTTTTGATGAAGTAATGACATCAGATCCCATATTCATTGAAAATAAAATATGACAGTTCTTTATGCTGAATTGTTTTTTGTTTTACTGGCTGAAGTACCTTTGGTTGTTGAGCAGGGCTCATGGGGCATATTGTCCATTCGCTCTTTGACCACTCCAGGTTCAAACTCAACTGCTAAAATTTATAACAGATCCCAAATCAATAATAAATGCTACACTTTCCACTAAACCTGATGTTCTTCACAAATACTTTTAAAGGTTTTTTTTTAATATGCCATTTATTGACTTAACCATTTCATTAGCTTTTCTCTTGTAATAAGAAAATGGTTCTAAAATCTGGATATTGTTACCATAATTCTTTGCCAAATATGGCTATAACCAAGAATTAAGACAAAATTCAGCATTGCTTAGGTAGTGACTCAATATGAGTGAAATATTAAAGGAACACAAGGTCAATGTCTGCTCACTTTGATAAGTGCTTTGATGTAAAACTCAGGCAAAAATTTGTGTGGATGTATTTGTGCTTTCAAAGCAAATGAATTGAAGAGAAAGAAAAAAGAATTTTTTTTTTTCCCAAGGAAATAAAGGCTATCTGTACATCTGCAGTTTGAGATTAAAGGTAGTACACGGACAATAGTGCTTTCATCAGTGGTGCTCTTCCCCCATTATAGCTTGGCCCCACAATGATTCATTTATCAGGAATGTATTATGGGAGACAGTTTAAAAATATCCAAGTGATCGATATTCTTTTCCTGCTGTGTTTAGAATAAATGGTTTACTGTAATACTGGAATTTTAGAAGAATTTACTTCAGGACTTCTGGGAAAATGAACTTAATAAGCCCTTGAAGCATTCATCTATTTTTAAGTATTTTCAATGTTTTTGTTAATAGAGTAAGCCTGTTTCAAATATCAATGTCCATATTTTTCTAACATTTTTGAGGTATGAGTGACAAATGCACATTTTCCTCATTGCTGGTCCATTTTCCAGAGCTTTGTATGCATTAGAATTCTCCTTTCTGGAATAGGAAGTCTATAGTTTTATCTGCTGAACACAAGTATTTGCAGACTGAGTGTCATTAATTATACATCCTGATAAAAAATTAGTTTTACAAATGACTTGTGATTAATTGATGGGAAAATGATCCTGCATACACTTTCCTTCTGGAAAATGGATGATAGGAAATGCTTCTCTGAAATAGAAAGGCACAAGAGTTCACATTCTCCTCATTCAATTTAATGGCTCTAATCATGTTGACTTCCTTCAATGCAACCTAAGGAATTTACTAGGTACAACGACAAAGGTCAGGTAAAATTAAAGATATGTAAGAGCTAAGATGTCAATTTCTTGTCCATTTCCACCAACACACAGTCACATCAGCAGCAAGAAATGACAAATGGCATAGTTTCTGTGTGCTTTGCTAGCATGGTTCTCCCTACGAGGTAAGTTCATTTAAGAGGCAGGTGTCATATCCTCATAACCCTTCCTTTTGGTCACTATTCATTCCATCATTTGTTGGACAAATACAAGAATCATCATTATTCCTACACAGTCTTCATGCTACCAGCTTCACAGGAAGATGGAAACATAGGACATGCATCCACCATGAATGGAAAGTAGAAAATACGCTATAAGGGTGTGACCCCATGCACATTCCTACATGGATTTCTCAGTGTACATCCATGTAAATGATTTTCTTATTGGTTTTATGGGCTTAAGGGCTCACAGAAATTAGATTTTGACAGAACTACAGCATTGTTCATAAAAATTTGAATTTCCCAATCAGTAGCCTGTTGCACTCCTCATAGGTTTTTTCACTACTAGCTTTAAGCATAATTATTTAGGAGTTTAGTAAGGTATAATATCCCTAATATGTTAGGGAAAATAAGTGACATACAAATGGAAAGGGTTCTGAATCTACAAGACAACCATGTTCATATTTCCCAAATAAGCAGAACAGACTACTTTAATCCACGAAACTTCTGCATCTGTTCCAAATAACATTCAGTGATATCTTCTAAACATGAAACTATGGGCATTTTTTTCCAATCATATCACACAGATCAGACACTTAATCCCATTTGTTTATATAGTCAGGCAATAATCACCACCTTCCTTGATCTCTGCCAGGAATTGTCTGTACAAATTAATTAAGCAGCTTCTTCTGCTTCTGGGCATTTTTGGACTATCAGATGATACTGAGATAGAAAGAGTCAAAACATTCTGTGGCTACTGACCTGGGATTCAAGGTTTTATTATGTAGCCTTGAAGAGATATCATGCCTTAGTTAGAAATGGTTGTTAGAAGAGCTCCTGAGAGCTATGATACAGTTACAATTTGCCAAGAGCAACTTTGACTAAAATTCTTCATATTTCTTTATAGAAACACAGACTAAAGAACATTCAGGGGAAAAACAATTTGCATCATAAAATTCCCATTTCTATACCATGGCCTAAAGTATCTAAAGAGTTCACATTTATCAACCTTTATAAATTAAGTTATTCTAGTGTTGCTTATCTCAAAAACAAACAAAACAACAACAAATAACAACAAAACAAACAAAAAACCCCACACAAAACCAAAAGCAAACGAAAGAAGCATTAAAAAACCCCAAACCTGTTCTGTATTAGAGTTTCCATGTAATATAAAAGTAATCTCAATTATTTGATCCCATACAAGTAAAAAAGGGCAAAACTCCTTTGAAAATAGCTGTACATTCACCCATTTAGACCTTCTAAATAGATATATTATTACACCCTTCTTAGTGAATACAAGGTGAAGCATTCAGCACTATGAAAGTGTCTCAATACCTGCATTGTGTGTACTCACTGTATAGAAATTAATTTTATAAATTTTACATATTTTAATACGCAGTAACTGAAGCCTTTACCTATAAGCAATGAATTTCTTTATTTTCTATGATTTATCATATAATTGTTTTCCAAAGCTATGTTAGAGGACTTCTAGAAAAGAGGTTTCTTAAGTGTCTTATAAGTAAATATTTTCAGGTTATACCATGTATTTTTTTTTTCATATGCATGTGTATTTTCTACTCAAACTAAAAAAAAGAAAAACAAAAAAAACAACTGCACCATTTAAACTATTAAATGTCACTTCAGCACGGTCTTTTGTCTGCACTGTACCATGTCAATCAAAACCATAATTCCCCAGCTACATTTCTGCCTAAGAGCTGAAAACATAATGATCAGATAATGATATTTACAATACTGTGAAGGAGTGAGTTCTATATAGAGCTTCCCTGTACAACTCGAGAGAAAGGAAAGGTTCTGCCCCTTCTTGTTCTCCTTTCCTGTCCCCATTCATTCAGTGTCTTAGAAAAGGGTTTTTCCTGCCTATTTCTTGCCAGCTGGTGAAGAGGCTGATGACTATGTCTTCTTACAGTCTGCAACCTTATCAAAGAGTGGATATTATTTGAGTGTTACTCTTATCATTTTCTTCTTCAAAAAAAGACAACATTCAACTTTATTTCTAAGAAGATATTTTGGCTTTGGGGATATACTTTTCCTTTTCTTTTCCTTCTGTTTTCCTTCCTAGTGGGTGGAACTAAATCTAGACCAGATGGAATTTAACTTTCGTCATGCTCTGTGAAAGTATTATTTGCATAAGAAATAATAAAAAAATAATTCCATATCATCTTTGATACTATTCACTTACTTTTTTGTGGCACTGATATTTTGGAGAAAAGTGCAAAACTATTTGTTTCCAGAGATAACAGTGTGCCAGAAAACATGTATGGAATGTTTGTCTATAAGAGGAAGACAAATTCTGCTGCTTCAAGTATTCTTCTCTTTATTCCACTTCTACAGTATCCCATTAGCTTGTCACATCATGACATCAGAGTGATTCCTGAATCTTTTAATAGTTGGAATTAAATAGAAAAATAGAGGTGTAGTCACACTGCCTTACATGTTGCAACGACCTGTGCTGTTCCTTTAAAAGAAAATCAAATATTTAAGAATGTATCCAACCAGGGAAGAGGTAAGAAACAGAAGGCTACTTAGGGAAAGCTAGAAAGAAGGGTATGAACTTGCTTATTTCAACATTATATCAATTTTCAAGATCAAATATATTTCATGTTTATATCCTATATTGCTAGTAGCTAATAGAAAAACATAAGTACAGTGTCTGTACATGTATTTGAGTAAAAAATGCTTATTGTTCTATTGACAAGTAGATTCACTTTACCCTGGAATTCCTGGGACTGTTATGAAAGTATCCAAGATATCAGCGGGCGTCCTTCTGAGAGAAAATGGCATCTTTTCAGGCTCCATTAGTGTGACATTTTAAAACTCACTATGTTCAGTAGGATTCTGAATGAGAACATGTGTTTTTAACATATGATGTTCAATATCTGGCAAAGATAATATATACGTAGATTATATGCCTCTGTGAAATGAAAGGGATTTACAGCTTTTTTCATACTTTTATGACCCAAGATTGTGCATGATTATACTAAGGCTTTGCTTCTCTTCTTTTCTCTGGTGAAATTAAAAAGATAATATTCATCCCCGAGAAAATGTCATGGATCAGGGCAGAGATAGAACAATGAAAGTCTTTGGAGACAATTCCCTGTAGTATAACTTTGAAATTAGAATAAACTCATCATGGTGATAAGTAAATAGAATTCTGAAATGACCCAGAGGGTGGAACCCATAGATGCTTGGGTTTGTTTTTTAAGAGAAATAGAGCTTGATGCTAAATGCTGTGGTGTCTATTTAGACAAGCTTGTTTTCCAAATATATATTTTTGTACTTAAAAGAGGTATGGACTTATTGAAGTTTATTGAAGTTGAAAATTTGATGTTTTGTTAAATGTTTTAAATAACTGAAACACTCCTTTGGCCCCAAAATGAAACATAAGAACAACAGATGCAGTAATGATGAATTACAATGAACTGCTACTTTCTAGCATCAGAAATATTTCCCATGCCATGATGCCACATATAGATTCTCTGCACTCTTTTTCAAATGTACAAGTGTGGCCTTTGTTATCATAAAGCTCTTGGCCAAGTGACAGGTTTCTACTTTTTTTTTTTTACTTTATTTTATGATATTTTATTTATTATTTTAACTACTTCCAATGAGCACATTTACTTACTAATTTGATCATTCTCTATTTCTTCAAAAGCAATTGAAAGTTAAGCTCTTGATGTCATAGTAACTGGAGAATTAAAATTTATGTTCAGAAAACAATTCACAATAAATACTGCTATTTCTAAAATAGATATACAACTATAGGTTTTGTGAACCCCTGAACTCTTTAAAATATTAAATTCTCTCTTTGAACACAGTGTCAAATTGTACCAAGAAAACAAGGAAAGAGACATCTTCCTGAATCCCTCTTGACCTGTGGAATTTGTCCTTCAGAATAAGTATGAAATTCTCAAAAGTCATTAAGGGACAGTAACAGGAGAAAAACAAAAACAAAAACAAAAACAAAAGGAAAGGATAACACAACACCATATAAGAGTATATTTATCTTTAAAGAGTACAATGAAAGAATGATGTGCTGCCCGCTGTAAATATATGAATCCCTTTTGTTCTCACATTCTTGCAGTCAATTTGAAGGTCATTTGAGAGTCCTTGTCTTCACTGAAAACAAGGTCCCGAATTGCTTTAAAAGCAAATCTTCCTGAAGTACACTTTCTAATCCCAAGAGAAAATTCCATAATTTTCAAATGAAAGAGTAGGTGAATGTGCAGCTTACTTACTGCATCTGCCACAGCATGGCATTTAGGGAGTTCATTGCTATAAACAAATATAATGAAAACTACAGCTCCTGCACACAGTGTTCCTAGCACCTCCAGATCAGCTTGTGGTGTTTTTCTGACTACAAAAACACTGTTTCTTGTCGTGATACTTTTCTTCTTTACTTCTGCATACACTATAAATGCAAAGCCATGAGATTCAGCTGCAATTGCTTGAAGCAAGGAAAAAAACTGATTATTTTACACCCTATTTTGTTGAAAAATTTCTATTTTAGCAGGAAAAGAACCTACATTCACGTGCAGTGTTAGTATACTAATGTATATCATTCTACCAGAATGATAGAAGAAACTGATAATAACAATATTTTTAATCAGGTAAAAATTATCTGTTAAAGAAATGCAGATAGAGCTATAATAGCAAGGCCCCTAAAAAGATTGTTATTGATGAGATCTTTATATTTTTAAACCACTGTGATCATGATCAGGATAGTTTTCCTTACAGCATATGACTGGTATTTTATATGTCAAGTATAAACTGATTTATATGTGACAGTAGGTCTTATGTGATTGTTTACCACACATAATTAATATTTTCTTGAATTCCATTCAGCCCCCCTAATCATTTTCATTGATGATATCCCTTTTCCAGTAGCTAACCAGGAAACAAACTTCAAAAACAACAAACCAAAGAAAAAAATTCACAGAATCTAAAGTATTCTTTTTTAATGCAGTTTATTAAGGATTAAAATATTCTAAATATACATTTCCTAGCAGAACTATCTAATTGGAAGTTAAAAAGAGGGTTAACTATCTGTCCAACTTTAGTATCACTCCAAAAAGACATAATTTTTATGTCATCCTTCTACTTATTAAAGTAGATACTTTCACTGTGCATCAAACACAATGTATGTAAAGCTGACATGGACAGAAAATAAAACGATAAATTTTTCACACCATCCATAGTGTAAAATAGAAGACTAAATGATTACTGGAAAAAGTTATAATAGAAAATATTTTAAATATATAGAAAGATCATCATCCAGAAAGAGATGGGTTTTTTTGAGATATGTAAATCAAAGTTGATTCTGTTTCTTATTTCCCTCTCTTGCTCATCCCAACCAATAGAGCACACATGGGGAAAAAAAAGAGGATGATTGGGTTCTGTGTTTTTTAAAAATGGCAACATTCACCTGTTTATCATTTTTAGACCATGCATTTTGTTTAATTTTTATCAAATAGTTCTCTAAATGTTAGTGAGAGGAGGTCTCATTATGCTTTTGCTTAGCTTTCTTTTATTTGTCTATAAGACTTGAAACAATTTTCTTTTTAGGAATTGTATTAATGTAGTTTCTTGTAGTTAAAAACTCTGTGTGAAGATACATTATTTTTGATGTTTCTCTAAATAGTCACCAATCAATTTGGAATGACAAGTGAAAAAGTAAGGCTCCTCTGTGGTTTGCTTCTGGGTTTTTTGTTTTTTTTTTTTTATTGTGTTGCAATCTAGCTGAGTAAAACTATTAGTTAAAAATATTTCATCAAGTCTAGACATCCCAGTGTTATCAAAGCTAGACAAGAGGTAACACGTGCTGAGATGTTGCAACAGAAAGCTGTGTATGT
Organism: Cyanoderma ruficeps; assembly: GCA_008694505.1. Taxonomy (NCBI): domain Eukaryota; kingdom Metazoa; phylum Chordata; class Aves; order Passeriformes; family Timaliidae; genus Cyanoderma; species Cyanoderma ruficeps. Next base: position 23,743,005 of record VZDJ01007755.1, on the reverse strand, counting down.
CTCTTCCTTTCCCTGAATGACTTTGTTCAAATTATAGTAGAATTTGACAGGGGATGAAAGAATCCCATTTCCATAAGATCAATAATAATTTTATTTTAGATTGATGAAGTCATTATTAATGTAAATAGATGACATTTTAAAATAGGCTATTTCTAATTTGTGCCACAGAGAAAAGGTGCTTTACGCTACTCTGTATTTGTGAACTATTGCATAAATCATAGAAAGCATCAGTACACAGGTAAAGACACCGGAATATATTCATTTGTGTTTAACCAAGAAAGAGCTCCAATCCTATTGTTATTTTGGCCTTTCTTGTTTATTTTTATAATGTAACATTAACTTAGTCTGATAGTGAATAATAAAACTTAAAAATGAAAAAAGGATCAGAGCAGAATAGCTTCAAACATTCTCAGGGTAACTTGCTTTGTGAGAAACACCTCCCTCTGTCTAAGCTAAATGATATTGACATGAGAATAACAGCTAAAAGGTTGGAGAACTATGGAGTTTCTTTGCAAATAATAGAAAAAAGGGAATGTGGGGAGGTTCCATTTAGTGTCTTAACATGCTTTTTTTTTATGTTGCAGTTCAATAATCTGCATCTTCATCTTAGCAGCAATTTTTCCACACACCAGTGGAAAATTTTCTGACCACATCTGCTAATGCAGAGATCACAGCTGGAGTGATCTCACAGTTGAGTATTTCTACTCATGTTTAGAATAAGAAAAAAAATGGAAAGAAAGATATACTGGAAGCATAAGAACAAGGGACTTTACTATAAGAACTTAAAATGATTCCTGATTTCTTTCTGACATAGTGATTTTCTGGAGCAAGTTAAAAGACATCTTCTTGTTTTATTGTGATGCCCTCTATCAAAGATGGTGTTTTGTGAAAATTCAGTTTGAAATGGAGTTCAAAGCAAGGGGAGAAGAATAATTGAGTGCATTTTCTCTGCATAGAAGCTGTGGTGATATGAAATTCCACTCATGATTGTTTTCCAATAAAGATACATTAGTGAGGTAACAAATGACAAAAAAAGTACGTATGAACATCTCAGTATCAGGTAAAATTTCCTCCATGAAAGCCTAATTGCTCTATCTTTTCACTAAGACTGGGATTCTGTTTTGGTGGGGATGATGGATAGGATGGGGATTCTGTTCTGCCTAACTGCAAGATAAGCACTTCTGCTATTCATTGACTCTTCCATTTGAAATTAAGGCCTCTTCATTATATGACCACAAGATAAATTGAAGGAAGAGGTGATACCAAAGGAAGACAGATTTCAAAGTAAATAACTTGAAAGTATTCACTAAAGAGAAGAAAATGTACAGCTCAAACAAACACCTGGTTATTTTTATAAAAACTGTGCTGTTGCTGAATAGCAGTTCTAGTTACTTTCACCATAATAACAGGCCTCTTCAGATACACACACTGCATCCAAACTTTTATTACAGTACAAAAAATGCCTCAACCTGGCCTCTATTTATATATTCAAGTCTTTTTATATATGCAAGACTAGTACAGTGTTACTTAAATTACAGCATGGGGTATTGCCTCTGGTTCTATCTTCTGTGTAATTTCATAGAATACTCAACTGTGCTAAAATGCATATTTATTAGAGATCTTTTCCCCCTGCTCTTAATTGAACTGCTCTTTTTAATAAAAAAATAAAAAAAAGCTCTGCATTCACTGTTCACAACTTTTGTTCTGCTGTAATAACATAAGAAATTGCATTCACAGACATGACACAATTGGCACTTTCTCACTGTAATCAACTAGTTGTGCAGGCTCTTCTGTGCTTTATGTGGCATCCTTAATAAATGAAATCTTGAGGTAATGAAATAGCAGAGAGTGCTACAGGAAGTCAGTCACAGACTGGACAGAAAGGTGTTCATCTTCTGGAAAACAGGTCTTGATGCTCCTGACAGGGCACTACTGAAGTGAGCATTACTGTCATATGTGTGGGATTCAGGTCAAGTTGCCAATAAACAGCCAGTGTTAGGAATATAAAAGTAATGTGACAATAGAAGTAGCACCTTGAGTGCTGCGTGTAACCTATATATTGACTACAAATTGCACAGGTGGAGTGAAGTGGAACCTGCTGATCTCTCTAGAACTATTATTGGTAAATTAATTGTATTACCTGAAAAATTATAATGTACAAACAGATCAGTTGCTATGTTAATGGCATCAAAAAGTCAAATAACATCTTATTTTTCACTTAATATTCCTTGTTTTTACAGTTTGACCTTACCAGTGGAGTATTGATTTTCAGCTACCTGTTGACCAAAGGGGATGGTCACACGGTGTTGTTGTCACTTTGACATTTGCTCTGTAAGAAGCTATGCAAGGTAAAGATTTCTGGTCTGAACTTTGATTAAAGAGGAATCATATGCCAATAACAGTCTCATGGTTTCAAAACAAGTAAAATCAAACTCCTAGAAGGATTAAACACTGAAATATTTAAACCAGCAGATGTCTAGCTTGATCCCTAGACACAGCTATAATTCAATGACTGAACAAAACTGAGGCTAGTGAGTTGGAATAAAAAGTACTGAGCAGCAGTACTCAGTACCTCATCAGAGGTTTCAGCTATAGTGCACATTATTTATTAAACTGTCAATCTGCCATAACTAGAATAGCATTAGGTAGAGTTCCACAGCAACCAGCTGGATCATCTGGGAGTGCTGGATCAGTAAGTCTTGAAATCATTACCGAGATGCTTCAGGGTAAGGCAGTGGCTGCCAGTAAAGTCAGTGATAATTCTGACTAATTCTGACTAAATACAGACATCTTTTTTTCTTTTCACACCAGAGAAACTGGTAATCACCATATGGAATAAAGTGACAATAGATTGGGAGTTTAAAATGGAAATGTCATCCATCCCTACAAGCATAATAGTGACAGTGAAAAACACTGTAGGTTCTCTCAGGCTTTGAAAATATCCTTGACAGAATAACAATCAGAAGACTCTGTTGAAAAGAGTCCTTGCTAAAGGTAATCTGGATAGTGAAGACCACACTGACATGATCTTCTGCTCACAGGCAAAATCAAGAAATGCTTAGAAGATAAAGTCAAAGTCTATGTACGCTCCTTGCCTCTAACCAATTTCATTAGTATTGGGATTCTGTGAAAACATCCACAGAGATTTCTGTCCTAGCAAGTAAATGGCTGCTCACTTTAAATTGGGAAATTTTTACAGCAAAGGAAAAACCTTTAGAACTTTTTTTTTTTTTTTAACCTAAAATGGAACCAAACAAGGCAATATTTTTTTGCCAGTCTTAGTTTATTATTGTATGGATTAATGCACAGGTATCCTATCCGTGTATGGGAAAGTATGTTATTCATAACAAATGTTTTTATCTCAAAAGAGTCTTATTGTCAGCAGAAAGCATGTTAAACCCATTATAAAAATGGAAATTAAAGGATAGTTCTAATATCACATAAATACCAAATGAGACGTGCCTAAAAATGGAGTCACACAGAGGACAGCAACAGTCATCAGAGTTCCTGGGAAATGCAGCATAGCTGGGATGAAGATATGGGTCTTTGAAAAATAGTGAGTACCCTACAATTGTTCTTTCTGCTTCCCTAAATGTCTGAGTCTTTTTTTAGAGCTGTCACATCAGCCAGTCACCCACAGGCTGTCTTTCTGCTCTTGGTACAAAATGGTTAAATGTCTTAAATAGTGAATCTCAAAGCATTGCCTATAGCTGGTATCAAAGCAACTCTCCTGTGAGCTGAGCTGCACCAGACATCTGCTGCATATATCAAATAACCAACCATCCAAAAGCATTTTGTATGGACAGTTTAAATACAATGAATGGTTAAGGCTGACCCATTAAACATTACTGAGACATTCTCAAGGTAAATCTTCAGTCATAGAACATCAGCCTCACACCATGAGATACAATTAAAGGTCATCTGCTATAGCAGAGAACATATGCTGATGTTATCAAACATATGGAGAAAAAAAAGGAAAATTACAGTGAACACAAGGCAACAAAATAAAATAAGGATAGTGTAGGCATGATGCTGCATCTGTCACAGCCCTGGATGAGAGTGTGCAGCAATAATTTAACAGAAACCCACAAGTAAAACTGACCATATTTTAAGTTGACAGAGGAAGTTTTTGATGGTGTAGAATGTGTCATCAGTAGCAAAACACCTTATCAAAACTGGAAAATGCTGGTATCATTGTGAACATTCTACTGGCAACACTACACTACCAAAACAAACAAACAAGCAAACAAGTAATTAGCTTCAAATTATATCTACTGAAATACAGTAATCTCTAATACTGAAATACAGTAATCCCTAAGAAGTCTTCCTACAAATCTCAAAACAGTTTTCCACAGAAATTTTCTTTAAGGTAAATTATCCCTTGAGTGTAGCTCGGCACCAAGCTGAAGAAATTGTTTCTAACAGCTGACAAAGTACACTAGCTGAATACGTAGCAGCTTTGTCATCATTTTCACAGATGTTTGCAAATCTTAGCTATCCCAGTTGTTTAATGGATAGTCATGTCTTCTGTGGTCTGAGGGATTGAATTGCACTTCTTTCTCTCTGTTGTATTGGTATGATATCACACGGTGTGAGGAAGTTATGAGGATGGGCAAATGCATGAGAAAGGTATTCTGGGAGCATGGGTGACAGCATGACAGACAGGATAGGGAAGTCACCAAACAGACGTCTGATCCCCAGTACTTGATCAAGGAGGGCAGGGAAAGGTCAGTGAGTGAAACCAGGTTAGAAAAGGTCCTAGGTTGGCTGGGGAGGGTCATGGACATGAGCAACATGTGGGCATACAGGCCACTAAAATATGGGACCCATACAGCAAAATCCAGGCAAGAGCCAGGAAAAAAGGCCTGAACTCCAGCACAGTCCCCACAAGAGAAATATTTGCCTAGAGAGTCCATTTCCAGGTCTTGTCCTAGGCCACTTCACAGTAAATTTGGCCCTCACCACCTGCATACCAGCCCTGGGAGAAGGAAAGAGTTTGAAAAGTCCATTGGTATGTGGCTGCTTTTCTGAACTAGATAAGACTCGAACCTTTACCTCACTATAATCCCAAATGAAATGTTAATGCTTTTGTGAAGCTTGCAGATAAGTTAATATTTGTCATTACCGGAAGCAGAAAAGAGAAAGTGTGACTGTATGGGTCTATAAACCATGTGAGTGTAAATCAGTTCTTATTAGTTCATGTAAAAACTGTCCCCCTGTATCATAAGTCTGCAGAGACCTAAACTACTGAGAGTTAACACTGCCTCCCTTCCACTAGAAATAAATTTATATTGTTGAGAATATCCATTAAGGGCAAAGTAATACGAGAAAATTGTATGCCTCGAATATAGACTGTATTAAATGTGAGAATATGACCTACATACTTCATCTAAAAAACAGATTGTTTGCTCAGGTGCTTTTTAACTTTATCCAGATGTAGCTGAATTGCATTTCTCAGCTACCAACCGTACTTGCTTGGTGTGTGATAAACATCTCCTATGTTTAGAATTGAATACACAGAAGCCCCCCAGGAGCCTGTTTGCCTCTGCCTTGAAGATCCTCTTAATAGCAGGCATTAGTTTAGAATTACAGGACCAAATTCAGTCTCACAGAGTATATGTAGTATTTCTATTTGACAAACCTCAGATGTTCCCAATAATTCTCTGTGTAGATAAATGGGGACCCAGACTTTGAATTTTTAGTTCACTCTTAATTTAGGGATATCGAAGGAATAAAAACAATGTTGAAAAATTGAGCCAACACCATCCATTTTAAATTCCTTCTGCACATTTGAATCTGATGCCTCTTTGTCTTAACCCTGCAAAGTCTTTATATGCTCTATATAAAGTTAGATTATGAACACAGTGGAACATCTGGACGTAACTGAACACAGGATCACAGACTCATTTAGGTTGGCAAAGACCATTAAGACCATCAAGTCCAACCACTAACCATTAACAGACTAACACATGGTTCAGATGACAATGAATTTCAATGCTGATTAAAATCCAAAAAAAAAAAGACAGTCTAAAATCCCACTACTTCAATGAATAGCAAGCAGTCTTTATACAGGGTTTTGATGATTTATGAAAATCACATTATAAAATAAGTAATTGCCTAAAAAAAGAAATTTAGAAATTGAGACAATAGTGGAATTATCATTATATATGTAAAAGAATAGTCAAATCCTTATACCTTCTCATAAGATACCTAAAAGATTTTTGATTTTTTTCTTGATCAGTCATTGAATACACAGAATATGACAAAGTTTTAGGAAAGATTATCAGCTACTGCACAGAATCATATTATTGTTGATTAAGTTAGGAGTGATATTGTAAAAAAATAGGATGTTGTTCAAAAACAATTTACTGCACATAGGATGGGATAGGAAACAAGGCTGATTTCTGATAATGAAGTACTGCATCTTAGATATCTAAAGTAATAAGAGATGTCTGAGCAACGACACTTCAAAACAGAATCCAGTGTACAGCATCCATTATGAAATATCTTGCAGTGCAGTTCCATTGAATGGCAAACTGTTTATGAGAACTGAATCATTTTCAACGTAGAAAGAGCAGTCATCAATCTCTCTTCTCATTGAAGTTTCGTAGTTTAAGCACTGAATAATCAAACAGGCCATTAAAAGTGGTGGTTAATAATAACTATTTGAAAACTCATGTGAAAGCAGATAGTGCTTCCATGTGACTGTCTGCTTTGTATATGCCCTGGTATCGACATACTGTGAGAACAGCATATGGTTCCTTTGATGAAAAGTAATGGGAAATGACAGACAGTTTGAGGATGCTGTAGTGCCAATTTCATGAATAATGCATTAGGGTAACAGGTATAATCAGTGCAGTTTAATAGTCTGCAGCCTCCAGAGATACAACAGCATACAGAGGAAGTATCCATGTACTAAGGCCACCCGATACTTATCTTTTTTTTCCCTTGATTTTATTTGATTACTACTACACTAAAATATGTCTTTAAAAAAGCAGTGTCAGAAACAAGAATGTTATGTTCTGAGTCAGAATTAATTTAGTACACATTGTTCTGTGCAATTTACCTTCTAATAATAAGCACAAATTTCAAAATCCGTTTTCTCTGTTTTAAATTGAACATAGGTTTTAAAGCTCAAAATTTAATAGGAAGAACAATTTTATGGTTGTCATTCATGCACTGAAATAATTTTCTATATTGTCAAATGCTTTTATGCCATTTCAAATGATACAGCACACTGCACAGATACCAAAATTGGTTTTAATTTTATTATTTTCCTATATCAAAAACAAGTTTAAGAATTAATTGAAAAAAACCCTGTCTTGCAAAATGCTGCTAAAAGATTTTGCATGAAGAATATGCTGATTTGTATTTAATGATAATAGAAAAGCTCTGTGAAAGCAATTTACACTTAGGGATAACATAATTCTCTTGGCACTCAGGTCTTGCATTATGATGTCATGACTCCATAGCAATGAATATGAATTAGAGTAAATTACTTGGGACACAGGATTACAGTCCCAGCACTTACACTTTTACTCAAGGAAAGATGCCTATGTTTCTGGGTTAAAAGTTCCATTTGCTACCTGACAAATGAGCTACAGTGATGTATGTCCAGGTTTCAACTTTATGAATCTATTCTGATTGCCATCTATCTGCTTCTGAAAAGACATCTTGGCAGACCTCACTTTAAAAAAAAAAAGGCATGATGGCTTTTTAGATAGAGTTCTACAAGTCAAAAAGACAGTGAGTATTAATTTTGTATGTGTGTGCACATATATTCATCTGTATTCACATAAATACACATCCTACGAATAAGAAAAAGCAATGGTAATCTAGGATGGGTTAATGTACCAAATATTTTTGAAATGTAAAATAAGGTGCTCTAAAAGAAATCAAGTCAGTCGTCACAAATAAGCTGCTATAGAACACTGGTGCTCATTAAATGAAATATTCTGTGTTACAATAATCTGTTCTGGTCTTTCTACCTGTTCTTCACTGCAGTTATAATTGCCTGTATGAATACTTCAAGTTGTGCAGTTCTTAACCAGTATCTGTAAAAAATCCATTATAATGTGTTGGGGCCAAATTGCTATATTTTACATTTATAGCAACTTCAGAAAATCTAAGGTTTTTAACTCTGATTTTTTAGAAGATCAAATACTATCATTCATTACTAGAAACATAATGTTTCTTATGATGAAAATATTTCTTATTCATACAGTTAGTAAAAGTCTAGTCTTGTAAAAATAATGCATTTGAACATGAAAAATAAAGATTTCTCCTTTCTATTCTGGTCCTTGCAAATATATTTCATTCACACCTGGGAAATTTTGAGTGCAGGAAGGGTGACTTCAGTAATAATCTACAACTTTTTTTTTTTTCCCCCCACAGATTGTATAAACATTTTGGGGCCTTTCAGCTACTAAGGCAGTTTGAACCCATCCTTTTATTAAAACCTCCTTTGTCAGCCCCATCTAACACTCAAGAACACTCTATCATTAGTATGTCAGGCATTTCTGACAGAATCTTTGCTGTTTTTTATTGTTATTGTTTTCTTTCTTGTGAATGAAGATTTTCTAATGTTAAAAATTTCTGCTGCATTTCTACCGCAGTGAAAACCATAGCAGGTACAGGAGTGCTTGTTGGCCTGGAAGATTAACTTTGTTAGCAACATATCATACCAGTTAGTCGATTTAGAATAGATGCAATATTCTTTATAATCTGGGGTTTTTTGGGTTTTTTTGGTTTTTTTTCTGTTGCATTAAGGAAACAAATCAACACGGGACAGACTGAATTCTTTTTCCATCTATTGTATTGGTTCAGTTTGTGAAATTTCAAAATTACTACAGAATTATATCACTTGCCTGAACTTATTCAACTGTAATTAAAAAAAAAAAAAGAAAAAGCCTAAGAATATTAATTGCAGCTTCCAGAGGTGCCAAAGCAGCATAAAACTGGTGCAATGAACACTTAGCATCAGAATAGCTGAGAAAATTTTAAGTATGACCAACTGTTTGATATTCACAGTTGTTTAGCACCTCCTCCACATACTGTGCATGAATATCAGAAGAAAGAAACAGGAATGCAAAGCATATGTAAGAGCTTTCATGGGACCACAGAGCTTAACAGGAGGAATTCTGCCAGGTCAATTTAAGCATGGGGTCAAAAGCTAAAATTGCCGGTTTAGAGTTTGAGATAAGAGAAAACAGTTTTCCTAGCACAGCCTTACATCAGTTAAAAGATATTTTAAAAAATATTGTTATGTGAAGCATTACTGTTAAAATTCCATTGTCTTGTTGGTTTAGAATGGCCAGTAACAAGATAAAAAAATTCCATGCACAGTGGACTTCATTTGAAATCCCCTGCAAAAAGTCATACACCCACCTACAACACTGTTACATTAAGTTGTAGCATAAATAACAGCAGAGAAGGACGCAGATGTCTTCTGAAAGCCAAAGATATATGAACCCGTTCCCTCCTGTTAAGTAACTACTGGGATGTGCAATACCACACAGACCACTTGTTACGACTGCTTGTTGGCATTTGCTTGTGGACAGTTGCTTGTGGACGATTGTGGACATTGCTGATTCACATTGACAGCTTGGGCCTACCTCAAATATTACCACTCTATGGTTGGGGGTTCATGAACTATCAAGGGAGATTCTTCAGCTCCACCTCTCAGCATGGAAACCTGCGAGCAGAGACCAGAAGGAAGTTCTTGACATATCCACCACAGTCGGTATGGGCACTGGTAATTCTAAACTTGTGTCCATGCATTGCAAGCATCAAAGATTCATGGCCAACCAAATTGTGGTCAGAACAACTGCAGGAACTTTACATTCTGTACTTCTGTGGAAGGGCTAAAACAGCTCTTCGGAACACCCTTGGCAGTTCTGAATGTAGATGTGGCAGGAGTTTATGGAGGAATAATAATTTTCCACGGCAGGCCAGCACAGGATTGTCCAGCAGAGCCATGTAACCAGGTGGCTCTAGTGGCTCTTTCATGCACGCACACACACCCACCTGACACTTTCTCATCTGGGCAATTCAATAGCCCCACAGAAACTGGAAATATTATTATTGACTTTGCCATTTTAGTTTTGCCTTATCTTAGTGTATTTGTTTTGTCTTTACCTTCTTATTTCTGGGTGCAAGGGAAGTCAGAGTGTAGATACCCTGACTATCTTAGCTTTACGTGTCTCCTACAGCAGGGAGGAGATTGGATGGGAAGAGCAGTGCAGTCCTTCCTTTATCACCAGAAAAATATCTGGAGAGATGAAAAGTCTTAAAGATCTGTGAAGACACAATAAACTGCTCTGTTGCTTGTACAACAGTCTCTCCACAGCCCTCTGACTCTCAGAAGCAAAGATTCCTGTAAGGAGTGAAGACATAAACTCTTTCTTTTATTGACCATTTCCAGGAATGACTCATTGAATAAGAACTGTGAATAGGACAATTCATCATCTGATGAATATCCCTTATGCTTTCCTTCTCACTGTGACATAGAGGCCACAGCTGCAGGGGTTGTACAAGAAGGTTGAGCTCCCAAAGATATTCCAGCAAAGAGAAGATTAAATGAGGCTGGGTTATGTAATGTGCAGAGAAATGCCAAAGAAAGATGACTGAGATGCCCTGTGCAAATGTCTGTCTCACTAGCCTTCACTGACTGAAGAGGGAGTCAAGAGTTCCTGCCCGAGCAGTGGGAAAGTCCTTTGAGTACTGTAATCTGTCATGCTGGGGAAGAGGAGGGAGCAGCTACATTCACCACATCTATGAAACAACCTGGTATGAGTGCCCTTAGAAACTTAAATTCCTCTTTTATGCTCAGCATTCAACACCAATGTTGAACAAACTGGTTCTAGCTGGCTGACACCTGTGAACTGGGATTCTGGCACAATTTGAGTCAAGTTATGTCAGTGTCCTCCTGATCCATCCCAAAGTTACATACTAATACTGGAAAGCCAAACACTTAGCAGAATGGGCCTTCTGCACCAGAGTAGAATGAGTGATTGATAGCGCCCAGGGTTCTGCTCAGTCTAGGGGGAAAGCCAACCGTGCCTTGTAGTATCCAGCCCCTTACCAGGATGCAAGTGTTGTGGATGTGTATTCTGACTACTTTCTTCCACTTTAAATCTACCCAGATGCACGCCAGCATACAGAAGCTGATAGGTTATGGACAGTGGCTCAACCACTGGTGGCCCAGTGAAGCAACCGTGATTTTCCTTTGCCATTGGGAGCATCTTTTCCTTAAACTAGAAATAGCTTAGTTCTCTTTTCTTTTAACACCTGCCAGAAGAATGTCAGAAATCCTACAGATAACAAATCTTTCAGACTTTTCTTAACATGCCATGACAAGAATGATAATTTCCTTAAGACATTTTCACTTCTCTGTAAATGAAGATTGAAGTATTTCTGGGTTTTGTGGTTTGTTTTTGGTGAGGCTCTTTTTGAGGTGGGGAGAGGTCATAGGAAAAAAAAGGAAAGAGATAAGTTGAAACAAAATAGGAATAAATTAAAACAGANAAAAAGAAAAAGAAAAAGGAAAAAAATATTAAAAAAAAGAAAAAGAAAAGAAAAACATTTACGATACTTATGACCCTAGCCTCTTTTTCTCTTCTTCTAATACCCAAATTTAGTCTTACTAAAGTGTCTCTGTACTTTCACTTGCACATAATCTCATTAGTGGGTTCATAGTTGTCAAAGTTATGCACTTTGACTTGGAATTCCATGTAATTAAAAGATTTGGTAATAATGAAGATGTCATAAATAGGGAGAATTGTCTAACCATCCTCTGGAGAATATTTGCTAGAGAAGCAGGTAATTTATTTCAGGGTTATGTGCATGATAACAGTAGCAAAGAGAAAGCAGACAGGATGAAAGAAGACACAGAAATGAGTGTAAAATGATAATATGAGGAGACAAGTCAGTTTTCAACTTTAGAAGGATGAAGGAGGAAGATAATAGGAAAAGAGAAGAGACAGTGCAGAAATTGTGATTGAAGAGATGTGTGGATTGCAATTAGTGAATGGTAATTAAGGTGGTGAAAGACTGCCTGTATCTATTTAACACAGTCCTGAAAAATATACACTAAGATTTTGCAGGGGTTGAAGTATAGCTAAGGGTAATTGAGAACATGTACAATAATTTGTCAAACAAGGACAGAGAGGAAAAGATGTAAAATACCCATGTGAAAAGTCCTTTGGTGTAAGGAAGTTAACCAATGGCTTTTCCACTATAACTCCCAGCAGGATGCTCCAGGAAAAAGCTGGCACAATATGACCACAATTTCCAAGCAAAGCCTGAAGCCTTATTCAGCCAGACCTATTCATTAATCATTACAAATAGGTTCCTGTAAATAATATAATTCTGCCCTTACTTTTTGGAAAGCAGAACAGTTCAGAGAACAAAAATGCATTAGCTGCATATTTTGCAATTATCATTCTAGAGGTAAAAAAAAAAAAAAGCTGAAGTTAAGATTTGGAGTTAGGTGTTGGATTTTTGTTTGTTTTGTTTGTGGTTTGTTTGCTTGGGTTTTTTGGGGGGATTGTTGGGGATTTTTTGTTCAGTTGTTTTTTTCTCATGAGAGTTGTAATTATAATCTTATCTTTGGGTAGCAGTGAAAATACATCTAGAAAAACATTAGCTGGAAAACAAAAAACTTTGATTACATAAATACTCCAATTTTTAACTCCATTAATTTATAGTGTTAACAGTATGCTGCCATCGTAGCATCATTGAGTCATGGAATATTCTGAGTTGGAAGGGACCCATCAGGGTCATCAAGTCCCACTCCTAAACCTGTGCAAGATAGACTCAGAGTCCCACCATGTGCCCAAGAGTGTTGTCCAAATGTTTCTTGACCTCTGTTAGGCTTGGTGCTGTGACCACTTCCCCGGGGAACCTGTTCCAGTGCCCAACTACCCCATGGGTGAAAACATTTTTCATACCTAACTTAAACCTCCTGACTCAACTTCATGCTGACATGCATGCATTTAATCTCAGAGCATGCATTTAATCTCTTTTTCTTTGTTTTTTTTTTTAAGTCAAAATTACTCGATAAGAAAAGGTTAAACACTCCAATTTATGCTTACTTCTAAATCACAAGCTGCACCTTTTTTTTTTTTTTAATTTCTATAGTGAAAAATTCTCCCCACTCTAGATGTTGTCTTCTGTTACAAAGAGCACTTGAAGAAAACTCAAGGCTACTAAAATAACAAGGGCATTTAACAAATACCTAACATCTCATATTTTGCTTCCTGTCCTTTGATAAGGTTTCACATGCATTAGCCGTGCCTCAACAGAGATCAATGCCACCTGAGCTGCAATCATGAAGCCACTGCCATTATACTGGGACGTGTGATCTATCAGATCTGTTTTGGCCGAAGAAATAGAAGATCTGAAGGGCAAACAAGAATTTAAGCTTTTTTCTCCTTTTTTTCAGAAAGATAAAACCTTTTCGCATCGATGTTATATATGCAGGATACTCGGTGCAACCTGATGGCAGTTTATATCCTCTCCTATCAGTTTTCTATATTAGCATCCACACCTCTAGGGGTTCCAAATTCAGTACAACTCTCTGTGGATCTCAGACCTTCTGATACTCAGACCCGTTGTGAAACTTCTGTACTTGCATAATCATCATTGGTTTGTTTGTTTGTATGTTTAATAATGAAAAATGAATTGCTCATTCCTTCATTGTCCAACTATGCACAGAATGTTCATTTAGCATGTTTAATTATATAATACAGATATGCACTATGACTTANGACCTTCTGATACTCAGACCCGTTGTGAAACTTCTGTACTTGCATAATCATCATTGGTTTGTTTGTTTGTATGTTTAATAATGGAAAATGAATTGCTCATTCCTTCATTGTCCAACTAGGCACAGAATGTTCATTTAGCATGTTTAATTATATAATACAGATATGCCTTATGACTTAAAGAGTCATAAATTATCAAAACTCAAGACAGAACATTTTATGCCTAGGTGAATACTCATAAAAGGGAGAAAATAGAGTATTGGGGGTGGGGGGGGAACCCAAAACAACAAAAAAGCTGTCTTAATGCACGCTTACTTTAATGAAAAAAGAGGGAATTGGAAGTCTATTTTATTTTAACTTAGTGTATCCCTTTGTATTATCATCAGCATTTACAAGTCCCTCTGTTGTGGAATGTCTGTAAGGAAACATCAATTTCAAAACCACTTAGCAGCCAATTTTCTAAGCTTTCCTAAGGATTTTAACACTGCTTTATAATATGAAGTAGGGTATTGATCTAAAATAGTAAAGAAATATTTCTGACTGAACAATAGAAAAGGTGATAAAATATTAACACAAACTTGCATTTATATTATAGTCAGTGCTATTACTGCTGCATTTTTGTTGACTCAGTAAAAATAGCTGATACTTTCAGCATTATATTTGATGAATTTATATTCATGATTCTGTTTCCAGTACAACAACCACAGTTTATGTACTCCAGCACTCAAGTCCATGGGTACCACTGTCTGTAAACATGAGTCATTAAGACCCAAAGTTATTCTACAGAATTTTTTTTTCCAGTGTAATTTTTTCCAGTGTAACCAGAAATAATTCCTTCTGAGAAATAATTTATTTCTTTCACCCAAATGTGTGCACAAGGACAATGCTGTTTGTCAAAAATGTAAGCAGATATTAATTGTATTGCACGAAAGTTTGTGCATGTTGAAGCATCATAATAAAGACAGTCAACAAATATTGTACAAATTATCCTTAAACTACACAATCACTATTTGTCATTAACCAGTTTTACATACAAGGAATAAAGGTATGTCCTTTACACGTCTGTTTTCTCCATTAAAACAATATTGCTTTAGTATGTAACAGTATTGTTTTACAGTAACAACTCTGAAAACTAGTAAAATGGAACTAATTTCATTTCTAGATTACCAAATATTTATTCTTGATCTTGACAATCCATATCATGTTATCATATTAAAATATTTAACCGTGAGTATCCCTAAGTTATTACACAAAACCATGGGTATAATCATTCAATCAAAAATGCCAAAGATGAGTTTCACTGAATTGTCTATAACCCATAATATAGTCAGTATTAATGTAAAATTTCATGAAGTGTTAGATACTTGATGACACAGAGTTTCTCCTGATGTTATTTAAATGTTGCTTTATGATTAGGTCTATCATTATCAACATCCATCACAGACTTTGGCTGTAAATGGGTGAATTAAATGAAGACTAGATCATGACTCAAGTTTTCTATGAATACAAGGTTAAGATGTATAAACCTTGAATACTCTGAAGCAAATTTAGGACAGTTATAATTTTTGCTCAGTTGTTTTTCTCATTCAATTCTTTCATCTTTACATATATACAACAAAAATGTAAGGAATTATATGTGGTCACATATTAGTATATATTTGCGTGTTGGGGTTTTTTTAATTATTCTTTAAATAATGATATAGATTCCCTGTCTTTAAAGCCACTTTCTTTCTACTTTTATTCCAAGTATTATTCATATCTTTCAAGTGGAAAATGCTGTTCCTACTGGACAATATGTAATTGCAGCAATAATTGAATGTAAAATGCAGTTCATATTTTTAGTTAAAAAATTGACTAAATTTAAATAGATGTTTTTTGGTATGCAGCTGCAGTCAAAAATATAAAGCAATTCTCAGTATAAATCTTGAAAAGAATGAATACTGTCACAGCTAGGATTAAATTAGAACACTGCTTAATAAAACATCAGTGATGTTGTTACAGCTGCCCCAAAATGGCACCATCCATTGAAGCTTACTTCCAAAAAAGTTTATTTGCTTCTTTTAAGTACAATCTCTCACTCTCAGCTTTCTTCCTCCTGCAAAAACAGCATGTAAAATATCAAGAAATAAGAATTAAAGACTACCATGAATACCATCTTTCTGTTTAATTGCAATTCCAAATTCCCTGATAACCATATATATCAATGATTTTGTTTGCTTTCTTACAGAAGAAACTACCAGCAGTGCTGAACACCAAATGCAATACCTACTCCAAATAAACCTAAATAGTGTTGGGTGGGTGGCAAATACCAGTATTTTTTTCCCATAACCAAAGATCAATTTGTTGCTCAGGAATTATTTTGGATACTGTGAGATTCACAGTTTAAGCTCTTTCATTTTCCACAATATGAAGACAAGCTTCCCTCTTGTGCTCCCCGTTTGTTTTGGGTTGTTTTTGTTAGGTGTAATTCATTTGCAACACTCTTGAAAATGTACCTAGAATGCACTTTGAGTTAATTTCTCATTCATTATCAACTACATGTGCAACACCAAATTGATGTCTCTCCATCATGTAGAGTATGTTTCATATAGATTATGGAAAGCTATTTTTAAATCTGTTGCTCTCTATCAGTCTGGATCAGAGGGGATTTATTTGATCTAGAATGTACCTCATCCTGAAGCACAAATGTAGTTTGGGTTTGTTTTTTTAGGGGGGAGTAAATTTTTGGTACTTGTGATTTTTATTTAATAAAATACAACCAAAAAACCCCACTAAAAACAGGCAAAAAACCACCAACCCCGCTCCCCCCACCAACCCCCCCCCCATAATAAAGGCAGGATTTGTCTATCCAATGCTTTGTAATGGCTACCTGATCATTCATATCTTCAGGCTACTTTCAGAATTAAATAAGTATGGTAAGAGAGATGCATTTGACGAAGGAATTAGAAAGCCAAGAAACTGCAGATTAAATGTAAATAAAAATATTTCCCATTTTAAAAAGTTAAATCAACTTCACATTTGTTTGTGAAATATTCATACAATCTCTTGCTTCTTCATTAAACAAGAAATATATCTTTTGTTTCAGTTTTTAAATACTTAAATATTTTAAAAAAAAAGTGAATGCAGAATCCATTATTTGTGGATTTTTTCAAATTCATAGGCATTGTGATAACTTTTAAAAAGCAATAGTAATTACAGAAAAACTGGTCATGGGTGCATTTACACCCTATTGTCCAAATGAAAAAGCAAATGCCAATTACAGAGATGTGTGCAACCTGATTTTTCAATACCTGAGTGTGCTACACTGCAAGAGTTCCATTAATAAAAATACATTAGCTAATATAATTTAAATGCCCACAGAAATGAAGAGTAAATTACATTAAATGCAAGTTAAATGATATTCTTATTTTGTCAGGTTTTACATTTTAAAGTGTACTAGCATACATTGAACATTTGCTAAGCTAGGATTAGTGCAAATTTCAACCTTTTTGCAAGTAAAGTCAAATTCTTGATTACTAGAAGAAACTCTGGAGGATTTACAATTAATAGGCAGATTTTATGGCAAAATCTTGTTTACTATACCTTTAGCATACTCCTAGTCTCCATAATTAAATGTCATTTATCACCTTAGTCTAGCATTGTCTAAGAAAGGTTTTAAGAGGAAAAAAAAATAATAAACATTAATTTGACTGTTGCCTTAAGATACCTTTGCATTCAACAGCAGAACAAATGTACAATTGTAAGTATGTATAATGTGAGGGTGTGTAATGACAAACAATTTTCAGAAATATTGTAAACAACTTGGTTTTATATTAAAGCTGTATGGCATTTTTTTCCTCACTTATCATCCGTACTCGGCCCCAAAATTTTCCTTAAACTTCACTGATAAATGAACAAGACACATACATACAAAAAATATATGTGTATTTGGGTCTGTGAATGGGCATGTGTACATAAAATATACACAGGCACACACAGAGACACACACACAGAGAGCTCCAAATCTGCCTTTTTTAGCATTTAGTGCATAACATTGTGCACTGATGTACTTAATGTTATACTTCAGGTTGCGTGCCACCAAGCTTAACATCAACTTTTATGACTATACTAGGATAAGACATACATGGTTTCATTTGCAGCCACAACACTACTCTTTTATCTTATGCTTTTTATCATTCTCATTGAGAATCCTATGATAGCATTTTTGAATCCTTTCATTCAAGATCATTCCCCCCAACAGTTTACTTTCCCTCTCTAAAGACCAGGTCTCCTTCTGAGAAATAATTTATTTCTTTCACCCAAAATAGATTTATTAATATTGCCACTATTCGCACTTGGAGTGGTCAGGGTGTAGGAAAATGGAACTATTTCACTGAGTCTCCGAATGTCTAACAATTAATTAGAAACATCATGGAAAATGTTAGGGCTAATGAAGCTTTAGAGGAAAGGTGAACTGAAAATGCAAAAAATGAAAGAAATTGCAAATTACAGAATCCATCACAGCTGGTTTTACCCTGAAAACCTAAGGCAGAGTGAGTTCAAGTTGAAGTAAGAAAATGATGATGGCTAAAGATGAAAGAGTGGCTAGCATTGCAAGAGTCAAGTGCACATTTAAACATGGGAAAAGAACTGAAAACCTCAAAAATATTTAAAAAGGTCTCTTCTTAGATGGAGAACAACTTGATTCAAATTGAACCATCTCATACTGCTCTTGATTTTTTCTGTCTGTTCTCATTTTGTTATCATCTTTTCTTGCTGTAATCACAACAGAAGCTAATGGAAGAAAATGTGGCCTATCCACCAGATAATATTTCAATCCCAGACAGATTATATGGCACAGAATAGAGTTACAGTCAAGTGGTCTTTTGAAATTTATTGAAAGAATGGAAAAGTGATCTTTCTTGTAAGAAGGAAAGTATTTCACTGGAGAAACAATAAAATCAATTACATGAATTGCAACATAGGCATAATAACAAACTTCAGTTTTAACATTGTGTTCAAGTTGTCCATCTAAAATTAACATACCCAGCTAAATACCAAAAAGGTAAAAATAAATATTAAAAAAAATGAGTAAGAACATCTGTGTAGGATTTCTATAACTGTCTCATGATGTAAGAGCAAAACTTCAGGCAGAAGGAAAAATAAAAAGATAAAACAGTTGATCACTGAAGAAAATAAACTCTTTGACTTTGTATAACACATAATAGCAAAACAGCTTTCTCTTAAATGTTTGGTGTAACATAGTCATCAATCACAAAATAAACTGACCAGATAAGGCATGACATGACCTAAAAAAGAAACCAACCCCCCCCCAATTTTTACAGTTAAAAAAATGTGACACATATTTTAGGAAATATCCTGTAAAGCTTTGAAGAATTATATAATTCTACATCTTGAAGAGGACAAAAATATGGATTTCAGAATATTCTGGTTAATGTTGTCTCCTCCGTTTCAGACATTTGTTAGCCTCAAAGAAATCAAAGACAGAAAAGTTCCTAAATTATCTTATTTTCACCCAGAGTATTTGTAAGTCTTATATTCGAAAAACCCTCTTGGATTCATATGTAGTATGAAATATATATGTGGCTGAACCTTCTCTATGAAGCTATCACAGAGGCATTTTGCCTTTTCTTTCTCCCATGCTCTCTCTCCCTCTGATTAGTGCTTATTTTTAAAATTAAAAAAAAAAATCAAATTTAGAACAAGTTATAGGTTTTATTGTTATTAATTATAATATAGGTATGTTGTTACTATAACAAGATTGGGTTATAGGCTTGGAAATAAATGAGAATAATTTAAAAAATTAAGTCCAGCTGATTTTTGAGCTTTTGTCATACTTCCATTTTTTAGGTCCACATAAATATTTGTATTTAAAATTAACTGTAAAATAATATACAAGATAAAAGAAAAACTATACAAAAGAGGACCTGATTAAAACCATCTCTAGTTTCTGAAGGTGACATTTTCCAGCTATGGGGAATTCCCAGGCAATCAATGGAAGCCTCCTCTAGAAGTCCTTTGAATGTTAATCTGAGCGGGACTTGTAGAGCACGTGTGAAGCATTCAAAAATTACTTCAAGAACAGCTACCCAGTTATCTCATTTTACTAATTTGTAATGAAAGACATGGGTCATCTTTATAAGAAAAATATCTGTACCAAAAGTGGGGCTAAACTACAGACATTTTGCATTAATAGGTCTAGGTAAACCCTGAGATATTACTCATACGAGTGAGTTGCTGTTCAACAGGAAACTGGATCTTGGTAAGGGTTTTTTTTAAGAAATACAAAATCAGAAATTACTTGTATCATAACTCATACCCCTTCGACTGTAGACTTTCAGGGAAATGCCATGTGTATCTAGATGTACTGTGTGTCTGAGCTCACTGCATGACAGAAAGATGAATCAGGCAGGAGTTCTCAAAAGCAGTTATAATTCCCACCTATGGTTTGTACCCAGATTAGTCATGGAAACCAAAGTGGTGGAGGTGAGGGGAAAGCTGCTTAACAGCTATGTTAAATTTAAATACATAAAGTCAAGTCAGCTGCCCTAGGATGGGATAATTCACTGATGTGGTAAGATTGATGTAACCATTGAAGTCTAGAAAGAGAAATGAGAAAATTTACTCTGTTCTCATTTGTATTGTAAACCACAGAATGTTCTCAATCTCTAAAAAAATATATGAAATAGAATCATAGAATCACATAATGGGTTGTATTTGTAAGGTTGTTTAAAATCACCTATTCCAACACCCTTTCCATGGATAGGAACAACTCTGACAAGATCAGGTTGCTCAAAGCCGTGTTCAACCTGATCTTGAACATTTCAAATCATGAGACATCTACAGTTTCTCTGAGCAACTTGTTCCTGTGTGTCACTACATTCATGTTAAAATTTCTTTCCTTATAACCAATAAAAAACTAATCTAAATATACCCTCTTTGAGTTTGAAACCATTAACCTTATCCTGTCACTGCAGGCCCTGGTAAGAAGTCTTTCTCCATCTTTCTTGTAAGCTCCTTTTATACAGTGAAAAAGTTGTAACTTCCCCAGAACCTTCCCTTCTCCTGACTGAAACCCAGCTCTCTCAGCCTGTCCTCACAGGAGAGGTGTTCCAGTAGTCTGATCAGTATCGTGTCATCCTCTGGACTTGTTCTAACAGCATTGTGTCCTACATGTCACACTTCTTTTTATGTAGCTCAAGACATGGGTGGCTTTCTGGACTGTGAGCAAACCTTGCCAGATCAATTCCAATTTTTCATCCATCAATATCCCAAAGGCCTTCTCCACAAGGCTGTTCCAAATAAGTTTAATTTGTGCTGATATTGTGAATTGCCCCAATCCAGGTGCAGGATTTCTCCCTTGGTCATGTTGAACTTCATAAAATTTGCATGGCCCACTCTTCAAACATTAATGACCTCCCAAAATGGCATAACTTTCCTTCTAGCATGCCAGTTTCCTTCTAGTCAGTCAGTTTGGTTTTACCTTGATACTGAAGGGATACACACTCAATTCCACTATGCTGCTGATGAAGGTATTAAATAAGTAGCCAGGAATATCTAATTTTATTTTATTTTTTTTAAATCTACCAAAATGAAGGAGTGCAGAATTGGGGAGTTTTTAATCTTACTGTTCAAATATTTCTCTTATCTGTTAATGTCATTATAGATTTTAAATTATTTTCCTTGGAAATAATTCAATCATTGCTTGTGAGTGTTGTTTGGGGTTTTGGGGATATTTTTTAAAATTATAGAATATAGGAGTTTGTTGCAAATTTTTAATGTATATACATGGGAAATGTTCATAAATTGTTAGTATTATGAGAAAACCTGCATAGATATTTAAGTAATTACAAAAAAACATATTCCAGCTCATAGTGACTCAGGTAAAGGCTGGATAATCACCATGAGAATTGATTCTGTTTTGCTTTGTGTGTAATAGAAATAACCAATACTTGCTTTAACTATTTTTCTTTCTATTCATAAGTCTTTACAAAAACACCCACAGAAGTCCAAGATTTCCTGCATAGGTAAAAGTGTCTATGTGTTGCACCATTATATAGCTAAGCATTACAAGACAGGGAGATTTCAGATAGAATCAACTTATACCCATGCTTCAAATATTACTGCAAAAGTCTACAAAAGTTCTGTATCAGATACAAAATAAAGTGATATTTCTGAGCAATGATGACTGAGACTTGCATTCAACTTGCCATGTTGAATGTTGCTTGGACTTACATATTTTCAATGTACATCTGTATAGAGTTCCTAGGTGGTAATAGGACGAAACATTTTTTTTTCTCAGTTGTCAAGTAAGATGAAAACTTTATGTCTGTGATTGAAAATATTTTTGGGAGTCCATATGGTCTGGTTCAATTCACACATTTGAAACTTAATTTCCTTTTACTCTCATGAGTCGATAGACTCGTAATTGCAGGCAGCAATGAGGAATTACACTGGCTCTGCAAAAGGTCTCAAAAGATTTTCACCTATGCAAGGTGAAAGGCAAAGGCTGTAATGAATATATTCAGTCCTCAACAGTTATATCTCTGCCATTACAAAAGTGAGTTAGACATCTCTTGAGGAAATTCCGAGAGAGTAATGGAACTCTCTTACTGGGACAGGAATCCCAAAGCTAGGTATTTTAGGTGTTAGTCCTTGTATTTAGTGTTGGCAATATGATTTCACATTTTGGTTTTAGGTTTTCTACTAGAGGATTTGGGATTTTAAGAGGCCTAGTCAGCTGGAATGACCTGCATTCACACACATGATATCATTTGTGAAATACATTGCAACTTTCTTTACATTAGTAATCTTACTCTAGGATGCATACATGACTCAGTCTATCTACTTGAATAATCTCTAGCAGAACACTAATTAATTTTTTGTCTTCTAAATGCCACTCAACTGTGAGTGGGTCACTATATCAGGCTCCTTTACACAAGCTTGGGTTATGAACCAAAGGCCATTGAATAATGAGCACTTTACCCAGGAAAAAAAAAGCTGGAATGAAATTTCGCCTCTCCATATTAATGTTGGACTCTACTTCTTTCAGTCAGAGTGTTTTAAATAATTGAATTTGGTTTAGTTTCAACCCTTTGATTTTTTATGTTGGCTTTATTGTAAGTAGTAATTGCTTTTAAACCAAATATCCTATTTGAGTCAACTTTTTGCTCATTGAATTCTTTTACAGGACCTGGTACATGAAATGATATTGAAACATTTATTTTTTGTTGGAATTATATTTGTATCTATTTAAGGGTCATTAAACTTGTCTATAACGTTTGGACTACTGGGCTGGAGAATAAAGCCTCTTGTTGATTGTTTATTTTTGGAAAACAATTTTTATTCTCCCAATAAAAATAGCTTCCAGAAGGCAGTGCTGAGAGAACACAGTAACAAGAATAACTGCTGTAGCAGTTATTTTTGGTATAATATTTGCCCTACCTCTGTCACCTATCACTTCACTTGCAATGTGAACATAGCTGAGTCTTTAAAATCACTTCTGTCCATTAGAGAATGAGTCCTTCAGAACTGTACTATCCCCTCTGCAGAAACATCTAGAAACCTGAGATATTAAGGGCAAATGACAGGCATGCTGCTCTGGAGAAAAATACATGCATTTTTATATAAGTAGGTAAAACAGTATAAGAAGGTTAAAAAAAATCCTCTATTGTACTTTCAAATTTATTTACTATTATTGCTCTACTTTACTGATTCTGTTTATTAAATAAAGAAAAAGACAAGCAAAATGAAAGTTATTGTTGGAATTGTGTAATACAGATGATTCCTATGAAGATATATGCAATCTTTCTCTGTAGTGCTTGGGGATGGTGCAGTATTTAACTTAAATAATCAGCAGTAAGATTTACATGCAAATTTTGTGTTAATCTTTGATAACAGTAATATTGTCTCATATGGAGGTTTTGCTCTTTCCTCACACTGTCATACTTCCAACAGTCATTAAGTAGTACTCCTTGTGTTTGTTTAATACTGGAGTGTTTCAAAACCATACCTTTTTAAAATATGTATTACTCAAACAGCTAATGTTGTCATCTGTGTATATTTAATATCAACCCTGGGTGTGATGGCACTAGAGACCTAGCAAGTTTCATTTGGAAATCTCTTTTCAAACCTAAATGCCAACATGTATATAAGCAATTTGTAGGTAATTGACACCTTTATGTTCCGTAGCCCTTTAGTGTGGAACATTACATTTTTTCCCTCATTTTGTTGTTGTTAAAATTACAGAAAATGGGTCTTGTTCTTTGTAATATTAACATTATAGAAAATATCATTACCAAAAAATATTCATCATTACAGTCTGTTGTACAGAATCATTCAAAAATATTTGTGTTTAAAGTGATAATGTCCAAATGCTGCGGTTTTTGTAACATTTTCTCTATGAAGAATTCTTTAATGGGATATTGACATGCAATTCTTTATGGTGACCTTGTGCTTTTTTAATACCACATCCATGGAAAAATCAGGCAGAAACATAGTGCCAAACAGAAGATAAAGATACAAGCAAGTCTACCAGCACCTAATCGTGCTCAAAATTAGGATATCTGTCTCAATTTTTTGCTAAATAGTAAATCCACCAGACTATTAGGCATCATTTTTGAGAAGTGTTCCTTCATTTCTTAATCTCAGAGCTTCTGTACTTGAAGAAAGTACTTAGCCAGTGATCACAAGAAGGGTGATCTTGTCTGGATGCTTGGAGTTCATCTATCTGAAATACATAGAAAACAGATTACCTTATACCCAAATACCTGACATGCAGCCTCATGAGCTGAAGTGGTCTCAGACATAGGAAAGAATGTGAGGAGTCCTATATCTCACACAAAAGTCCTAAGCACTGAATTATCACCAAAAAAGGAGCACTCTTCCACTATTTTGAGAGTGTTAAGCATAATGATAATATGTTGGTGTTCACTTTGCCAGCTTTTTAAATTTCCTACCCACCATGCAACTTATAATCAAACCTCTGAGGCTCTCCCTGTAAGAAGTCAAGATGCAAATTATTCATTTATTATTTCTGTTATTACATTATTTTTTCAGGGAGCTTCTTTTTTCACATATCTGTGCAGGTTTCCTGTCTCTGTTGCCTTTGGGAAAGAATTTATTAACGGCTTTTATGCCTTTTGAAAGTTGTTCTCCAACTCTATATTTTGACTGCCTTTTATATTTAACCTGCTGGAATTTTTACTCCTTTCATTTTCTTCAGCTGCACAAAATTTCACTTTCCTGAATGATGTCTTCTTGAATTAAGTATTTTCTATGACTCAGCAATTTAATCTTGCCAACTTTCTTTTCCATTTTTTTTAGCTCCCTAAGCTATTTTTTTGCTGATCCTTTCTTTGAATTTACACATAAAGTCTTGGATTTCTTGTTGCTTCTACAAGGACATTAGATGCAAGTGCATTGTAATTTCTAGGTTGGATAGTTTTTTGATGGTGATATTTCAAATACTTTCCAACTCTATTAAACAATGAGTTTTTCTGATTTTTTTTATGTTTTCTTACTAATGACTTTATTTTTTATTTATCATGAAATATGCACACAACAGGAGTGCAAAATTACTGCATGAAAAAGTTTATGGTCATTAACTACTGTCAAATACTACTATGCCATATTCTAATATCCTAAATTTATACAATGAAAATGTTTAGTATTTAAAATTCCTCTTGAAAACAATGATAAACTGATAAACATACCATTTGAAAATCCTCCCTTGAAAAAGTTGAAATTAAAAAATGCATAAAACACACAAATTTATTGTCTTACCTGCCTATGAGTTTTCAGCTGCCTTATACAGAAATTGATCATATGCTTTTTGTTTTTAAAGTTACTTTTAAAAACATTCCCAGAAGAATAGCATGCTACATGTCTTTCCTTGAAAAAGAAAATCATGATACATGCTTATAATTTTCTCTGGGAATCAGATCCTATAACTGTTGCTTGTTCACATCCCCTGTAATCATAACTGCAGAATTCCAAGCCCATCTTGTTCTCTTTGGGACAGAGAGCTCCAGTGTCAAGCATCCTCTGATACTCAATACCCTGATTCTGTCCTGGCAGGGAAGGATACATACAGGGAGAAATGGATGACACTGGAGCACTGGCACAAACTGCCTAAACCTGTTGTGGACAGTTTACTGTCACTGATGTCAGAGAAATCTTTTCTAATGTTGTTTTCAACCATCACACAATGAGTTAAAGTTGTGACAATCAATATTATTAAGACCATTAATATAATTAAGACTGAGAGGAATGAAAGTAGATTGAGCACAAGCCAAACAGAAAAGAGCAAAGCTCACTTTCCACATAGGCAAACTGTAACACCATAATCCATTGATTTTCTCCACTAGTGGGATAGGGGAGGAAGCTACAGGAGGAAGTGGAGGACTTATGAAAGAGGAAGTTAAGCCTAGGAAGAAGAGAGGATTGACAGTAAATTGATTTTTTAGTTTTGGCTTTATTTGTCACTGTTTTAATCTCTTTTTAATTGGAATTAAATTAAATTAAATTAATCTTCCCTAAATTTGGTCCATGTCACCTGTGATATTAATTGGTAAGAGTTTCCCCCATCTATATCTCAACCCAGAAGTTTTCCATCATGTTTTCAGCCCCCTCATTTTTAAGAAGGAGAAACAAACTAGAGGCAGTCAGCCAAAATCAAGCCAATCATGAACAGAAAAAATATTAAAAAGTAATGGGATGACTTATGAGGTCACAAAATATTTTAGATTAAATAACATCTAGATCTGGTTATGTGGATATGCATTCCTCTATTAAATATATTCACATAGCATGTTAGCTTCACAAATATTCTCAATTTTGGTAGGAAGTTTTTTTCAGCAAAATAACTTCGCTCCCCAAGATCATCAGCATGTCCAATTACATCCCTGACCATGAACTAGAAATTGCATTTGTAAGCTTACAGTCCTCACCCCATTTTAATCTCTAAGTACATAATTATTTATACAGTACATTATCACATGAGAGGGAAAATCCATGTTTATAGACCTTGACCAGTGAACATGTTACTTGATGTACAGTTCATTTCCAAACAAGGATTTAAAAGAAAAACAAAAACCCAGCTTGTGCTGAGAGTTAAAAAAAGCCAGCTTTAGTTATAACTATAAGATGTTGAACAATACAGGGAAAAGAACCTCATCACTTTAAAGCTGAGTGAGGAAAAAGGTTGTGCAGTGTGAGACTATTGCAACTTTTATATTTGTATAGTTTCTGCCTATTTATCTGCTTAAGACAAATCAACTCTCATTTATCTTTTTTTCATTTATATTTTTTAGAAACAATAGGTTTGTTGTTAAAAAAGAATATTGCATCAAAAACCTGATCTAAACCTACTGAACACTTTTTCTATCAGCTGTGCTCTCCGTCAGCAAAGCTATTAAAACTATAGTTCAACCCTATCACCTTTGAATTTAGCTGGAAAACAACACCCTGTGACAATAGAGGAATATGCATAGGTATCCATAACTTTTATGAGAAATGGAGAATATTCATGCTTAATATCTGTTTAATCACACCTGAAGACAAGAGAAAATGCAGCTGCCTCAATGAATCTTGCCTAAAAATAATTCAGACACCTCTTCAGATTTCCCACAGTTTTCCAAAATTACACATGCAGCTTGCATGCTTGCAGTTAAGCACACAGGTAAAGACTTATGCACTACTATAGCATGTTTTTAAAGTTTCTTCTACTGTTTGTCAAACAAATTGTACTTTCTAATCCAGCAAAGCATCTCTGCTCAGAGATGTTTCATTGTCAAAGTGACATAAGGGCAAACAAAGTGTTAAGTAAACCAGGAATATAAACAAATTAGGGTAGCTGGCAAAAGTAACAGGAGCTTTTCTTTCTGGCAAATTCATTGTCGTGGTTTGACAAGGGCCAAATGTCAGGCACTCACAAAAGTCATTTGCTTATTCGCTCCTGCTACAGTTGGTTAGAGGAGACAGAAAAAAAAACTGAAGGATTCATGAGTTGAGATGAGAACAGGGAGAAAAAAACACTCTAAGGACAAAAACATATTCAAATTTAAAGGTATAAAGTAAATTTATTATTAACTCAGAGTCAGAGGAGAATAATGAGAAGTAATATATGCCTTTAAAACATCTTTTTTTCCCCTAGCCCCTCACTCTTCTCACCGACAGCTCATGGAGACAGAGCATGGGGGTTTTGGTCAGTTTGTCACTTGAGATCTTTTTCCGTTTGCTCAGGGAAAGGAGTCTTTTTTTTTGGTTATGCTGTGGGGTCGTCCCACCAGCAAACAGTCTTCCCAAAACTGTTGTGGCATGGGTCATGCATCCATAGGGTGTAGTCTTTTAAGGATAGGCTGCTCTAGTTTGTGAAGCAAGGGCCCTCTTTCTCTATCTCTGGAAGCAAGGGCCCTCTCTCTCTCTCTTCAGGTCTCCCACTACTAGATCATAGCTTTCTCTAACATCCACCCACTACAGCATGAGCACTTTTCCCACAGGATGTGAGTGATTCTCTGCATCCTCCATGGACTTCATGCATGAGAAGGGACGATTTGTTTTATCATAGTCCTCACCACAGCTTGCAGAGGAATCTCAGCTCCAATGCTTGAAGCACTTTCTCCCCCACTTTCTTTTCCACTGGCCATGGTGTCACCATGTTGTTTTCCCTCACATATCCTCTTTTCCTCCTCTTCTCTGACCAGAAGAAAAACTGCTGTTTGCAGGTACTATTGTCAATGAGTTCCACTAATTCAAAGATTCTTGCAAGATCCCGCAGCGTCAAGAATTTGATCTCATCTAGGTTCCACATCAGGGAATCACTCATAATGCTTCTGTTACCGGCCAGGCAGTCCCGCTGCCACTGCGTGGACAGTGGTGGCCACCATGATGCTGGTTCCATTTAAGGCCTCTCTTCATGTGAGGCACTGGGAAGGAGAGGCTGCGGCTGCTGGCCTTGCCCTTCTGCCTGCAGCGTGGTTGGCCAGGGGCAGCCAGACAGACAGGCAAGACTCATCGTGGATCACTCCAAATGGCAGCGGCTGTGGCAACACATTGCTGGAAAATACCTGTACACAGTCACGGGGCGAAGCTGGGCATGTCCCAATTTAGGAACACTGGAGAGAGACTCCAGAGACAGCAGTTGTACAAAACTCTCTAATAATCTTTATTTTGACTCCAATATTTATAGATATGTACAGAGGTAAAGGGATTGGCTACACAGGTCACCACCCCTTGATGGATACCACCATCAATCATTTCTTCTCTCACAGGAGAAGTATGTAAACATTCTAAGAATAGACATTATTTATATCAGGCTGCGTGTGAACGTTCTACAGAAAGACAAAGAACAGAAAAACTCAGGCAACATACACAGGCTGTTTTGATTTTCTTCTTAAATATGTTATCAAAGAGGCATTACCAACCTCTCTAATTCAGCCAGCAGCATGCCCATCTTCAGAGCCATCAGAGGTGGGCTCTGTCTGTCTGTCTTTCATAGTGGAAACTTCTAGCAGCTTCTCACAGAAGCCACCCCTGTGGTCCCCCCACTATCAAAAACCAGGCTGTGCCAAACCAACATATTCATAAAACAGCTAAAAAATATATGTAAAAAACCCAATGGGGAATTAAGGGAAATGGTGTTCAGTGATTTAGCCTTGCACAAATCAAAAGTGGCAGTCAGCATTAATCGACCTGGACAAAGGAGGGAGTTTCCACTTCAGACTTCATTTTACTAACAGTTAGCCAATAAGAGGCTAAAAATCTTATCCTAATTGTTTTTTCCGGCAGTCTTTAACATTAAGTGTTGCCCAAACTTATTATTCAGATATTACAACACTGATACGTTTTTCAGTACTGTGTATTCAATGACAAAAACCAAAACTCAAATAAAAAACCAACAACCACAAACAAAACACCTTTTTTTGCAATTTAAACTGTAAGACATCTTTTATTACTGTGTTTTCATATACAGTCTCAAGCATTTGCACAAACCCATATCCATTTATTCTTCTGTAAAACCATAATGCTTGCATGACAGTATATGCACAGATGAGATATGCAACTAATAAGGTGCTCCAAGTTAGAGATATTTGAATTAATGGTTCATGTGGAATTTTACAAAATTTTTGTTGCACACAGTCTTTAAAATGAAACTGAAGTTTGTGCTGTAAGTTCCTGTTCACATTAATGATCAAGTGTTGCCGATTAATGAGCAGGTACCTGTTGTTTGTTAATATCCCTAAATGTGTAATCAAATCAGAACTGAGTCAAGCCTTGCATTTCTGTAGGAAACATGGGATGTGCAGTAAATGAAGGAATAGGTATTCTTCAACTATCTACTGAATGAATAACATAATGCAGATATAAACTGCACTCAGAAAAGACATTTACTTTTAAATTCTCAGCAACTTCCATAAACATTTGCAAGGTGGTGTTTTTTAGTCTGGAGAAAAGGAGATTCAGGGGAGATCTTGCCACTCTCTACAAATACCTGAAAGGAGGTTGTAGTGAGGTGGGTGTTGGTCTCTTCTCCCAAAATGCAGTTGATAGAACAAAAGAAAATGGCCTCAAGTTGAGCTAAGGGAGGTTTAGATTGGACATTAGGAAAGTTTTCTTTATTGAAAGGGTTGTCAAGCCATGAAACAGGCTGCCCAGGGAAGTGGTGGAGTCACTATCCCTGTAGACCTGCACTTAAGAATATGTCTTAATGATGGACTTGGCACTGTTAAGTTTGCGGTTGGACTCAGTCTTAGAGGTCTTTTTTAACCTTGATGGTTTTATGATTCATGATATTATTCTATACATTTTTTCAATCTCTATCCAACTCCTACTTAATACACAAATTGAAAGGGTTTTGCTGTATACATCAGTAATATTTTTGAGCTCCACATTCCAATGTGGACCCTTAGATGTTATTTACTTCATACAGTTCAACCATTCTCTGATGTCAGACACCTCAGATATTCATTGAGGTAACTTGCTGAAGACCTCCTCAGAGGATACCCTAGAAGTATCTCATCATACACCATAGATATTTTAGGAATGTAGATCTAATGCACAGATTAATATCAAAATATCTTTGTTCATTTTAGTTTGTTTCTTGATTTGAGGTCCTTTTTTTTGCTGACCATATTTCTGACAATTTGTCATCAAGCAGTTTTTAAAATGTTACCAATAAATACCATTGGCTTCAGTTGGTTCTCTGAATTCCCATGTGTCTTACAGTAAAATTTTGTTACATCAAAAATCCCAATGTACTGGGAAAAAAATGCAGAAGCAAAAAATTCTTCCTTGGTACATATTCAGATCCATGATTTCCCCTTTTTCCACAGCTCAGAAAAATTGTAAAACCCTGTGGCCTTCTCTTACTTCACCTGAACAGGAAAAGAAAAAAAAAATGACCTTGAAGGAAGAAAGATGCAATTTATGTTCTCATACTATTACCTCAAAATAGAAATTAATTTCAATCTACACAAATGCTAATACCTTGATTAGTTGTTTTGATTCAGTTTGCATTTTAATAACAAGCAACACAGACTTGATAAGGCATTATATCTGTACAGCCCTCAACAGAAGTACATGCTAAATTTTTTTGTAAGAGAAACTGAGAAAAGTTAAATCTATGATTAGAAGTCAATACATACAAGAAGTTGATTATCTGCTTTTGCAGTAAGATCTATCAAAATTACATGATTCTCAGAACTGCTGAGAATGTACTGATATTCTTACTCCACTGGGAATAATGTGTGTTCGGTGTCTCTGAAAAAGAAGTCATTTAAAATTGATTTGGATGTCTAATAATGTCTAATTGAAGAATTCTCTAAACAGAATACTAAAGTGCAAACTTGAGAGTATGAAGGAAAACATATGACATCTGGGACTGGGGTTTAAAAAAATCTTGAAAATTGTTTGAGTGAAAGGAGGCACTTGTATTCATGGTTTCTTTTCTATGCATGCCTATGCTATTTTTATTTATGATTTATCAACAGGTATTTTCCAGGGCAAGTGTGTCACATTACAGAACTGCACAACTTGCAGAAAGCCATCTAAAAAACAAATTCATGTTCTTGTGAAACAGTTGTAAAGAAGCACATAGAAATTATGTTTTTCCTTTGCAGTGACTGAGATTTGTATTATTAGACATTTTAACCTCTTGAATAGCATCAACTCAGGTAAGAAATACCATGCCATTACTAGAAAATAAAAATCAGTACATCAGATTTCTGGGAAATAAAGCTCTCAGTAACACCCCTAGAAAATAACTACTTTGATAATAAGTAGTCATAAGTAGTAGGAATAACTGATGGTAATCTAAAGCTTCAGTTTGTACTCATTACCGTAGTAAGTATTTATTACTGTAGTTCTGTGATCTGAGATATTATTTTGTAGTTACTTATTACACTGGAAGGTGTCATGTTTCAAACAAGCAATATAGTGCTTATTTATTCACTAAGTTTAGTCATGGCATTTTCTTATAATTATACCTTTTTGAGTTTTCGGTTGGGTAAAGATAACACTCCTGACAGGTTTCAATGCCACTACCCGCAACAATGCACTTCACTAAATCTCGCCTCGCTTCATCATTTTCATTAAATAGGACTTACAGCAATTTTTCTGCTTCTTTTTCTGTCTTGTTTCTGGCATTCTGTGATCTTTAATATGATCCTTCTTATCTACTCGTATTAGATGATTGCACATTTTCCAGCTTTGATCTATGCAAGTTGCAATTGGGCTGACTTGCTTGATGTTAGCATTCCTTCTGTCTGAGACAGTTTCTAAATTGCTTGTCCAATTTCTGTGTTTTTTTAAAGCAAAGCATATTAATGTACATGCTGTAATTGAAAAACAGATATCCTAATGACTTCAAAATTACTATATCCATGCAGCTTGTGAAATGGCTTTGCTTTCCAAGCCTTCCTTTTCCTGCTGAGCATCCTTTTTCACACTTTCCATTGCAAAGCCTTTTTTTTTCCTTCAGAAAACCCTAAAATGCATTCCTGCACTGCCTTTCAGGCTATAAGAAGCTAACATGTTTGCTAAGAATAAATTGCTGCTTACTGGGTATTTCTGACAAAGTTTGACAGTAACATCAGTGAGTCTGAGACAGTTATGTTTAGTAAGTCTGTAGATGTATAATGCAGAATGCTTTGCTCCTTTCCATGTTCCATCAGGGTATACATTGTCATTTTGTTTGAAAAGTCAAAATCCTTTCGTAGCTCAATAACCTAACATCTTCTAAGAAAAAAGGTTGTCTTATATTAAACAAAGATTCATTATTTTATAAATGTAATTATGGCCCAAGGCAATTGTCAGATTAGTAGAATTTTGGTCTAGAACACAAATCTGTTCTGTGCTGCAGGAAGTACTGGCAAGAGAAGTAAGTGTAACAATCTTTCAACACGATTCTTCAAATCATATCTCAGCCTTTATTTATTTAAGCCATCTGTAGAACATGACAATACTTTATTTCTTGTGCTTATTCAGTTAATTAGCTCTCCTTTTGTGCATATCAACATAGTTACCAGCTAGAGCAAACTCATATTGAATTTCAGTATGGCAATCATCTGTCAAGAACAGGACAAAATCCATTTTCTCTGGGTTGCATATTGACCCCCAGGCAAAACTCTTGCAAGAATGTGACTACTCGGCATAAAAGGCATTTGCTGATTATCTACTGCTCTTTTGCTGAGGTATCCTCTACCTCACGTAGAGGTCATCTGGTTCAATGCCCTGGTCAATGCAGAGCCAATCGCAAAGACAGATTAGACATCAAATTTAGACCAAGTTACTCAGATTTAACTCAGTCAAGTTTTGAGCATAAACATGAAACTTCCACCATGTCTCTGTTGCAGTGTTTGATCATTCTCTTAGGAAGATTTTTGTGCCCTTACGTCCAGTCGGAATTAATATATTTAAAATTTTTGTTGATTTTCTTATATGCTTACCTTGTGCTCCTCTTGGAGAAGTCTGGCTCCAGCTTCTCTATAACCTTCAGATAATTCTTCATGTCTAAATTGTCTCTGTTTAAAGTATATTCCGTTTTATATTGACATGCTAGATAGTCTAATTAATGTATTAAACAGTAGTGATAATGCCAGGAAAAGATTTTTTAAATAAGAAAAAAGTCAAAAATTTATTAAATTCTGTAAGAAATGTGCATTCCCAGTGCAAAAATAAAAGTCTTGCCAAAAAAAAAAAAAATCTTTTTTGTGTTAAGACTATAATGATATTAAATTCAGTTCTCACATGGATAAACAGATTATTATCCAACCCTGGATAAATAATTTGTATAAGAGAAGCTGAGAAAAGACCTTGACCATCATGCCCTCTCTCCTCAAAGTTTGAAAATTGATGATTTTTTGCATGTCACAAGAGAATTTAAAATTAATTCCTTATTTTCCTTGCTATCATAGAAATAAATATTTTCTGACTTTAAGAAATTTACAAGATTCAAAACTGTATCCTATGAACATAAGTTCACACTTTCTATTAAAGTATCAATGCACATGCATATGAGTTGTACAACATTCTGATATATGATACTCAGTGAAATTTCGACGTACAGATATGAAACTTTACATTGGTGAGTTGTGTGTCCCAGTACTGTATAAAAAAGTAAAGGTCATTGAATTTATCAAAAGGAAATCAAAGGATAAACAGGACACTCCATAAAAGGTAGTGTTTACTAGGAGTTTTTTTGTTCCACCTAATCAACTGTAGTACCATTTCATTTAATTATCACATTGACTGTCCTTGTGCAACTCCAGAGGAAGATCAAATGTATACATTCACTGACCAAAAACTAACACCATAAATGTATTTGCTGCAATGCACCAGCAAAGTAATTCCAAAAACTACAACCATTCATTAACATATCCTATCTGGGCATTTTGACCTTGTTCTTGCTATTATAAAAACTGATGTCCTACAGTCTATATTTAGAAAGTCTTCAGGTTATTCATTTTGCAGAGAAAGTTGTTCTGTAAATAAACAGTCTAGAGAGAGACACAAATTCAAAATGCAAGCAAGAAGCATCATTTCTAGAAAGAGCATCAATCTGAAGCTAAGACAGTAGAGGTTTCCAAAATCAATCTGCTTTTCTTCATTTTCTGTGTTATCAATATTTTTCTCCACTATGGCCTAAATCTTGATTTCCCCATTTCAAAAGATCTTTTATTCTGATGTCAGAAACCAAACTAGAAATCTATTTTCTAGTCCCACTTCGATATGATTCTAAAGTAAATAAATGCAAATGGATACATCAGTCTGACTGTATTTGTATGGGGAAAACAAACCTTTAAAAGCCGTCTTAATCCTCTGCCTGTAAATATCTTTTTCTGCAATGCTTCCTACGCTGCTTTGCAGATCTACAAATCTGATAGGCTACAGAGTTCCTGCCAAAATGATAGAGACAAAGGAAAACAAGGGCCAAAACACTTTCACTTCTACAAAATAAAGCACATACATCTTACTTGTAGACAATCTCTGTATTGTTATCTTCTATTTGGTGGAGCCTATCTTGTTAAAAAATCTATGCCTTGTCTTATGCATGGCCTGCTGTGGATGAACACTGACTATAGACATAACCAAAATGATAAATGATCATTTCCTTAGTAAAGGTTTGCAAGCAGCAAGTGTTATCAATTTCAAAGTAGCTTTACAAGTACAAAACATGTCAGGAAGATCCTATCTTCTTATCTATATTGTCTGACTTTCCAACCCTTGGGAAAATCTATAACCATAGTATTATTCATAAAAGAATACATAAATAAATTAATAAGGTTGTATAGCTCCACTTTTTTTCGTTTTTCTTTTTTTTTTTTAATTAACAGAATGGTTAGATATTTTTATATAACACTTAAAAAAACTTAAATGATCAAAACTCAGAAATACTATTGGATAAGTGAAGTAAATCTGGCAATATTTTCTTCTTGTGATACTGAATCATTCTAGAAAAACAGTTCAGTGGTGGTTTCAGATATTGCAGGATAATACTCGAGCAATATGATAGTTATTGAGCAAGACTTCACAGAGCTTTTTCCATGGCCCTTGTACTTGTCTCATCCACAAGTCATTGTACAAGCTTAGTGGTATTTATCTTGTTAACAATAGAGAGCTAGAGCTGGTTTTGTCATGTCACAGTTAATCTGGAATTCTTCCCTACAGACATTCTCATCCCTCATTTCCTTAAATGCATGACTGTGATAGATTTTTCTCTCCAGTGGGCAGCCTACATTCAAACACTTCCACTGTGAAAGCAAAAATGAGTTCTGTACATTCGGATCGTATCCCTCACAGTTCAACCACTGCTCCCAAAGGTCTTGCTCTTATATGCCCCAATGCCAGCTACGGTTTTGCTTGTGTAACTGGTAGAAGGAGATAGAAAACAAGAAATTTATTTGTTCTTATTAAAATGCCACTGAGAACCAAGAGAAGATCTGAGACCTTTTCCATTACATAAAGTATTTAGACAGAGAACTGAGAGCTCCATAAACAGTGTGAACCACAAAAGGAAAGGAAGGTAAAAGTGCATGGAAAGAAAGGCCTCTTTTTTTTTTTCTCAGAAGATTTAATGTTTCCCCTGAAGGAGGCAGAAACAGGCAGGCATGGTCAAATTCAGCCTCTTCAACAAAACTCCGTGCTACACCTCCAAGAAGCAGCTTTGCAGCACTGGTCATTAGTCTCATTCAAAAGTGTGGATGAGAAGACTCCCCAGGACATGTGGTAAGTGACAAATCCTGCTGAATTTGCAGAGCAGTTGCAATGGTCAAGACAATTTTGAGAGTCTCCTCACTCAAGCTTATACAATCAGAAAAATTTTGAGTTATGTAACAAGTTTATGACTGACAGCCTCCCAATGAAGGACAGGTTGGATGTTCGAGGGAAAGTCTAGCCACCCCTAGGAGTGCCCATGTATTCTGTCTCAGAAGCACAACCTCAGAGGATATAACCCAAGACCCGGTATGTGTGAAGGGACTGCTCTAGTGTTGTGGCCTAGATGAGTCCCTGAATGATGTTGCCCTGTGGCTTCCTGCAGCTTCCTGGTAGCCACGTGTCATTAAAAAAAAAAAAAATAATGGGTAATGGAGGAGAGAGAGAGAGAAAGCTGCCAGTGAATGGAGAAGAAACAGACAGGAAAATTGCCTGGAACCAGCCCAAAGGCCACTTGGTTTGGCATTTCTCTGCCTACACATTCACATGAGTTGGCAACAGACAACCCTGGTGTTATTTACAGATGGGCCTTCTGTTGTTTTGGGAAGAATGTTTGGAAATGAAACTCAAGGTGGAGCCAGGAATGATGTAGTCAGACATTCTCATCAAAGCCTGGAACTCTTTTCACTTTCCTCTATGTGATTTGTTTGGAACCCCTAAAAGCTTGATTTGGTGCATTAAGAAACTAAAAAATGCAATATGTTTTTCAGAATATTCTTCTTTTTCACTGAAGATTTCCTTCTCATGTACATATGGATTTATAATAATGCATAGATTTCTCTTTTCTCTCTCTCTCTCTGTGTGTGTGTTTGTGTGTGTNNNNTTGTGTGTGTGTGTGTAGAATAATAATATGTTATAGTGGCAGTTCTGGGGGAGGTGTGACAATAATTAATTCTATTCGCAGAAACAAAAGAGCACAAGACATTGAGTTTGTAGCAAACAAGAAAATATTTTTATCATGGGTTTTTAGGTACTTATTTTGCAGCTTTCAGATAATGGAATACAATCTGGAAAGGAAGCTTTTTTACTTAATTAGCCAATGAATTAGAAGGCATTCTTGCAAGGAATTCACTCAATTAATGGAGGCACTAACATCCATAAAGTATTCTGTCTTAGCAACAAAATCATGTGAGAATTGAGCATGGGATATTTGAATTATTAAAATCATTACAAGTTTCACCCCCAAAATCAGTAATTTTATCTGCAAAATACTAATACTTTTAATAATATTTTTCTTATTATCTGACTATATCTTAAAAGTGTGCAAGGACTTAAAAACACGTGAGAGAATTGTCAAAGACTGTCCTGAATGTAAACAGGTAGGAATTCAATTTACCCGTCCTTTCACAAAATGCTTTTTAATATGCAATAAATCATTAATATTCATAATGATAAAACAAGAGTAACAAGGAAAAAGATTAATTATAAAATGTGTTTTATCTTATTCCACTTTACTTGGAATACATTAACTTGAAAAATATCTTTTAATAACTGCTAATCTTCTAATGCAATTTCTTGACTCAAGACATAGCTCATCTGGTCTATTACCAAAAGAAATAGAAAAAAAGAAAAAAGATAATAGTGTTTCATTTGTTTATCTGATGTTGTCTTTTCTAAACACTTATTAGATATTTCCCTGCTTTTTAAAATGTAATTGTTTATCATGTTTGAAGATTGTGTGTAATCACATATTAAATATGGTAGATAAACTAATTTAAGAGTGTGATTTAATCAGGCAGTTTTAAAAAATCAATTAAGAGTCAGATGTGAATTAATTAACCTTTAATATATTTAAAGCATGAGAAAATGGAGAAACTTGAAAGTCATCTAGCTGCTGTTCACATTTCACAACATTCCATTAGATTGTTAAACATTATAATAAGTATAACCTCATTAAAACATTTAGATAGTAATATTTTTCATTATACAGATCTTCATAAATCCCTAAAAATTTCATATGAAGGAGAACAGGTCATTTGTAAAAGGTTGTGGCAAGCCCATAAATGACTACCCATTTTTTGAGCCCTCTGCTACAGATGTTTGAAAAGACATACATTCTTATGGCAATGTACATTTAAAAAAACCCTACTCATCTCCTTTCATGGTAATAGAAATTTCATTACACCTCTTCATTAACAAACACTTCTAAGTAAGAAGTGAATCAAAAATCGGCTGCTGTCCAGTCATAGTCATAGTCCTGAAAAGACTCCCCAAGAAAGCTTTAGAAAGGGCAAAATGAACATGAAGAGTAAACTACCCAAACCTTGGCAGGAAAGCTGTGTATAAGGAGTTGCCTATAGTCTTCGGTTGCAATATGTAACCAAAGATGTGCGTTCTATTTTCTACCAGTTGAAACTGGTTGGGGAGGTGTTTTCCTTTATCTCTTGTATAACCCATTCCTCATAACTCCAGGGGGGAGGGGGCGGGTGCTTTCTGCTAATGGGCCAGCTGTTAAAACCAGGTGGGGCAGTGCTCTTATTGCTTCCACAAAACGTCTTCTCTCCAGGGGGATATCTGCTGTTAATGGGCCATTGAGGTTGACCATGACTGATAACATTACATCATCCCATTGTGAGATGCTCCACCCAGTGGGAGGAGCCAAGCATTTTTACCTGTATAAAACCTGCAATTCAGAACACCAGTACAGCCTGCTTTTCCACTGGATTTCCCACAGGAAGACTGGACCCTTCTTGTCACCACTGGACCCTTCTAAAAGATTATTGCTACTCCAACACAGCCACGTGTGTTACTCCAGGAGGATTTATTTGGACTGCTTCCAACGTCCTGACCAACAGGGTGTCAGGTTGTATTTCCGACTCTGTCAGGGATTCTAGGATTTTTTGTTTGCTTGGTTGGTTTTTTTTTTTTTGTATTACTATATTTGTATTTTTAAATTTTCCTAGTAAAGAACTGTTATTCCCATTCCCATATCTTTGCCTGAAGTGCCCTAATTGCAAAATTATAATAATTTGGAGGGAGGGGGTTTACATCCTCCATTCCAAGGGGAGCTCCAGCTTTCCCTGGCAGAACCTTGTCTTTCTAACCCAAGACACTTATGTAGGAAGCTATGGCAGGAAGGGGGAGTTATCATTCCCTCACAAGTAGCCAGTGAAAATAAGATGAAAAGTAGTCTACTCAGAGACATAAAAAGTAAAAAGCGTTATTACAGTTATTTGCACAGTGTGTTGGTGGAATACCATTACTGAAGGAAGCCCTGACAGAAGGAAACTTCTGGCCTCTAGAGAGGCAAGACATTTATCGATAGGTTGATCTTTAGCATTATTTTAGTTGTTGAGGTGATTTGTTACATATCTCAATGTTACATCTGCATAAGAGTTTTATGAGCAGAGTGGGTTACACAGTAATGAATCCTTCTGTCGTATTAAAGAACCCAGAACTGATGCATTCAAGGTAGCAGCACATGCTGATTGAGAATGAGTAGTTATGATTAACAGGAAGACTACAATTTTGGTATTCCTAATAATGTGATTTACAAGGTTTTGCCATAATTTTTCTCTGTGTTGAAAAAGGGTAACAGAGTTTCAGAGTCAACTAAAGCTTGTTCTAAACTGGCCCATGTAGGCCCATATCTGGTGTTTATGACTCTATTCCTAAATATTCTATTCCATTCTCCATTTTTCAACAGGTCTTTATCTTTCAAGCGACTATTTTAGCACTTATATAAATTGAAATTGACCTGGATCGGTCCATCAGCTTCATCAGACTTTCAGTCTGGAATTCAGTGCCAAATACTCACAGTGATGTCTGCAAGCAGTTACCATTGCTATTGCTGAATTTTTCACTAGAAATTGAGGCTAGTATGCAATCACCATTTCTTCCAGAGGTATTTTGTTAGTGTTCTTAATTAGTTAAATAATCACCTTTTAAAATTAATTGATTGTCCATTACTTTTCTAGCCTTCTTTTTCTTTTATTTTTTTATAAAAGAGCATGAAAGATGATGATGATGCTGTTCAAAGGCATTTAAGAGATTATTAATCAGTTCATTGTTTTCAGACTGTAATGTCTTTGTTTTCCTGCTTGTCAACTAGTGATAACATCTAGAATTTTAATCTTCTTAACTTCTAAGAATAAATAAAAAATAAATTGAGCTTCAAATAACTTTGCTTCCCTTTTCTGTACTAAAGTAGTTTTAGTAGTTATGTGATATTTGTGCAATGGAGAAATAAACAACAAACGGACACAAAAAAACTAAAACCAAATAAACCAACAAAACCAAAAACCCCTGGTAAACATTAAAAACCCTTACCACCCTTTGCTTACTGGCTCACACTCCCAGTCTTAAATTGATACCACACTGTTTTGAGCAAGAAACTGCCTCTGTTTGTGGTCTCTTATTACCATGAACAAAGATCTGCTCTAGATATAATCCTATTGGAATCACTCTCAGCTCTGAAAAATTATAAAATATGGACTTTTCATATTGGGAAAAAAAGCGTGCTTTTTTGCTACTTGAAGGGGGCTTGGTTAGAATTTTTTTTTTTTAGTGGTTCATCTGGATTTTTTTCCCCTTTTCCCTAACGATGCTTTTGCTGTGAAGCGATGAAATTGCTGATTTGAGCGATGACAGTCTGAACAATGATTGCTGTCAAAGACAGAATACCTTTTATCTCCAAACTTCTGAAATATTAAAGAGACAGCCAATAGATATTTCATTTTTTTTAAATGGCCTTCCAATTACTTTTCCTTTTAGTTCTATTTTTGTTGCACAAAAGGATGCCTAAAAAGTGTGTTTGTCAAAATACCTTTCCTTGTTTTTTTTTTCCTGATGAAAGATTTCTTCTGTGTTTTGTAGAAAAGAATCTTTGAATTGGAACTTCACAATGATAGACAATATGCTTTTGCAACTTCTGCATAATGGGCATTCAAATCTTTACTAAGAATATGGGAAAGAGGATGACAAAAAAATCATCTTTTGTGTATAATTATTGTACTGTTTTCTAGTAAAACAAGCAAAACAAGTAAAAAATTTTGAGCAACAAAAGTAAACAAAAGTAACGGTTTTATACACAGATATCGTGTGCATAAACATGTAAATATTTTCATATTTGCATGCGAAAGCCATTCAAATGTCCTCACGGTTAATAAGCAGATAAAAATACCATAGAAAGGTTAATATGAGATTACTTAAATAGTGTCAAGCAAAAATTGATAAGACCTATGAAGATTTATTCTTTTTTTTTCATACTTGCTACTTAATCACCATACGGTATTAAAGATTGAAATGTTTCTGAGCATACCTTGACACAAATTCCATTATGCTGTGCATATCCCAGGCTAGCTTTTATTCCTATAAAAATTCTGGCATATTCCTTTGAAGTCAGTTATATCTTTAATGGGGTATTTTATTTAAATGTATGAACAATTCAGATAAGTCAATGAAACCTTCTAAACTGTTTTTTAGGTTAAAAAAAGACTAAACTACATTTCCATGTTCTAGTGTGGTTAAGACTTTGCTAAATATTTCAAAACACTTTGATAACTGAGAAAATCAGGAATTACAGGCCTATTTATGGAAACTGAATCAGTGTCTCACTTTTAAATTATTTTCATATAAATATTTCAAAAGGCGCAAAAATGAAACCAAAACATTGATTTGAAAATGTCAGAATTTAAATTTTACAACTTATTAGAAGATGTAGGAAAAGAGAGATTAGATTTCATTTTATTCTACAGAAAAGAAAATATGATTTTTAAACAGCTTCAATTTATTTTTGTCCATCTTACTTGCATTAATTCAAGAATATTTGTGCCATTTTCCTCAGAGGCATAGCTGGTATAAATAAGAAAGGCCTATTAAATTAGGCTATTATGTTTTCTAATGTATGTTATAATTAGCAAATTTAGTTGTGTACCTTTTTGGCTTTGACGGAACTAATCTGTAATTTATTCACACCTTCTAATTCTATCAGCTTTATTACTACCTAATATTATCATTTAGATAATGTGGTGAAGTGTTATGGAACTCTTTGACAAAGCTGTGTTGCATTCTTTAGGAATTATCAAGATTTTTAAGGATGACTTTGTCTTTAACACTACAATTTGAAAAAAAAAGTGTATTTCTGCAAAGCAGATTATAAAGATTTATAACAGAAACCATAATATTGCTATGCCGTCTTCTGAATCATTCTTTTTTCATTAAAACTTTGTAAAGAGATGGGCTGTATTTTAAAATAATCTTAATCTAATGTTTTAAAATAATCTTCACCAAAGATTTTTCTTTTTAATTTATTCTGTTAGTGAGAACTGATATACAGAAAATATATATCATTGCCTTTAGCAAAATTTCTTATCCGTTAAGCAAGAATGTTTTTTTATTCAAGTTAATTTTCCCCAAGTTATTTTTAAATTTTATCAATGTTTCTTTCTTATACCATACAATGTATTTCCTTCTACCTGAGATGGGAATAGCTGTTGAATCATCTCAAATTATCAGGAAAACAACCAACCTGTTTGGCTAGTCTAATCAATGGTGGCAGCAAAGTCGCAGTTGAAGATGTTTGTTCTAAAATGACCTCTGTCTTTGACTATCAAATAATTTTTCAAGTACATATAGAGTTTGAAATTATAAAGTATGGAACAGGTAGCAGTTATGTGTGAGTGATGCTAGACCTAGAAAAATACAGTGGGAAAGGATAATCTTCATTTAAATATAAATGTTGTGATATGCATATTTGTTGTATTTACAAATATAGACATTTTTTCTATTGACTCAAAGGATTTGGATCATCTGTATCAATTTAAAAGGCAGTGACTTACAGATACATTATGAATACCTTAAAGACATAATATTAATTTATACTAATAATGCAAGTACCACTGATATCATCTACATTAGTAGATTCTGCCTCAGAAGCAGTGCATTTACACATTGCGTTCTCTGTTTTCAGAAGCTATATTCTCCTATAAGACTATGAAATTCTGAACACAAAATTTGTTCTGAAGGCAAAGCATAATGGAAAATACAGAAGATTAAATGTTAGGATTTTTTTGTTGGATGTTTGTTCTAAAATGTGTGTATATTTTAGAATTGGTGTGGTCAAAGTCGTTCATAATTTCTGTTCCGTCTGCAACACTGAACTCTGAATCTGTAGAGATGGGAGTAACAATCTATACACCTTACTGAAATAGTGTTCAGGTTTCTTAATTAGATTTGCAGACAAGATCAAAGAGTTTACTTGTATTTAAATTTAAAAAATATATAGATTTTCATCAATTCAAAAGCAATTCCAGGGAAACAAAATACATTCAAGGGTATTTTTTTAATGGAACACAGAAACCCAACTAACTCCTGATTGTCTTTCAAGGTACTCTCTAAATTTTTCTCAACAGATAAAGTCAAGAAATATGTACCTACTCCTGTTATTCATTGTTGTCTGTGGCCACTTGACCACAGTACTCAGCTCTGATTCTACAATACCACATGAGATGAGAACTAGAGGTTTGCATAAATCATTCAAATACACTGGTTACGGGTAAAGTAAAACTGGAATCTTTTGTAGGGCAACAAAGTAAAATAAGTGTTCTAAACATTTTTGTCTTCAAAAAGTATATTTAGTTCATCAGAAATGGTTCCATAGCCCAATTTTGATCTAAGGACAGTGGTGAGACTTCTGGTAGGCATGATATAATGCCTGAAATAGCCATTCCAGTGCAGATAGCCTGCAGGCACTAAAGGCTATTGATACAGATTAAAGACACGTAGATGGTTTATA
This sequence comes from Cyanoderma ruficeps, assembly GCA_008694505.1. Taxonomy (NCBI): domain Eukaryota; kingdom Metazoa; phylum Chordata; class Aves; order Passeriformes; family Timaliidae; genus Cyanoderma; species Cyanoderma ruficeps. Next base: position 23,698,791 of record VZDJ01007755.1, on the reverse strand, counting down.
AATATGTGCTCAGCAGGCAAACAGCCAGTGCCAAATGGCAGTAAATAAGCAATAGGTTCAAATATCTGCTATATTGATAATGAGGAAAAGGATAGAGTTTCTGTAGACTCAACTTATCTTGTGTGAAGCAGATAAACAATAAAATAAAAATGAAAATAGTAATGAGATTTATGTGCCTAAAACTGTAGAGACACTAACTCAACATCCACCTTAAAAAAAAAAATAAAAAAAAAAGAGAGAGAGAGAAAACTATTAGTAGATGCTTTTCAGAAATGTCAGCTTTTAAAAGGAGGTATGGCCTGATTAATTCAGTATACCAGATAATCAAGATTTGACTTTGATTTTATAAGAGAGTTTAAAGTCTGGCAATCTGACTCTGGGCAGTATTTTCACATAAATCAGGCAGCAAATTTAGCCACTGAGTCATTCTGTAAAACCAAAATCCACAATTAGCTGAGTCACTAAATTATCTCTTTCTTTCTTCAAATAGACACAAATGAGGCTAGTTTAGAATAATTCTAGTGTGTACAGAAATCTAAAGTAGGATTTATGATGCTGAGTGTTGAAATTTATTTCTTTATTTTTAATACCATTACTACCGATATAAGATTATTCAGGGCAGGCAGATGTTTTGAAATCTAGCTTCCACATTCTATAACTTCCCCTGGAAGAAGAGATGATCTTAATAATGTATAGGACAATGCTATACTCAAAATTTGTAAAATTTTCAAAGCTATGTAAAATTTTTCAAACCTATGCTCAGCCTCATAAATCTATTTACCACCTGTGCCAAAAATAACAGAATTAACTAAGTTTTGTTTAGTTAACCAACTAAGCCTTTATGTTGACAGCACAAAGGTCACCTTCATATAAGCACATAGGACTTGGTGAGTGACCTTCTCCAGCTTTAGCAAGATGCCAACAAATGTACAATAATATATAATACCAGGAGTGAGGTTTACCACATCGGGCCAGAAGCACCTCTCATCCTTTCCCAAAAAGAGGTGTTAGTGAGCCCTAGGTAACAAATTAAAGCTTCCAGAGAGCTTGAGACAACCAGAGCAGACCCTCACTCACTACTTGCTGCTCCTCACTGCTAAAACCCTGTCATGATGCAGCATTTGTGCGCCTGCTCTTGTTTGCTAAAAGTCACCGATTGAAGATGATGCTAAGACAGCAGACTCTCTCACTCCATCTCCAAGGTCAGAAGCATAACATAATACTATTATTACTGTTTATATAATATAATACTGGACTCCTAGGACTTTTCTATGGGCAATAAAGTTCTGAGCAGGCTACCCTGCAGTCTAGGGACAGGGCTGTACCCATCCTATCTCAGAGGGTAGGCTACACTGCTGCACACTGGGGCATATCCTTGGGCTGGCTTGAGAATACGGAAGTTAACATTGGTGCTGTGTCCTCACCACAGCATCAGGGTGACATAAGGCCATCAATGTCATTGCCAGATATCCTCACTTAAGGGAGAGAGGGTAAGGATCATAACCGGCTAAAAGAAGTTTGATGTCACAGACGCAAGCAACTCCCAGCCAAGATCATTAGTATGACATAGGCATAATCACACATACAACCTAATTTCTTCTAAACCTTGAACATAACTGAGAACTGAACATTTTGGAGTAACTAAATTACAGAATCAAAAGGATTTTTTGCCAAGAAAGATTTAGGAATGGTTAAAGCAGCTGAGATATTCTGCGATGACCCTTTTTTTCAAGCTTTTGCAGATTTTAAACATAAAGCTTCATAAGAAAAAACATCATCAGCTAGAAGAAAAAGTGCATCCAAAGTATAAAAAACAACCAATGAAAACACAAAGGAAACAAACAACTGATTAAACAACCAACAAATAAAGCAAAAAAATTTGAACAGGAAAATGTCTCGCCCCATAAAGGTAAATTTCTATTTCCATGAACTACAGTTCCTGTTAAATGCCTCAACCTCATCCTGCAACAGATCTGCTATGTTTTGAGTAGAGATTACCATGCAATCAAGTGCTTAGAATACAGTGGCACCTAAATACTCAGCGACTTGGTGGGAAGTGATTTTAGCATAACACTGTTTTATCTGTTTGAATTTGGTTTCTCATTGCTTTCATTGCACTTGTGAATTATTCTTCCAGTTCAGTGGTACTTATACCAGCCAGAACTGCAAAAAAAAAATTAAAACATCGTTGGAAAGATTACATGCCCTGAAATTTACAGGCTGCAGCTTGTCAGCAGAAAAGTCATGATTAGGAATATGCCAATTAGGTGCAAAATATGGAAAATTCCAGAGAGACCTAACTACAAGTTACAGTGATTTGACTTGGATGAGTTCAGTAATATAATACTACTTGCCCTTGCCTCAATCAAGTGTCTAAAGAAGGCATCATTTGCACTTCTGACTCAAAGAGATGTGAACTGAGAACAATATTTAATCCCCAAGTAGTCGTTCCCGGTGGGACAATCTGTCTGTACAATTTCTTCACTTCTGACCCATTTGTAATCACTGTGCAGTTTCATTCTGCAATCAATACTCACGGGATTTATGGGACTAAGTCTTATTAATGCCAATGGAATTTATATAGGGTTAGTCCCTAGGTACTCCTAACTGGCCAGAGACAACAACTGCTGGCCAAAGCTAGGATATTGTATGCAATTTGAGGATTATAATTATATATTCAGCATTTTCTCTCTTCTGTTATTTTGTTCTGATTTATCCATTACAAGCTATGGATGCAATAACTAAAATAGCATCTCAGCTTAAAGAGGATATTCCTGACATGGATAATACTCACTTTCTGAATAATTAGTACAGTCAAAGTAAAACTTTTTTGCTTTGATAACTTGGGACAATTTGGGGTCAGCAATATTATTGCCTATGACAGTAAACAGGTTTGTTAAATAGATCAAACAGAAATTTCACAATCTGCTTGATCCTTAATTACCTGCAAATTTAAATCCCTATTTTATTGAAAGTCTCAGGTGTTCTACTCAAAATCTCTATTAAAATGCAAATAGGTCATTATATAATTGAAGCTATTTAAATAAAGTATATTTTCTTCACCCATCCATCCTGTCATAAATTTGTGAATAAGTGAAATATTTGAAAGGACAAGGGCCAGAGGGAATTTTAGTGGGGTTGGTAAAAATTATAAGAGCATATGAAGACTACTCAACCTCTCCATTTTCCTGTTCACCATGTAACAGGAAAATTCCATAAAATCAAGAATAGTATTTCTACCTTAAGAGGAAATAAACCTTTACATAAGGTATAGTTCCTCACTAGTCCAGTAGGTCATTAAAACAAATGGTGTAACTTTCAATCTTTTCACAGACATAAAATATGTAAAGAGACAGAGTATGGGAGGAAAATTCCCATTACCTGTTTAAGTCGGACAGGTGACTGGGATGCACAATTAAAGTGCACAAACCCTCAAGTCAATTAGTTTGTCCAGTAAAGTCAGAAGGGGAATGAAAATGATGGAGTCTTTTGAGTCCGTTGGTTCTTAACAAAGTGGCAGAGAACCTGAAAGACAGTAAGAGGAAGATAATAAAGATTTGATTCTAAAAAGTATATATAGCTCCTATAGAAAGTGAATTGCAATACCTTGAGGATAATTCCTTCTGACAACAGTGACTAAAGGTTGTATTTCTTAGATGGTGGCTCTGAAAGAACCTAAAGGTTCTTAGAACCTGAAGACCACTTTCAAAGATAATTGAAATGTCATACCTCAGCTATCCCAAAATGCTCTTCATAGCTATAATTGTTTAGGATGTCTAAGAACTTGTGAACACTGTATTGAAATGTTTAATATCCCTTGTCTAATGATCTAAGGGATGCATTTTTTTAAGGTGCGACAAAGAATAAGAGGATATTTTACTTCAAATTCTGCATGTGTGTTGCTATGGACTGCATAAAGCCAGGTCTTCAAAGTTAAATAAGATAAAAACTACATTGGTCAGTTTAATATAGTTAAAACTATTATCCAAAGAGGGAGCTCTAAAAGAGAGAGATTACAAAATTTTATAAATGTCATAGGTAATAAAAGTGAATAAAGGTAATTACAAAAAACCAACTTGCGATGTTCTCCTGTCAGAAATTATGACATCTAATTCTGAAATACATTTATTGTTAAATATTAAAAAAAATAGATTTTAGTTTGGAACAACTAAATTATTGTTTCAGCAGGAATTGAGTGTTGCAGTGTATTTACCTGCATAGAAAAAAACCATAAGGGCTTACGGCAATAGAGACTGTAATATTGCCTGTGATGCAATTANATATATATATATATATATAAATACTGATAAAATGGAATTAAAAGAAGCAAGAAAATAGAATTGAATAAGGAGTAATTACTTTGGGGAAAAAAAAAATTGGAATTTGGGTTTGGAAAATTCCAATGTGCTCATGTTGGTGATCATTTGCCAGCATAAAAAGTGTCCATCAGATCCATCAGGCCATTTTCTTTCCTTTTTCCGTCTGTCTCTCTTTCCATAGACATAATAAAACCCAGAAAACAAACAAAAAAGACAATTATGTACTATTACTTTTAATTTTTTCAGTATAAAGCATCAGCAACTTTCTCTTTACTAGGTTTAGTTCACGTAATATCATCCCAGTTTTTCAGGTGAAGGAACAAAATAAAAGACATTAAGTTACTTGTTGGATACCAGAAAATCTGATGCCAAGATGAAAGCAGTTGCAGATACAAGGTATTCAATTCTTGTTTGCAGAGTGTTAGTATCTTTTCGTTATATCAATATTTCTCAGCTAAATATGTAGAGCCTTTTTTCACAGAAAATAATGTCACTTTTTTTAACTTGTTCAAGCCTTTATTCCTGGAAAAACAGCTGCATAACTAGCTATTTAAAAAAAATCATTATTATTCTAGGGAAGTGCTAACATATTTGCCTGCTAAAATATATATTAACCTTTGAAATGTATGCATAATTATAGCTAATGACTGGTAAATCTATAATATTGACCTGATCAGTGTTCACCTTCCAAAAACTTTCCTCAGGGTGTGTGCCAATGGTGTTTCTCTTTTCCCTTTACTCCAACACAATCTTGTGCAAGCTCAGTCTGAAGTTTGAGTTTTGTCTATCCGGTGCCATCTAAACAGTCATCTAATCCAAACCTACAGTGTCCACAGGGAGAGAGAAAAATGGACATTATGTACTGACAAAATATATTTTTCTAATATATTTGCCCTTCAAGAAGTTTGACATTTGCTATTATAACCATAAAGGTTATCTATCACCAATTTGCTAAAGAGATATAATGAACAGGAAGGAAGGAAAAAGAGAGAAGTGCTATATTTCCGTGGCAGAAAAGTGAATTAAGATAGTAATTTGTCATGTCATCACTACAGTTCTTAGTAAAAAGTATTTAGAGAATAAGAAAATTACCTTTTTGGTGTAAAAAAAAATTAAAAAAAAGAAAAATCTTTCTGAAGTTAATGATGAAAGTTAAACTAAAAGTCATTTAATTAAATTAATTATTACTAATGGATCAAGGTGATATATTTAGTGTTTATTTTATTTAATGGTATGCATATTAATACAAATATATACATGTTCATGGTTGCATTCTCATTATTTGTCCATCTATATTCTAAAACTTTTATCTTGATATTTAAATATAGACATACACAAAATTTTAAGGATAATTTGTGTTAGTCACACTGCTTATGAAAACACAGATGTGTAATTTCTTCTGCTGGCCTAGTCAGAACCACAGTACTGGTTTATCTAGGCCACTGACTTGATTTACTAGGAATTTTTTTGTTTTCCTTTTTGATTTCTTTTTAACATTGTAACTGTTAATTGCTATTTTTAATCTTGTTTTGATTTTTATAAATCAAATAAAAGCAAAGCAGAATAAAACTTTTACAGGTGCTAATTAATGAATAATAAAATTTCATACATTTCCCCAGATTAAAAAACAACATTGAAACTGCTCTTTAATAATTCAGCAGAGAATTATTCCTTCCTAGCTGGTCAGAATGTGTCCTTTGAAAATATTTTGTGTCTGAAGAAAGTCTGAAGAAAAAATGAAGACACAATGAAGTCTCAAAGAAGAGTTCAGTGCTATTCAGACTGAGACAATCGGCAGCAAACATTTATTTTCTAATAAATTGAGAAACATAAGTCTTATATGTGTGTTTTCTCCTTTTTGCCATCTCTTATTCCATGCCTCTTCTCTTTCCTGCTAATGAGTTTCTTTCCTACTTAGCAAATGAAGCTGACATAACTTTGAATGGTGCTCAAAAAATGATCGTTCATAAAAAATTTACTAGGCAGCATATGGATAGAAAAATGTAGTTTAATATTTTGCTGAACTGATGCAAAGTAAGTGTTAACTAGATCAAAATGAAGAATTTATGGTACAAATGTTCCAAAATAGAATACACAATATATGTTCTTTTCTAACTTTTACAAAGTTCTTCCTGTTGACCTGTATGCTCCTCTGCCACCGTTCCTTTACAGTCACCCTTCTCCCCAACATTAAATATCTGAATGCACAGCTGCCCCATGACTGAAGCTGAAACAAATTCTCCATACAAACATTCTTCTGTCAGCTTGGTTGGCTTTTCTTAATGCTAAAGGGAATTAACTTTCTTTTGATATTTGAGCTTCTACAGGAAACAAAAAAGACATTCATTCCTCAGTTATAACACACGCCTTGCTACTTCCCCATGCCTGAAATTGTCTTCAAGCGAAAGCAAGAACTTTTCCTGTTAGAATTACCTCTGTTTCGGCTCAAAAGCAGTTTCTTCCTAGACAATTTATGATGAAACTCTCTATCATCATTAAAAACCTCTTACTTTTCTTCAACATCCCTCCAATGAACCTGCCTTCCTCATTATTCCTGCCCTGTCATCTGTCCTGCTAAGTACATATCACAGTTTTTCAGTGTTCTGATATTTCTGATTTCTGGGGCAATATTCTAATGTGATGTGAACAGTATCACTTCTGCAGAACATGTAACATTCTGAACTTGATCATGAAATTAGTTCGAAAGGCATTTTTAATCAAGCATATCTAGTTGAATTAAAAGTAGTTGTACCTTGGTAAAATTTATGGACCTAAATTGTACAGGAGATCATACTGAATACTCTACTGTTCCATTTTGGTTTGCTAACTTCCACTTTGTGTAAAAAGGAAATATATATAATGTGAAAGCCAACTTTAGAAAATATTTTGTTACTAAAAATTTCGAGAAGAAAAGTCTTGGAAGAAATCTGTCTAAAATGATTATTTCTTTCAGTAAGAAAATATTTTAAAATATAAAAACAGTCTTTATAATTGATTTTCTTAACTCCTGAAAATAATAACTGAAAACTATAAAGGAACTTTGTATAATTTTATGGGGTTTTTTTTTTGGGGGGGGGGGGGGAGGGGCAGCAGAGGGCAAAGGCCTACCGTTATAATCTTGCATATCTAATAGTAATCTTATTTCTTATTTTTAATTCATTCTACTTGTTCCCATTAATAAATAGCTTGTGTTTCATAGTGTAATTAATGATGTTATGTGAGCAGGACTGTGTCTTGCCTGGCAACAAGGGCTCAGACTATTGAAGAGAAACAAGTCTTTCAAATCCCTAGTAGCAACCTTTCACCTTTGCTCCTTGCTCTCATGAAAGACTAGAGATTAGAAGCTGAGTTAAGCTTTTCAGTGCCATATAACCTCAACTACACATCTCATTTTAGAGTCATCATGAGTGTCACTTGGAAGGTTGACTTTTTGACACCAAGGAAGAAAAGAAGTTGTATTTTGAGCATCACAAGATGCCCATTGTTGCTGATTACTAGAAAGGGAGAGAGGGGAAGGAGGGAGGAAAGGAAAAGAAACAACAAAACAAACTAAAAAATCCCACAAAAAAGCATCAGAGGCTTTTAAGAAGCTTTGAGCTTTGAAAAAAATAAATAAAGCATTGCATTTGAAACCCCTTTGTGCATTAGAACAAAGACATAAAAGTTTATCATAAAATAAAGGTCTGACAACTTCAGCAAATATATCCACGGAAATGGAACTTATAAAGTGATGTAAAAAAAAAAAAAAGAAATTAAAAAATGTTAAAGTGAAGTTTGCCATCTGGGTTTGAAGGTCATTAGAATGTTCTTTGTTGAAAGATGAGCTTTTCAATTAATGACTATGTAGATTTAGATCAGTAATTCCTTTAGTAATTATACTCTGTGTAAAGAAGGAATTATATGCCTTGTAAGCATGTTCAGTTCTATCAAAGTAGATTTGTGAAAAAAAAACCTCAAAAACCAAACCTGAATTAAAAAGATAGTTTATCAGTAGTAGTTCACATAATAGATATGTCAGTCATTGTACCCTGGGAATCACAAGCAAAATGCAGACTCGATTTTTACGTAGTAATTAGATGAATTCTTTACTTTAAATATATATTTTTACCTAAAATATCTTGAATCTTTTTGTTTAGTAAGTTGAGGAAGAGGAGAACAAATGGAATGATTATGTTTTATTACTGAATTGACCATTTCTATTTTTCTTTCTGTTTTTATTGGAACATTTTCTGCTTTCAGTGTGTTACCATCATCAGTTCTTGCCCGTTTAGTACTTGACTCTGAAATATTATTTTGAAGCAGAATCAGCTGTGTATGATTTTTTTTTTTTCCTGAGTAGAAGAATATGTTCCAAACAAATGTTTTCAGAGAAACTGAAGGTACTCATATATATTCATCTTACAAAGGCTGGCATCTGCTTCACTCACATGACTTTAATGGCATTCAAATGAAACACCAGACCATTAATTCAGCAGAGAAATAAATTAGTCTAAAATATTTACAAAAGAAGATAACAGGGGTTACTGAACGAAAATTCAATTGTACCTCATCTTTTGGGACTTATTTCTTAGCCTATTCCACAAGACAGATTAATGTGAAAGCTTGTTATAAATCTGTTCCCCCTGACTTCAGTCATCATTAATGGTGCCAGAAAATAAGAAAATATGATGTGTTTTCAGAAATAGATGAATAAAAAGGGAGTGTGGCCAAACAGGAAATTAAACTGCATTTATTACAAAAATAATAGAAATAATTATCTTTAGCTTTAATATTAGCTTTTATTTCTCTGCCATCATAATACTTGGTTCTTTTCCTCTAATTATCTTTCATTTCACTCAGTAAACTCAGCACTTATTAACTAGAATAGATGTTGATTTTCCCCCACATTCTTTCAGTCCATCTGCATGATCTTGGGAGTGGGATACTAAGGAGTCAGCAGAAGGTCCTGCTCCTGTCTGTGCTCTTGCAAGGATTAGTTGCTTTGTTTCTGGCTGTATTTCCCCCCCTCACATTTTTTGCCCCTGCATGATTAGAGAGATCCTAAATGTCCAAAATTTTTTATCATGATATGGTTATTTGTCAAATAACAGGAAAACCAGATCCTTAAGATATCATAGTCAATCAAGCATGCAGCAGCATAACGGATCCAGCGCTTCTCTGAGGACACTATACACCACAGTCATTTAATCTACATAATGCCAACATCAGTCTTTTTGTTACATTCCTGTACAGCAATCTCTGCTATGGCCTTCTGTTTTCCATTATTTCTATCTCTTTTTCATTATTATTTATTTAATGTGGATGTTTTTCCACGGCAGTAGCATTTTTTTTATATGCAAGCTGCAAATGACCATATAAAAATTGAAGCATCATTAGTGAAACGCTGTATTGAATATAAAAATGGAAAAAAAAATTAAAAAATATATCTTCAGTTTTCAAAGTCTCGTGGCTCTCATATTTGTCAAGTCACTGTTTGATACCTATGAAAACAGGATATTTTTGAGGTTATTACTACAAAAAGGGAGAGTCAATTTGAAAGCCTTATTTCAAGACTCATTGTGTGCTTTTAATTTTTTATATGATTTTGCTGTGGACTGTGTATGATATTCAGTATATTTTTAAAAATTATTATATTTGGCTATTTTTTCCTAAGTAATTCCCAAACCCTAGTTGTAAAATGTTTCTAGTTGAATGATAAAGAAACACAATTACCATGAACATGCAGAAAGACTATCATTCAGTTTGTTTTCCAATACTAATGTGTAGCCCTGTCACTTGGATGTGAGAGTTATTTAGAAGAAAGTAGTTACAAATATTCTCCAAAGTATTGACAGGCTGATGAGTTTTCTGACAAGGTTTGTCTCAAGCTCATACTTCTATTCTGAACCCTTTGATTCTCAACAAATCTCTAAAATACCAGCACCATTTCAGTTGTTTTTATCCTACTTTTAAGTTTTTTTTATCCTACTTTTAATGGTAAATCTTATTTTTAATAGTAACTCACTGTAATATAGTCTATATATTACCTATTTCAGAAATCAAATATTCTCCTATTGTCCAGGTTTTTCTCGATTGTTTTCTGCTTATTTTTGGGTTGCTTCTTTTCCTGGTGAAGAGTAATGAGGAAAAGTTAAGATCTGGAATAAGAAGTATATTAATGTCATGACTAACTAATAGCTATTTATATAACTAACAATAACTATATAATCTATACTAGCTTATTTTGAATAGGCAATGAAATTTAAATTTTTTGTTTTGTACAGTTTTAGAATTCCGCATGAGCTCCTTGTCAATAGTAAATATTTTTCTTTCATAACATTCTTAAACTGAAAATATTTCATGCTCTTACATAGATGTTGCTATGAGTTTGGACCAGGCTCTCCCCCAACACCCCCCCAAATAAAAGAGAAAAAAGAATTTGTAAAATTATATATGTTTTTTGTCATAGTGACAATGGGGCCCATTGGTAATACACTGAGGTAGCCTCTCCAGTGTTTGAGATAACCAAAATGGCACTTTTTCAGATTCAGCCATCTGCATGTGTGGTAAGAAGGGTGGTAGGTAGAAAAAGTAACCTAGTACATGCTCAGGTTTTGTCATGATTTAAAGGCCATGAAAACCCCAGATAATGTGCTCAGGAATGGGGAAGCAATTTACCTTATGGGTAGAGAAATGTTAGGAAGGCTTCCTGAAACAATTAATGGAACAGCTTGGAAAAAGAAAATGGGGGAGGGGAAACAGCAAAATCAGAGTCCTCCCTAAAAATAGTTTTCAGGCCCTTCTTTTCTTTTAAACATAAATAAACATAAACATAATATTTTGCCTGAGAACAATCAACTATGTTCTACATCTGAAAAAAAGGACAGGTTGTGATAACATCCACTGGCCATGTTTTTCATACCATGCAATAAAACAAGTACAGTATACAGAAAACAGGTATGGCAGAAATTTACATTAATTGTTTTGCTGCTTTATCTGTGTTGATACACACTGCTAACCACATGATAGGAGTCACAAGTTCTAATGTGAACTCTGACAGGAGTAGGGAAGAAAGGTGTTTTAAATAGACAGAACTTTTACTAAGACGTGCTCTCATTTCAGAAAAAAAAGCCAACTAACTGAATTTTCAGTTCATTTCTCATATCTGTTTAAAAAACCTAAATGAAATCACATTCTGCATATATCTTTTCTCTTTCATGGAAGTGTTTAATTTATAACAGCAAGGTATTAAGTGTTTCTAACTGTAATATTTTGATATCTGTTATAGGGAACAATCTACTCTCAGGCTTCTAAGAAGTTCAGAAAAGCAGATTCCACAAGAGATAGATAGAATTGCACAGGAAAATAAATGTACATAACAGTGTAAGGTCTATTAGGCACGTACCACCACTTTGCAATCTTACACTTCATCTTTGCTTTCGCTATATAACCTAGGAATGAGATTAAACGCACAAATAATGCAAACTAGATGACATTTGTGTGTTTAACATGTTGGGGTTTTTCATTATTTGCCTACTTTATTGTAATGGATGCATGAGTGAAAATATATATAGAAAATAAAGAAATACTAATCATTAAAAAACTGATAGAATCTCTTGAAAGAGAAGCAATGCACTGTTCTGAGTTATACAAAAACATTAGGCTACATCTTTCTCTGAGTGCACTCAAATGTCAAAGTACTTCTTTGATTTTGGTTATAATCCAATAATAAAGCATCATTTAAGTAAAGTCTGTATAATTGATTATAATCTCAATGATATCACTTGCCCTGGAAGAAGGATTAAGTTATGTTTCATTTGAATTTATCTCTGATTTAGATTCAGTTCCTTAATGGATAACATGAGTGGGATGAAGGTAGAAACAGTTCTACCCTCCCTCCTCAAAGCCTTCTACTCAGAATTAAATGAAAGAACACAACTCATTCAGCAGTGGTCTTGATTTTACCTAATTTTTGCCTGGTAAAGACAATTTAGTCCTGGCTGGAAATATCTGCTTAAAGAATATCAAGATTTAAGTTACTAAGGATTTCCTGATCAGCAGTAGAACAATTTCCCAAATTTAGGCTGAGAACGAAAACAATACTCTCCTTTCTCACCATGGCAATAAACAACCTTTTTCATTAACTCTAGGGAACCAATTTACCAATTTTATGAGAAAATTAGAAAATAAAAGAAATATTTTCACTAAGTAAAATGGACAAAGAAGTAGTAAATTTTCTCATTCATTACATGGCAATGAATACTCATTCTGTCTTCTGAGCCTGGACAAAGCCAGTCAAGAATTAATAATTTCACTGGCAAGAATTGCACATTAAGGTGGAATTTCTTTTGCACTTGTTTCATCAATGTGGTTCATCATATTGAGATTCAGCAGTGAAAAGTCAGGGGGACGAAACTTCCACTTTGATATTGAGCCCTTTTAAACTTAAAAATGAGCAATAGTCTTATTTGTACATGAATTGACTTCTACATATTATGAAATCCCCAAGGTGAATGGGTCTGGTCTACTGAAAGGTGTCCCTGACCAAAGTAGGGATTGTAACCAGACAATCTTTAAGATCCCTTCCAACCCAAACCAAGCCATTCTATGATTTTATGATTCTATGAAATTAAGATTTTGCCACTAATTATTTTAAAAAAGAAGCCAAATGAAGTTCAAATCAAGTGAAACACAGTGAAATTGAGTTTTTCAGTATAAGTACCTTTGGCCCAAAAGTGGAAAAAACAAAATAAACAANAAACAACAAAACAAACAAACAAAAACCCCACACCAACAATAAAACCAGAAACAAACAAAAAAAAACCCCCAAAACATAACATCATTACAATATCACAATAAAATATCACATTTTTCCAAATAAAAAAACCTAGAACCATCAACAAACCTAGCCTGCAAAGGGCTTGACTTCTATTTCAACCCAGTGTGAATTAAATCTGACTTCTTTAGTATGTATGAAGTAATAGTGTCCTAGAACTACTGCAAGGGAGAAGAAACTTGAATTGCCTTCTCTTCTGGCAATGTTCATCTCAGCCTTTTTGCCTTTATACTATCAGATTTATTTATAACTGTTTATATTAAGACTACTAATGACCCTTAGGTCAGCCGTTTCCTGGCACTCAATCACTGACTGCATGAAGGGCCTAAGGCAAAGCCACATCTCCTCTGGCCAGTGACTGCCTGCTTGTCAGGAGCTTCTTTCTTTGTCTGGTATCATTCCTTAATTTAAGTTCTTGGTGAACTTCAACAAGTAAACTGTTGGTTTAGTTTTTGTTTTGTTTTTCCAAGTACTAATTCCAATAATAAAACATAAAATTGCCTGTGATGTCCCAATTAATGCTTAAAACATCCTTGAAATATACAAAGAAAAAAATCAAAATCAGAAATATTTTGGTTTCTCTACTCTTATCTACAAATTTATGTCCATTGTCATTAGAGAAGAGAGGCAAAAATTGTTTTCGGAGAACATTGTTTTCAATGTACGTATTTCTAGATGCAAATATTGTTATTTAACCCCTGGAACAGATTTATTTATCAACCTGCATAACAGGAAAATCTAATAAACACAGTGAGGGCACCTATTATCTGGCAATAGAACATTGGGGTTTTATTTTCACTAATTAAAAATTAACATGCAAAAAAAAGAATTTATTTTTATATTTGCCATTAGAAATCAACATTAAAAATAACTGTGATTAAATGTGCTTGGGAAAAAAAGTCTTTAGGGTGTAATATCATCGCTCAGCATTTTAGAATCTGAGAACGAGGCATCAAAGAAAAGTTCCTACTGAGAACTTCCTTATCTGTAGCTTTGTGGTACAGACACTATTTCTGAGTTCGTAACCATTTAGAATAAGAAACTTATAGAAAGGGGGTAACACAATTCCTCTATGGCTTTAAAGGCCTGCCTGTTTTGTCAGTATTATTCTTGGGAAGAAAAGGATTTTTATGTAAGGCAGAAGGGTATAAAAGTGTTTCCCAGGAGCATCTGAGCTTACTACATCTCAAATTGAAATTCGTCCAACAGTATATCATTCTTGAAAATATCTGATGTCAATTTTAATTAGCTTGAAGTGTGATATTTTGTTCATGTGACTGTAATTCGATCACTTTCTCATTTAGAGGCTGGCATTTGTAATCATATTTGTTGGGTTAAGGTACTTTGTATAATAGAGCCTTCTGTTTTTAATTTCCTGGATTATCAAAAGGAAAAGAGGAAAAATATTATGCAAATTTCCTCAAAATTTCTTGAAAGCACAGTCTCCATTAAAACTGAATTCATTCTCAGTAAATCAAAGGTAGGCCATAACGTACTGTCTGTTGAGCAGGCCACTTTTTGATGGAAAAAGAGGTGTCATTTTGGATAGTGAACTCCACAAAGAGGGATTTGTGAGATTTATGGATCCTGATTTTGGTATTCCTTTGTGTTTCTGCCTATCTCTTGGTATTAACCTTATCTTCCTTTTGTCCTTTACCCTAACACCTTTCCTTTTTTATTTATTTCTCTGTTAGTTTTCTGTTTTGCCTTCACACATGGCGCAGATTGATTTAATTTCCCAAATCAGGTTCCTATCTGGTCAAGTCTCTGAAATTCTCAACCTTCAACATGAATTCTATGTATTCCAAAAAAGCTTACATTTTTCTCCTTATTTGTCTAGTTAAGGAACAAATGTACTGAAAGGATGAAACTGTTTTGGTATACACTGAAAAGCCAAACAACCCTCACATTTCAATATCCTTTCATATTTGTGTGCATTTAATTTATAGAAACTGGCAAAGCATCTGCATTTATTCAGAACTTTACAGAAATTTTAAAATGCTTCTTTTCTACCTTAGAAAATATTTTATCCCTCACACCAGTTCCTAATCACATTTTACTGAGATTTTTTAGGAAGACTAATCCCAGGGAAAATGCTTACAAGCAACTCAAAATATGTAACAGAAATTCTCATTTTACTATGTTGTGTCATGATAAATATACACATTTTCCCTGAAAAAGGTCAGTGTTGAAGATAACAAAGTTTTTCTCTGTGATCTGGCATAGTTCTTTTTATGTACTTACAATGCCTTCATGTTAAAATGTGTAAAGCTTGGAAGATGAAAAGAACTAAGGAACTTTCTCATGAATAAGTTTTTTTCCTGACATTTGTGACAGGCTGTAAGCTGGTAAAAAACCAGATCTGTACTAGTTTTACCTTTCCTGTAATCAGCACAAGGAACAGAATCTTACATATTCAGTGACAAATAACACACCTGGTCTCTTCTTCTCAAATATACTCATCTGTTGCCTTGTAAGGAATTATAAACCTCAATTTGCTAGTGAGGATGCCTGTTTCTAAGCTATGCAAGCTCTGTTCTAATTACCAGTGTTGCCAGTTATTGATTTACTTCAATTCTTTCCCAACAGCTTTAGCTGAGTCACTTTATTTTTTCTAATAAATAACAAATGAAATAGTTTTGTTAACTCCTAACAATCTCTATTTATTACTGTGTCTGTACTGTGAAACAGATCTAGCTGAAAAGTTGGATGAATTTGCCCTTGCTGATCTCCATGCTGTGGGGGTTAGATTGCCACAAGCACATGCTGAAGCTATTTTAAGACAAACTCACACACCTTTATTCCGTGCTGAACCCTGGAGTGCAGACATATGCTGTGATGTTTAGTCATGAGTAATGTGAAGACATCCAGGTCCTTCGAAGCTCAGAAAATCCCACTTCCTAGTTTCCTAACCAGTATAAATTATACACCTGGTATTTTCAAATACATCTTGTGCACTTACAGGCACGATTTCACTAAGTTAAATATGCAAAGGAAAACAATGTTAGACACATTTAAAAGGTACACTCTCAGCAGTCAGTGAAGTTGAAAAGACAGTGTCCTTGATGCATACTTGGATTTTTCATCAGCCCCTGCAAGATTAATTTTTTGTTCCAAGAGAATTCAGCATGGAACCTGGTCCTAACATCTTGATAAACTATTAAAATTATCTTTTAGACTTTGTGATAGTCCAGATAATCTTAAAACATTACTAATTACTCACAAAATGCATGCTTAAAATTTGTTCTTTTAGACTTTCCAAGACACTCATAAATCCTGTGAAACATTAAGGTGGGAGGGGAAGAGCTTAAAATGAAAGTTATTTAAAAATTAAAATAAAATTATGAAAACAATCTGTTTCAAAAGTAGAAGTACATAGCTACATTTTGCTATGTAGGTTATCTGGTAGAGGACATATGGACCAAAATATTTTTTTAAAAGAACTTGCTCTTTGACAAAATGGCCCATAATCATCTAATGTTAATGTTGATCCAGTGCAAGCCATATTGTTATTTGATGTCAACAGAGTGGAAGCATTTGCAAACCAAGAGCAAATATTGTAACTCATTTAGATAACTCACAGGAAGCATATTGGCTTTCTAGATATGTGCATTCTGATCATAGAAGAGTACACCCAGGGAAAGTAATTTGCTATGTCATAAATTTGCCAGTAGTGGTTGGAACAAGGGACAGGGCCATAAAACTTCTTCAACTTTTTGTATTTGAAAACATCTTCATCTCTTCAGTCCATCACTTTGCATTTCTACTCACAACAGGATGCTTGGTTTCCTCTAAAAAGGAATCACGGGCACTTGATTGTGGGTGATTGAGTTATTTATTTTTCTGAATAATTTTAGACTTCTTAATAATGTATCCAAATATTATTCTACAGTTATTATAAACTTACTATTGTATTTCTGCAAGAATTACTCTTTCATTGGCAGTGTTTATTTGATTGCTGTTATATACACACATGGAAAAGAATTGGATGTTGGGGTAGAATAGGGACTGCTCTGTAATAACTGATAAATATTTGATATCAGCATGGTTATTGGGATCTTTAATTCATAATTTTACTAGGCTAAATCAACATGCTGAAGGCAAAAAGCAGAGAAAGCAAATCGTGGCTAGCTCTAGCAAACACTTGGGATGTTGTTATAAACCATAACACTGACTGTGTATAGATGAACTTTCCAATTAGTTTCAGATGGCCAGTCTCGTTGGAAAACTGCAAAATAAAAGAGGAAGGAGTGAATAAAAACACATATTCCACTGTAGTGAGGTCAGGCAGACAACAGAAAGTTGTGTGTGAGCCAAAGACCCTAGAGAGAAGAGATAAGTGAAAGAGCAGCACTGAGGGAAGCTGAGCCACTGCAGCTGTGAGCTGATGAAAAAGGGGCCACTTCACCCCTCCTGCTCCTGCTCCCAACCCCTCAGCACCAATTGCCTCCCTTGTCCCAGCATTGCTGCTCCTCTGTCCCCACAGCACACTCATTCAGAGAACTAAATTAGCAGAAAACACATCTCTGCTGTTGTATTCTCAGCTGAACTGGCTCACTCGAGTGCCTGAGTTTGTAAGTGAATTATCAGCAGTTGGAAAGGCAGGGAAACTGCTCCTTTCACCCACAATTGAGACCTTATCAAAATCTTGGAGTCTCTACTGAGAAGAATGCTTGGATGTACTTAACCTTTGAAAACAAAGCTAAAAGTTATGTTTCCAACAGCAACTTCTGCTAAGATAACAGATGTGAAAAAGGCCATCTTCAGTACCGTTAGAGACTCCTGATGGTGTGTTGTGATTTTCACCTTTCTGGGGGAGTCAAATCAGAGCTGTCACTGATCACTCTATCTTAAAGTTTACTCTGAGGCTGAAGTGAAAAAAAATCTCATGCAAAGTAAAGTCTTGACTCAAGACTCAAGGGAGGTAACTTAAAGAGAAAAAAAAATGTGGCTAAATGAGCAACATTGATGAGAGTTTGCATTTAAAACACTTCTCTACCGAAGTTCATATACTAATTTTATGTACCTATAATTTTAATGAATATTCTTTGTTAAGCTAATTGTTATTGGATATGTTATATCAGAATGTTGAACATCTGCTTCTATGAGAGAAAATGTCTTATAGCCATGCCTGTCTACTAAGGGAGGTATCAGAGCTGTGAAATTACCACACTTTAAAATTTTTGAAGGCACAAGACTCCTAAAGCAAGTTTTTAAGTATCACTGTGAACAAAGGGTAATAGGGTGTACTGTGGATATCCTTCTGAAGTGTATATAAAACTGAGATACATCAACATATTTTTGGAACAGAGATGGAAAAGAATAAATGTTTATGGAAAAGTCTGTCCTGATGGAAACTGGGGAGACCAGAAATCAGCTTTGAGGTGATATCTGTATTTGTTGGTGTGGAGCCAAGTCCCTCTTGGTTCCTAGCTCTACCATAACACATACAGAGTATCACAAAATGTAGCTGGCCTGTAAATCAGTCCTGCGTGGGAGAGAAAACTCACAAGTTAATGCCTACCAGGACTGCGTGCACAGATGAAGTCAATGTATGTCCATGGTGCACCGCTAGACCCACATTCACTGAAGTAGGTTTGCTAAAATAGCTGTGATTCATTCTCCAGAGAAAAGCACAGCAGGACTGGAGTTTGGGATAAAAATAAGTCCAAAAAAGACAATTCTGATAGACACAGAATTGGTAACTAGGCTTTGTCAGTAAGGCATATCTCTTTAACCATGCCAGTGCCTGTGAGCAGCAGACATCTCTCTCTTAATTTATCATGGAGAGTTCAGGTATCATAGAAGCTGTCTGAGGGTACTACTATTCAGATATACCTGGTATGTTTAGAACACACTTCTGAATATATTTGAAGAATGGGAAAAAATATTTAAAAAGAACTAATCCTAAAGTACTATGATAGCAAATATATATGTACCAGATCTATTAAGAGAAGAGTTAATGAAACATAATTTCCAATGGGTTGGGTTTTTTTTTTTTATAATTTATAGATTTTTCATTGACAATAAGATATCTGAAATAATATTTTTGTGAGAAAATTCATTATGTTTTCTATTTGTATGGATGCTCTGACATATAAGAGGGGGTGAAGGAACATCCAGTCTTCCCCTTGCTGGATTGCAGAACTTGTGTCTTTTAGCAAGTTGTCTCCTTTCATGAAGTGAAATATTTGTAAAATCTCTACTCTTTTTTTTTTTTTTTGGTGTTGCAATGAGATAAACTTTTTTGGTGGACAAAAGATGAACATATATTTACTGACATGCAAGATAAGAACACCTTCATGTCCTCAATAATGCAGTCTTAAAAACAATGTGCTTCAAACATGCATTTCAGAGCTCTAACAGGAATTGCCTCAAAATAATGCAGTCTCAGAATATTCCTTCTAAACTTAAAATAAGTAACGTAAATGCAAAAATAATGGACACTGAACATGGAGGTATTTGTGCAATTTAAAGTTATGAATATTGGCCCATATTTTAACTTAGGGCCTGGCCTCTCATTACAGATTTGTCCCAAACTCATTACCATTTCCAAAACAAAACAAAAAAAAAAGTATCTGGTGTTCTTTTCAGTTGAAAACTTGTATTTTTTTATACACTCATTTCATCTGACATCTGAATTAATACCTAAGACAACCTGTAGAAGCAGACGCATTTGATAACATGATGAAGCACAGCAAAATGTGTATATTCCTAAATGCTGAAAATTCCAAAGTAGTTTAATAGTGCTCCAGATAATGTACAAGATCTCAGATAAAACATAAAACCTCACATAATAATGCTTCTCCATGAAGAGCAGAGATGACAGGCAGGGTAGAGAATATAAGCCACATAATGGGGACAGTTTTAGTTCTATCCAGTAAATCAAAGCTTGGCAATGATGGCTAAAGTTATGGTCCAAAATAAGACCCCAAGGAAAGTGATTAAAGCTGTTTGCAGAGTGTGGCCAGTGCAGCAAATGTTACCAATTCAGAGCAGAGATTTTGCTGCTGAAGGGATTTTCCTTTCAAGAACCAGATTAGTTATCCCAGATCTGTTAGAAAAAGAATTTTAAAGAGATTGCATGAAGGCCACTAGAAAATGCAAAATCAAAACCAAAAATAAGATCTCCTTCACACTAATCAAGAACGAGCAGTGATACAGAGGAATTTATAAAACCTTCCAGCCAGACACATCAAGAAAAACAACCCCATATGAACAGCACAGGAAAGCTATTACTGTGAAGTAAGATAAACCTGGAGTTGTTTATTTTGACTAGGCATATGCAATCTCTTCTATATTTTTTTCTAATTCTTGAAAGAGCTTCCCTAGATGACCTTAAAGCTTAGAATATGATGGTACATTTGTAGTCTGGTTTGGCTTTTTGATTTGGTTGGTTTTGAGGATTCATTTTGGAGCTTTGGGTTTTTCATTTTGTTTAGGGTTGGGTTGGGTTTTTGGTTGGTTTTTAAACTAGGAGTTTTCACACCACAGTCGCTTCCTTAAAGGCATGAGATGAGAACCGTTCACTCTGATGGGTCTCTTTTACTCAAAATGCTAATAAATATGAAACCCAGAATTTAGTAAATCCCACAAATGGCTCTGCTTTTGAATTATGGAACCATACTGGTTGGGCATTCCCGGGGTTGAGAGGGTCCTCAGAACATCCCCACCTCAAAGCAGGGTCAGCTGTGAAGCTAGACTTGGTTGCTCATGCAAAAAATAACATTGACATCTCCAAGAAGATCTGGATATTCAGATGGCTGCTGGAGTGATTGGCTAAACATATCTGATCAGTATGATGATTGGTTGACTGTTTATATTATCTGGCAAAAGACAACATTAAAAAGTACAGTTTTAAGTAGCTTACAGCATATGAGTAAAGGCTCACACCCTAACTAAAAGGCTGAATACAATATTATTTATTTTTCTTTTAATGATTGTTAAAAATATGAGCATGAGACTTAA
This sequence comes from Cyanoderma ruficeps, assembly GCA_008694505.1. NCBI lineage: Eukaryota > Metazoa > Chordata > Aves > Passeriformes > Timaliidae > Cyanoderma > Cyanoderma ruficeps. The sequence goes on along the minus strand of VZDJ01007755.1, from coordinate 23,677,689 downwards.
AAAGTACAGTTTTTAGAAAACATTTTTTCTAAATAAGAGCTGTCATTGTTACGAGATCATGCTTTGCATCCATAAAAGCAGGTACATTTGGATTATTTAATAAACCCATAGATACCTATAATAATAAAACAGAATACTGCTATGTCTTTACAAAAGAATCAAACATTAAAAAATACAATGATTATTTTTCCCTTGTCATTCACATCTGTTCCATGTCCTCACAATATAAGGATTTGGGAGCCAGTGATAATAAGTTAGTATATAGTAATTAACAAGGCAGGCAGTAGTGTCTAACAAGTAGCATTGCAGCAGACTTTTCTTATAATAATGCTTCATTCCTGAGGTCAGTAAGTGTTGACAGCAGATTTGTAGAAGGATAGCAACAGGAAAATTTTATATTGCACTCCTTGTATTAAGAAAAATAAATTGGTCAAGACCACATTGCAGAAAGTAGGAAACTAGCAGGTTTCCCACTTTGGAACTAAGTTTATATTAACTTGTCATCTGATTAACAGTTCTAAAATATTCACCTGGCTAATCTGCTTCCAGAATCTAAGTTACCATCTCTTCATGTTAACATGCTGTGTGACATTGGCTTGCCAGCTCCCTCAGAGCTAATCTTTGATGTGTGCATAACATTCATGGCAGTGTTTTAATGTCATCTCAGTAAATCTGAGAGAAAAGGGACAAGTGGAGGAGTAAAATTTATCCTTCTGGAGTATTAGAATGTGGACATGAAAGGCAATCAAACGGTTTTATTGTGTGTTTAAAGGATGCTTAAACAAATGATTTTGTCTAGTTATCAGAATCAAAATATGTGGACTTCAGTACCATGTATGATCATTCTGAATCACTATAATTTATCTGTATGTCCTTATATGACTTTTGCCATTATGGCAGAGAAATGCCTCTAGAATAATTAGTTAGCAAGTTAATTAAATATTTTCTTTAAAATATATGTAGCAGAATGGTCAAATTGCAGTCATCTTATTTACATAGACAAAGTTCAAAAAGTCATCTACATAGCTGAAGATTATTTGCCTTTGTGAAAAGACTTAGTTATAATAAACAAATGTTCTGTTTGCCTGTGGTATTGGAAATTTTTCTGGCCTTCTACCTTATTTCCAGTTCCACAGGAAACCAATATCTGTGGTTGGCACAGTGTAGTACAATTTTCAATAAATTTGCTTTCCTGGATTAATCTGGTTTTATTTCTTTTAGCAACAACATAGAAATGGGTTTCTAGCCACATATGTTAATTCAGCTTTCTTGACATTTTTCATCAGCTGAAGGCACTAATCGTGGTGTCTTAGACAAATTGCAACTCAGTTGTATGATGCCTATGTGAATTCCAGCAGTTTTAACTGAATATAGTTCAAAACTGAAATACAGGAGAGGGGAGGGGCAGGTCTTCAGCCTATTGAACTTTGCTACACTGTTTAAAGAACAGTGAGAGAGAGAAACTTCAATGAGTAGTAGTGGGTTGAACAAATTCCTGTATGTCCCTCATGTATATCATTCACTGTTTTAAGGTGTGCTTCACTGAAGTTGGAAAACACTTTGAGATCTTCAGATGAAAGGTACTACAAAATGAAAAGTGATGTTGTTATTAGTTTTTGTATCCCAAGCCCCATTAGGACAACTGCAAAATCCATAAACTGGAGTTTGCATTAGAATCTTTGATCTTAGGTAAATGCTTTATCTTTGAATTAGTGTATTAAAGAGACAAAAGAAATATAATCTTTTCTGTGCATTTGAGTCGTGTTTACTGCCTAATGCATTATGCATATTGTTCTTGATCCTCCAAGTTATTAGTAATTAATGAATAATATAATAAAAACCCATAACATCTTCAGTTTTAGGATAGTAAAGTGGTTTATATATTCGAATAAGTTAAGGCACCATGTTATGTTCTCAGTCTAGGTGCTCGAAAATTCAGACAAGCATAACAAAAAAGTTTGTGTTTGAAGAGCACGGACTGGAATTACATACATGAATTAGACTTCATGCAGTATTTGCTCTTACCAAAGCATTAAGACTTGCCACATCTGCTCAGATGATGTCCCAGGAGTTTAATCTGTACTGCAGGACTGAACCAGGACTGCTGCTGCTGTTATTTTATTGTTATAGTGCCCCTTAGACTCATACTTTAGTTTCCCTCTCTGTAACAGAAATGGGAGAGGTTAAGTGTTTTACGACTCTAGTTGCTCTCTGTAGTATCCTCTGCAGAGTGCATTTATACTCCCTGTCTTGTAAATATTGCATGCAAGAGAAACTTTTATAAAAAAGGAAGACATGAGGTTTTTTAGAGATATGCTCTGGTTATAATAACAGAAAAATAATCACAGAACACAGGCAAGACCCCTCGTATGAAAAAATGGCTTTCAAATAAACCTTTATGCAGAGTATCTTGCTACCAATCTTGGGTTTGTTTGTTTTGGTTCTTTTGATTTCTTCAGACAGTTCTCTAAATTGGAGGTTAGTTGCACTTACAATCAGATTTAAATTGTTCTTGCCATATCTCTCTAATATTTTTTTTTGTTTAGTAATTTAAATGTCATTTCTCAGAAACAAATATCCAGGACAAAAGGAAGCTATTGCATAGTTGAATGGTGTTTAAAGGCATGGAGATAAACAAAGTCTATTGTAATTATGCCAGGGGCATAATTTTGACTGTTCTGCTCTGCCTTCTATAATTAGTCTTGAAAGCAAATACTGTTACATTCAGCCACGAAATGAAGTGGAAGAGCTGAGTTTATTAGAGATTAATAAAGTCTCCGTGAACATTCCTAAAAAGCTACTGAACCTTTAAGTATAGATTATAGGTCAGAAGACATTGCCAGTACTTTCTCAGAGGGCAAGAAGTTGAGTACACTATATCTATTAACTAAAATGAGAGTGAATGGAGGGCTGTCGAGTGTTAATGGAAGATTGTAACAAATTACACCACAGAAAAAGATGTATGGTATTTTTATTACAACATTTCAATGTATTTTTAACAGGCTTATAACTGCGATGCTTTATGAAAAAATCCACAACTCTCATTACTGAAATTCATTGCAGCAATATGTGCATATTTAAGTAGTATTGCTCTTTTATAAGGACATTTAAATGTAATTTTCTGAAAAATTCTAAATTATATTACCAAACTATATAAACCCCTTACATTTGCAAGAGTATCTTTTTCAACTCAAGGAACTTCTAAAGAGAAGTATCAGCTAGCAGTGATTTCACTTTTCCTTTCATAAATAGTATACAGAATAAAGTGATAAAGCTATAGTGCAAGCTTTTCAGTATAAGCATTACTGCAAGCCTGCATCACTGCATTGTAAGAAGCAATATCAATGGAAAATGGAAACATAGGCGGGGAGAAGAGGATATGACATGTTTCTTTCTTCCTGAATCCTGAAAAACACTGTTATTGGTACAGCTTAAAACCATCTTCATTCTTTTAAATATACTGTTTCCCATAATTAATTTCTCCCTGTTGATACAGATTATTTCCAGGCAACAGACTAAAGTTTTTAAAAGCTCACAAGGAAATTGAAAAAAAAAAATATTGTTTTCAGAAAAGCAGTCTGCAACGAAACCATTCTTGCCTTGTATTAGACACAGAAAGGGAGGTGGTGGAGCCACCGTCCCTGGAAGTGGTTAAGGAAAGACTGGATGAGTGCCATGGTCTGGTTGACAAGGTGGTGTTAGGCCATGGGCTGGACTCAATGATCTCAAAGATCTTTCCTGACCTGGTTCATTCTGTGATTCTGTGGTTAAGTGATATACATGTTGTAAATCTGACACAAGGCAAACCCCATGGACTTCCCTTTCACTCACATCTAAATTAACTTTGTGTATCAAATGATAACTAACTTGATTTGCAAACTCTGATACTCTTTGTGTTGCAAAACAGATCTTTGTGTCACAACAGTCACAGTTTCTCTGAACAAAACAAAACAAACTAACAAACAAAAAAACCCAGACACCAAACTCACAAACAAATAAAACCCCAAAGAAATCATATTTATTGGAATAAATATTGAAAAATGTCCAATGTTTTAAAGCATCTCACACTCCCTTCTACATGCATAATTATGCATTTAACTCAAGCTTTAAAATATGATATGTCTTTATATCATCTGATATAATTTGTCAGCTATTGTATCTCTCAGGGAAACTACAAGTTATGGATCTTTTCCCAGTGGACCAATATTTCTTATTTCTGTATATATACGCCCATTACTTCATTAATTGCTATCAATCACTTTACAGTAACTCAGATGATTTTGTGCACCTACTCCACAGAGAGCTAGATATCCATTTCTCTGGAGATATACAACTCATTACCTATACATGGATTTTTTTTTCCTTTTTTTAAGTGCTTTTTGCATTGGAAAAAGACTTCTAATACTGGCAGGAACTTTGTGTGTCTTTGTGTCTGTGTATGTTAGTTTTGGGCTTTCAAGGTTTTCTTAATTTTCTCCTGTGTAAACTGCTATTATAATTATATATTATTAGGGTGGAACTATATGTGCATGAAGTTCCATCAAAGTTTGCAATTAATTAAAACAAACCAAAAAAAAAAAACTTAGTCGGGAGATGCTGGGCATTTGTTTGAGTCATTCTGGGATAAATCCAAGTTTACTTCAGTGTACCAAAGTGGTACTAGATAATGGTATATGCAACACCAAATTCAGCTACTGTAGGTTAGGTATTGACCTCAAAGGTCAGAAAAATGTCATAGTTGGATGGAAGTCACTTAACAAACCTATTTACACTGAGATGGATGGTCAGGTGATTCACAACAGAGTATACATCATTTCACTTTGAATACCACTTATTCAATGATTATGCAGAATAGGTCTTGAATATAACTGAAGACTGGTTGTCATGAGAAATGCTTTTGCATTATTTATTATGTATGTATAAGCATTATTATGTATCTGTGAGGTTTAGAATTTGGGTCAAATAAAATTTGGAGTGTTTTCTGATATTCACCATTTCTTCTTTTGGTAAGATTAGAAATAATTGGCCTATAGATAATTATCACATACAGAACACCTTCTTTACAAAATAAAGTGCATTTATTAGCCAGGCAGTTTCAAATCCAAAATACAACAAAACTGTAAAAAGTAGTATCTAGAGCTCATTTTAGTTGCCAAAATATGTCTATATTTATAGGTAAGGTCAAAAATATGCCCTTAAATATATTGACCTGTATGAATATACTTTCAGAAATTTGGAAGACCCATATAATTAAATGTTTGTTAAAGCCTACAAAAAAAGGATGTGTAGCCATTGCACAATCTCTGCTGAATAAGGTAAAAATACAACAGATGTTGGCTCAATTACAATTTGCATTTAGCACTTTTATAGACTGCTAGACTTTTCAGCATCTTCTTACATCTTTCTTATCAGAAACAGTGAAGTAAAATATGTAAGGCAGAAAAGTACACATTTCCTCTTGCAATATAGCATGAAATCCTGAAATAAAAGAATAGATGGTGTGACAGTTGAGTCTAGTCTGTTTTATCCAATTTTAATCTATATATATGTGTTTGGGTGTGGGTGTGAAGGTGCATTTATATATATATAAATTATATATACATATAAGTAACAAATTATCAGAAGAATATTAAAATATTCAGCCACAGAAATACACAAGGTAGTATTTTTTTTCAATAAGTGGTCCATTTATATCAACACAGTAACTCACTAGAGTTTGCTTTGTATCTTTCTTTGCATAAAGATCAGTGTACAGATACATTTCTGCAGGAGCTAAACGGAGGATTAATCAAAATTTTGAGAGGTCCCAGGTGCCTTATCACATTTGGTTTCCAAAAGTAAATCTCTTTTTATACCACTATGTTTTCTGAAAGGTCTATTTCTATTTTTTGTCCAAAATGGAAACTTTCTGGCAAGAAACCATTGTCCTTATCTTCAGTCAGAGATATAGGTAACAATCTAATTTATTTCCTCACATCAAACTAGTATATCACTGAATAAATTGCATAGCTTGTAAGACTCACTTGATAAGATAAACAAATGAGAGTCTTTGAATTTATATTACGTTGCAGAATGAGTTGTTTGAGGCAAGGTATGTAAAAAAAACCCCAACACTAGAAAAGAATAAATGATTGTTGAAAGGAGGAAAATAACCATTTTTGAAACTTGGATGGAACTATTTAAAATGTAAGGATGGAAAATATATATTGTGTCTATACAAGGATAATATAAATTGAATTCTGAGGAAAAGAAAAGAGGTCAGACAGAAAGATACTGGCAATCTGCGGAAAGTAAAATCTCTTACTGAATTAATAATAGAAAAAATATTTGTCCAAAATAGCACTAATTTCGATTTGAAATTAGCAAAGTTTTTGCTAAAAACATTCATATTTCCATTCCAACATGAAATGGAAAATTGTTCATGAATTGTTCATGAATCTATGTGAAAAAATCTGTTCTGAAATTCTGAAGTCAATTTCTCAAGACCCTTCTGCTTGACAAACCCTGAATGAATAAATTAAATTTTCTAAAGACAACAGTATCTTTTTTTCAGAGAATGTTCTTGTATTTTCTGTTTTCATTTTTTCAGTTGGTTTATCCTGAAGTGCCAGTCCTTAATCAGCTGTGGATAGATTTTGTCTTTTTACTTCTGGTGGTGCCCCTATTAGCCATTTACTGACATGCTGACACAGCCAGAATTCCCAAACTCTTGTATGCTGAACTAATCCTGAAGATTTCACATGGGAGAGACTCACATTTCAGCCAATGTAGTTTGCAATATGAAAAAAAAAAAAAAAAAAGAGGTAAAATAGAATGGGTCAATGGGTCAAGGTAAGGGTTGCTTTTATGATTATTTTTGAAATATTGTAATGTAAATTGAGACACTGCGAATATATATGTAAGTGTATATAAATATTTGTGGGTTTATATATGTAGCATGTATTTTCATCCACACAGAACAGATTCACAGACATGTTGTTACACTGCTTACATCTAGATTTTCCTGCCTTACAAAGAGGTGCTTAATATCGTAACATATTTAGTTTCCATTTGTGGAAAACATAAGTTTTCTTTTACTGCTGGTTTTTATATCAGTATTTGTTCTAATTCTAGAAAGCTACCTAGTATGCTATTTACATTACACCAAATTGATTAAAGGATTATATTTTTGTCGTTATAGAAATATATTGTTTGTTACAGAAGTGTATAGCTGTAAGTAGAGACAGTTTAATTTCTGGAGCCAATATTTTTTGTGTAAAAAAATTTATTTCTTCCTGGCAAAGTTGAAAGAAACTCTGAAACATAAGGAGCTTCATATTTTAATATAACTTTTATGTTGGAATAAAAAGTTTGAAAATAAGTATACGAATACAGACATATTTTTTCATTTCAAAGGAAACCGCCAATTTTTGTTTCAAGTACATGCATTAGTATTTTTTCAGTTGTATATTTAAAAATTCAAAGCACAGAATGATTTTTTTCATGTTAATTGGCTCTTCTATCAAAAACTAAGTCTCTTAGGAAAATGAGAATTTAGTTCTGTTGCACTCATTTTACTGAAGTAGGAGTTATTCAAATTTTGCTGCTTCTGTGCGTGGAATAATGAAAACATGTAATTTCCTTCAAAATGTAAAAACAAATAAATAAACAAAAAACAACCACCCAAAACAGTGGAAATCATTACTTCTTAAACTTGCCAATGTAAAGTGGC
>VZDJ01007755.1:23633771-23669805 GCA_008694505.1 Cyanoderma ruficeps | reverse complement strand
TTTAAAAACAGTATGGCAGCAAGAAATATGTGGTAAGTAAAGCTGAAACTGACTTGTAAATGCAAGTTGATAAAAGTCTAACACAATTCAGCAACGTAAAAGTTCAGCTTTGGCGTTAGCTTACAAAAATCTTGAGTCAAATGATTGTTTGAAGGTCTCAAAAAGCATCTACAGTAAGGATAGGAACTGTGCCTTTGTATTCTGTGTTCATCTTGAACACCTGCTGGATAAGAATGAATTCTGTACCAGTCATTGAAGAGCAAGTTAATCTGAAAGGCAAAGTATTTGCCAAGCTTTAGAATTTATCCTGAAGTTTTTGAATCAGATCTTGATTAACTTTCTGAAAACCATTTATGGATTGATCAGAGCCTACTAAAACTGAATGGTAATGAAATCATGGATCTCTATATAAAACAATTTTAATTATCATATCAGCTCTTTAAAATGAGTCCACATATTATCCAAAACCAGTCCTTGAAGATGTTTCCTCCCATCTGTTTTCAGGAAACTAATTTCTTTTTTGTTGTCTCATCAAAATATAGAAAGCATAAGTTAAATTCTGTGTAAATGATGTCTGTTGAGGTTCATTGGCAGAAAAGAATCAGTAGATGAAATCATATGAGGGATCTTTCACATATTGAAAATAGAAGCCATGTATTTGATATGCCTTTACTGAACTTGACGGTCGCAAAAGTAATCACAGAAAGGAAGTGTGGACTTCATTTAAACTAGATCATCACAGACAAAACCGCACTCTCTGAGCCAGATCATTTTGATTTACAACCCTCTAGGAAGTGCAATTTTGCCCAACCAAAGGCTATCATAGAAAACAGAAATGTGTGTGTTTCTATAAACACTGAAATTGGATAATTGTAAAGGTGTCTTCCAACCTTGATGATTCTATGATTCTGTGAAACTCATGGTAAATAAAATTGCTATTGTAATTGAGCAATAGGAGAGTATCCACATGTTAATAATGATTTTACTGGTACAAAATTTATTTGGACAAAAATATTTGGCATTCAGGTAGAATCGTCAATCGTGCAGTTCATTATAATTACAATAAAGTAACATTTTCATGGGTTTTTTTGCACACAAAATGGTCCAAGAGCAATAATTAAGTACAAATGTCAAAAATAATTTATACCATTATAATTTTTAATCATGTTATCCTAAAGTGATAGTGTTTCAATATAATACTATGGTTCCTGCAGAAACAAAGAAAAGCAGAGGTGATTTTGATCCAATTGCCATTAAAATTACTAGAAAAACTATCATGAAGATGAGAGACACTGGATACAAGAGCTTTATTGACTCTTTTGGCTGATCAAAAGAAAATGCATGCCCACTAAGCATATAAACTGGCACTGTTCTACCCCAGAAGACTCGTCTTTTATCAGATGAATGTAATTAATTATATTACCATCCAGAAAACTCTTTGAGAATACCTTCAGAAAGTAAGAAATATCAGTGGATTTCCTTGTATTCTTCTTATTTTAATTTCAGAATTGTCTCCTCTCTGCCGGCCCTTGTATTCTAACTCCCAAGCATGTTTTCTTCTTCCAAAGTATCATCCAAAGTATGGATACTTTGAATGTGCCAGATGGATGAAAGTGCTCCATCTGGCACATTTACATTTTATATAGCACCTTGTATACATATTTTTCATAATTATTGGCATTATTGGTTATGACAAATATATGGGAATATTTTAAATGGTAGATATAATTTATATTTATATTTCAAGATATACCAATAAAATGGTCATGAATACAATTGTACTAATCTTGCCTGCTTATCTTAGCAATATGACTTGCCATTAGTTCTTTCTGTCATTGCTTTGGTGGCAGCGAATCTTTCACTGCACTGGCTCACACCACAGCATGACTTGACTCCAAGTCAGGATGACTGAAGAAATGACTGAAGAAATGACTGAAGAAATGACTAAAGAAATGACCAGATTATCTCCTGTCCCACATACACTATGCTGCCTCGTTCGGAAGGATAAAGGTTTAGATTTAAAGCCAGGCCGGTTCTCTTGTCCTGAGTTTCAAAAACTGATTCTAGTTGATTTTACTTATTATTATTAGTAATACAGGAAGAAAGTTACAAGATCAAGAGTTCAGGAAAATGGTCGAGGTGGACTGTATGAAGTATCTTATAAGTACGTAACTACTTAAAAGCACATTTTTCTTATCTTCTCTATTATAGTACTTTGATCCCAGATGCACCAGAAATCTACCACGAAACCCATCAAAAATGTCCAAAACTGAGATGAGATATGGAAAAGTCTTTTAGCAGTGGAGTTTTGGGGGGGGGTTTTGCTGGTGTATTGTTTATATTATTTTACTAGTAATTTTATAATTTTCCCTGTGGAATATCTGAAAATTAGAAACAACATTAGTTCTCATCAAAATAGATATTGAGAAACAAATCTGGTGGATTTGGTTACATTAGGCTTACAGTTGGACTCAATGATCTTAAGTGTCTTTTCCAACCTAAATGGTTCTAAGATTCCATGATTTACTGATTAATTTAAATGTGTAGCTAGAAGGACTCAGCAGCTCAATGCTGTCAGAATAAGTGGAATAGATTCTTTTGGGGGATTTTTGGTCAGGTTTTTTAAGTAGGATTAGTGAATTATATCGATTGTCATGGAAGAATTCAAGAACAATAAAACCTCAAGGACAGAACAACATCATGAAGTGAAATAAATTTTAGATCTTATTTCCAAGCAAGAAATTTTCCAGATATACAAGGAAAAATATAAAATTTATATCTGTTTTAAAATCCACTCCAACAATGTATAAAGAACACACATTGACATGGAAGACGGTCTCTTCTGCCCCTGTCCAGCTGTGACCAGCACTCTGGATAAAGTAAAAAAGGATGCTCACTCCAACAAGGCAGCATGTGGAATCCTGTCTGGAAAACTGTTTTCCATAAAAAACACACCTCAGGTTCATCTTATTCATGGAGTTAAATTCCTGTGGATTTGGTCCCCTATTCCTATTTCTACACTTTTTACTGTTCTCACTTAGGTGGTCATGGTTGGCAAAAGAAGTCAATGGCCTTACTGGTCACAACACCCCAGGCCAATTCATTTGACTTTGTTCATGTCTAGAGTCAAATAGCTGATATTTCCAGGTTGTGAATGGCTTCTGGCTCTGCTCTCTACTCTCACCATCCCCAAAAATGTTACTAAGATGTAAAACTCTTACAAGCCCTTCTCTTATTTCCTCCCTATGCATATCCAGATAAAGCTCTGATCTCCTTGGTGTGTCTCCCAAGACCAATTTTGTACGCTTGTTTTGTTGTTTCCCAGTCTATACCAAACCCATCTAACAAGTTAGAGCTAGGCAGACGTAGTTATAGTCTCAGTAATCCAAATGCTGCTTTCGTTAGGTGTCACCCTGTGGCATCAATTCAGTACAGGATGTCAAGGCCAGTTGTAACTAACCTGGCAGGCACAAGAGAATTCATCCAGGTGAGGAGAATGGAGAAGATGGGCTGCAAGTTTTGGTTGGCTATTAATAACCTTTGTTCTAGCTAAAATCTACTACTTCACCCTTGAAATATCTGATTTGAAGAATCTGCCATTTGTCTCCTCTTCCCAGACAGAGTTTGCAGCATGGTCACTAATACTTTTAGGCCAGTCAGTGCTCTGCTGACCTGATAGTTATTTGATGCTCAGAAGCTTACAATAATTATAGTAGGAGGGAATTATTATTCTCAAGAAATTACAAGAGTTCACAGTGATTTTAACAGAAGCATCGATTTACCTTTTGAATGCAGACAGGCTAAATTGCAAAATAAAGTTCTGTTGTTACAAATACCCCAGTGATTTAACTCAGAGGATAACTCATAAAATAGTCTTAACCCATAACAGGTATACCCTCCTCCAGAACATCCATGATCATAAGTACCTCCTAGCATCTACTTTGTCACCACTGTTAATACCACAGATTGAGAGATCTATTAATAGTTTCCCTTCCTCTAACAAATATCAAATGAAAATAATTTGCTTTTACACAACTCCTTTGAACTTTGACAAGGGATCAAAATTAAAAATAAAAATCTAAGATGTTTCTAATTAAAACACCATGTTCATTAAGAGTATACTGCTCTGCTATAGCTTAACAGTGATATAGGTACCTGGTTCATTTAGTTACTTATTCCTCAGTGGTAAATATCCACTGTTTGGTCTAGGGTTGATTAGAAGACAGACAAACAGTGACTTCACCACTTCCGGGTGAGTGAAAAATATCGGAGGTTCTGTTTTTTGTATTTCTTGCAATAATTCTGCCGTTGGACAAATATGGAGGTGCACCATACTCATTAAATATGAAAATCTAATAAATATGCACCTGCACTGCTACATACAAGGTTTCAGCCAAATTCCTTGCCATTCCTGGCTATTAATTAAAGAGCAGAATTTCTATATTTGAGACAAAAAAATCTGTGCCAGAGCATCTGTTCACTTTTCTTGAAATACATGATTTGTATTTTCCAATACAGATTCTAGTAAATAATGTGAGAAACAGATTCTACTCAGAAAACACAATTGTTCATCAGGGAAACCTGTCATGTTGGACTAGATCTTTGGCCACACTGGAATAGCTAATAAAAGTTTTAACAATAATACACGTCGTAAGAATTTGAGTAATGCCTGCTTTAAAAACAGGAAAACATACTGGACAGAGTTGGGCCTTAAGTGAGAGAAGAGAAAGTATTGTAAAAACTGAATGCTATTTTAATGGCTGATTTTCAAGCAGCCATCTTCCAGTTTTGAAAAGCTGAATTCACAAAGGAATTGATGCATATCTTAGAATCATAAAATCATAGAATATCCTGAGATGGAAGACACCCAAAAGGATCACCAAAGTCTAGCCTTTGGCTCAGCACAACACCATCCTCAAAAGTCACACCATGTGCGTGAGTAAGAACTCTTTCGGATTTCTGTCAGGCTTTGTGCTGTGATCACTTCCCTGGAAATCCTGTTTGAGTGCTCAACCACCCTCTGGGTGAAGAATCTTTTCCTGATATTCAAACTAAACCTCTCCTGGCTCAGCTTCATGCTGTTCCTTTGGGTCCTACTGCTGTTCACCAGAGAGAAGAATGAAATTGCACCAAGCTTTGTGAGTTCTTCCTGCTATTTTTAGAGCATGCAGTAGAGGATGAAAGGTCAGCAGATGTTTTTATTACACTGATTTTACGTTTTGAAGAACAAAATACATAAGTATCAATGAGAGACCTGGTAATTTAATACTTATTTTCTTCAACATTACATCCTGCACACTCACAGTTAAAACTCTGCTACAATTCCTGTGTACCTCTCCATCGAGTCATGAAAAAAAATTTGAAATCTTATTTCAATTTAATTTTCAGGGCACATATTTTTTTCTTAGGTGTAAATTCTTGTTTTGTACTCTATGAAATGTCCTCCTATGCTTCATTTCAAACTTGGGGTTATTCTACTACTCAGAAACAGTTGCAATATTCCATATGGGACCTGCTCTCAAACATAGATTAATCCTAGCTCTTATTAGCAAATTCCAGAATCTAGGAATATTTAGTCTGTGTTAAATTATGTGAAGCAGTAGAGAGTTTATAATAAGAAAATTTAGCTGTTCAGGAAGAAGGAATTCTTCTGCCCATTCATTATTTCTTAAATTGACTGTTTTGTTTTATAATTGAATGAGTCTCTGTGATTGCTAAGAACTCACAGAGGATAAGCCTTCTTGTCTTCCAATGAAGTCAGTCACTTGATCCTGAAATCCTGTCTGTAACAGCAAATCATGTATAAGTTAATGAAATCCCTGCGTTGGCTTCAATGGATCGTCTATCACTGCAGAGGGAAGTAAACATAGTTATATCATGCCTACTGTTCTAAGACAAGTTAATAAAAAGTATTTGCTTGATATATTGAATATTCTTTAAAATTATCTTGAATATATTCTGGTCAAAACCTTTCAAAATATAAAATACAATCTTCTTTCATATGAAAAGAAGAATGTCACAGTAGAATTTTACCCAGGTGTCACAATAGGCACAGAAAAAAACACACAGACAAAAAGCAGAAAATTAAAATTAATGAGGCACAGTTTTTACTTGTTACAATGAATTTTTAATTTTTATTTTAAAAAGGAGTATAAGATAAAATCTTTCCAGGTTTATGCAAGAGTAGGACATTGAAAATTGCCCTTGGCTTCGTTAAGTCCAGCCTAGAGATGTGGGCATGCAAGCAGGCAGACACCCACACATAAATATACACACAGTGCATTACTTGTTTAAATGATATTTCCCTGGATGCTTTTTTGTGTAAGAGATTTTTTTTTTTTGCCTTAGTACATTACCAGTCTGTCATTTCCAGTCATAATGAACTATTTTACTATGTATCCTGTTCTTGAAGTTTTTTATGAGAATCTTTGCTCTTCCATATGGATAAGTATTTTATGATTTTCATTCTTCATTGATTTAAAGGTCATTATCAATTCTAGTTATTTTGCCCATAGCTCTTTTTTGTTTTCATGCAACATTCCAGTCCTTCACTGACCTTTGAAATACTTATGAAAGTTACGGTAATTTTTTTATCTGAATTCGTAGGCTTTGAAGCATAACTGTCTTCCATCATACACTCATAACTTAGCCTGTAGGAACTGTGAATCATATTCCTGTTTAAAACAAGTTTAATGCAGAAAGCAATTATTAAAAAAAAGTGAACTTAAATTTAGTTTGAGGCATTAACCTTCCCATTCATTCAGCCACTTTGACTGGTTAAATGTGGCCTTGATTTTTTTGTTGCCTGTCAGTAGAAAAGTATCCCATCAATATGCAATAACTTGAAGAAAAGAAAGAATGTCCTGTGCTGGTGGGCAGAAACAATACAGATTGATGTCTTTGAATACAAATTATTGAGCAGTTTCTATGTTATGCCATCCATTAACTTCAATGAGAACATTTTGTAATGCCAAATACATAACAATATCCACTTCACCATTCTCAGTGTGTGACTTGGGTTCATATTGGGTTTCTATTTTTTTTCCTTTTTTTTATTTTTTTTTTAATGTATCTCTATGGGGATGGATATTGCTGTGTCTGGGAGTTTCTAATCACAGATACTACATATGTTAAAATGGTGTCAATTTAAAATTCCATTGGCAGATCAACATTTAGCTGCTGTGAGGTAGGAGCACAAGTGTAATCCAGAGCAATGTACAGCCACCTTTTTGTTTATGTATCGGAAGGAAAGCCAAAGGCAGCAGCTAGGTAGTTAATTGTTTGAATACATCAGACATTTATAAAAATCCCCAGAGCACAAGACTTGCAACAAACGCAGCTTACTTTTCCTCTTTCACCTCCTAAATCAGAGTTCACAAGATTCTGATACATCACAGAGCAGATTCCATCCTTTTTTAATTGCTAAAAATGTGAAGTATGTATATTAGTTTTAATGGGGGAGCTTATTTTACTGAGATTTTTAATCATGAAGTGTATAGTGATTTGGGGTTCTCTTTTATCTCCTCTCTAATGTTGAATGCAAAGCTCTTAGGGGAAATCCAGCTGATCTACAGAAGATTATTTCAAGTAACAACAAAAATACCATATGTCACTTGCTGCTGTGCTGACAAAAGCAAATTATTGTCAGAAAAGCGAGGAGTTTAAACAAAGGAAAGGCCAGCTACATGATCAAAGGGTTAGGGCAGTTAAATTAATTTTAGTCCCTTTATGTAATACAGTGCAATATGGTACAAATCCACTTTGGATATCCAGAAAATGGGTATAAATCTGCTGCTACTACAATCCTGGAAAAAAAGATTTTTTTCATATAATAATTACAAATATTTCTATGGAATTATAGACAAAAATCAGTAGAAAAAATAAGTGCAATGCCTTTGGTCCAGAAGGATTTCCAGCTCGACAAATATTACATGATCCCCATTAATACAATCCTCTTTTACTCTCACCTCTTCAAGTAGAGCTTTTGAGCAGCTATCACAGGGGAACTGGGAAACTGGCAAACATAAGATGAATCAGGTCACAGTCATGCTTTTATAACAGTGCTGACAATGTTTTTGACCTTCATGTATTGGCAGGTAGTTCATTTTCACTCAGAGCTTTTGTTGCCAACAATTGTCAATAAAATCTTGGTTCATTGTGCATTTTAGGGCACAGGTAAGTTTATTTCAGTGGGTTACCAATGGAAGTAAAAGGATACTCATAATTCAATTCATAAATAATGTTTTGGAAAAAAATGGTCCTTAAATATTCTTATGATTTACAAAAACCCTAATAGTAGTTAGCCACTAGGCTAAAGAGAAATCAAAATCTGTATAAAGACATCAGATGCAAACAGATCAATTAGCCTTTATCATGAATATAATAGTAGAATAATTCAAGGCATTAGAAGAATAAAATGGTTTTTATCATCTCATTTTTCAGTTTGCCAGCAGTGACTTTTCTTGTGAAATCATCACCTTTTTTTTTTTATTTTTTTTTTTTTCCCAGATTTACCTAGAAAAACCAAAATCCAGAAATAACTTATTTTCCAGTATTACTAATACTGGTCACATGAAACAAACAAACAATTGATTAAAAGCATTGAGTTTAATTCTAATTTAAAATTTTCACAGCAATGGGGAAATTATATTTTTCCTACTGCTTTGTAAACTATATTTTTTATTTCAATTTTGGCAAAAATTATGGGTATTTGTTTTGTTGTAATGGGCCCAGGAAGGTATATTTAAAACAGAAAAGCGTTCTTACTTCTACCTAATTTGTATGAATCATCAAGGAATGAGGAGGAGTAAAGTTTCTTCTTTTGTGCTTCATCATTGACATGTATGAGACTGAGAGTGCAAGAATGTTTCTAACTTTGATAGCTAAAGTCTGAGTATCAGGGCAAGGAAAAGAGTGGGTGTTCAAGAATTATTTCACCCTAATTTGTGATTCATTCTCTCTGCTGTTTGCCCCCAGTAGGCAGTTGAACGTGTACTTCTTTTGGCTAGAGTGGATTTTATTTGCTTCATAACCAGCATTTTGGTGCTGTGTTTCAAAATTAGGACCAAACCAGTGTTTTAATTACTGCGGAGTAGTGCTTGAACAATATTTCACTCTCCTCCCCTTCGAAGTGAAGAAGAAGTTGGGACACAACCAGGACAGCTTACTCCAGCTGACCAAAGGGACATTCCTTGCCCAACAATTTCATGTTCAGCAGTAAAACTGAGGGAGAGTTTTTCCAGAAAGGTCACTAGCAGTAAAACTGAGGGAGAGTTTTTCCAGAAAGGTCACTGCTCATAGGTTGTGTGAACACAATGTGTGAACGTTGGTCTGCTAGTGAGATGTGGTGAGTGACCACTTTGGGGTTTTATTTTGTTTTGTTGGTTTTCTTGTTTATCAATTTGCCTTTGTCTCTGCTCACAAGTTTTTCCTTTTTTTGCTCTTTTAACTCCTCCATCCTGCTGAATGAGAGTACAGGATTGTGTGTGGGAGCTTTCCCACTGGCTGGAGTCGGTCCACAATTAATCCTCTTCTGGGAAGCTCCAAAAAAAGCTAAGGTCTATGCAGTAACATCACCACAGTCTTCATCATAACTCTTTAGACTTTTACAGAAAAGGCAACGATAAGAGGTTGTTTTTTTCAGATGTCAAAATAACCTTTATTTTCACATTGAAAGAATATGGTCACCCAAGCCATCACTTTCACTCACCACTGCCTACAGAAAAGAGAGACTCACAGAAGAGGTGTAATTAATAGACCCTGGGAAAGTCAAATAGATTGTGCTAGATCAGTCACATCAACATGAAAGTAACTACCAGCAGAGCCATTTTTACCCTGAGAAAAGAAAGTTGTGATATACTATGCATATTAGAAGGAAGTTAAAGGTAAATGCTAACTTGAAGTTAAGTGGCTAAATAAATTTAGCACCTTTTCAAATTCTAAATAGATTTTAGCACCATTTCAGAGATCCTTACAGGGTCTGCTATAAATGACAGAAAAACTCCAGAAAATCTAAAGATGAAGCATCAAGTATAAACTAGGTAGTTTTAAAAAGCTTCTAAAATGGCTTGACACTTTCTTTTTGACATCCAAACCCCTTCTTAAGTGCTGCTCATTGCATTTAAATTCCAGGGTTTCCATTTCACCGAAAATAGCAAAGTAATAAAGGCTTTCTGCCTGGATTTCTACATGTTTTTTCCTTGTAAGACTAAAAGAAAGAAGTGTGAGCCGGGAGCATGTTGATCTCATTATATTCAACGTACAATGTATTTCACCTCAGAGGACAAGGGGGAACCATGGGGCACAGTGTCATTCCTGAGGTTACACTCCACATGTATCTCCTCCAGTGAGACCATGCCCTACCTCTTCCACCAGAGCTTCCAGAAGAACTGTGAGTCAATGCACAGCTTGAAAACATATATATGGTCACACCTAACATTTCCACAGTGTCTGAAATCTTCTGCTGCATACCTAATTGCCTAACACTTCATTACCTATTAACAACTGATAAAATGCTTTACATACTTTTGGCAGGTTCTATTTTGAAGAATTGTGAAGATAAATACTTAATTTATGTATTAGTTACCATATCAACTAGAGAGCATTGTAGTTATATACATTGCTACAAGACCCAGAAAAATGGGTTTTCATTGTAAGTGTGTAGTCACTGCCTCAAGAAAACCTTAAAAAGAACACATAAAGTATTCATATTTTTACTTAGAATAACATTAAAAATGAATGTATTCTTATTAAGTTGGTTCATTAATATTTTCAATTTATTCATACCATATTCTCAGTCTTATTTTTAGCTTACATTTTACTATTTAATAATACCATACCAAGCCTGAAGTTTCTTTTTTACCGATCTAAAACTCAACCCAGTTGATGAGCAGATGGCTTTGAAACTACCTTTAATCAACATGTCTCTCATGTTCTCCAGGCAGAGTGATATATTAAAATCTATAAATTCTTAACATATCGCAATTTAATGTGTAACTGGGTTTAGATATACTTCAACAAACTTTAACAAATTTTGCTTTTTGTCAGACCTTTCTCCGCATACTATAGATATAGTTTGTTTAAATCAGCTGGTGAATGATGTGGCTTATGCCCTAGAGTTGTGACATTTTGTGCTAGTTAGGTAAAACAATCTAAAAGTAAAGAGTATCTGTAAGCAGCTCTGGCATTTAGCTGGCCTGAAATAGATGAAGTAAGCAAACAGCAGAACTATGAGATTTGAGCCCAGCCCTAAGGTTTCTTTAAAAAGGGAAAACGTCCCATATTCCCTGGCAGAGGAGCAAAAATGCAATCTTATTTGGGCAAATCCTCTGGAGATTTCTTCAATTTTCTTCCTTAGATTTTAGTCTTAGAAATGGTTTCTCAAATTCTTGTGAAAACTAAGAGCTCATTAGAGAGGCAGAGTTATAGTCAGTTCACTTGAAGAATGTTAGAGTACATCTGACTTAAGCCAAAATTAATTTAATTTTTGTTGACAATACTCAATTAAAAATATGTGAAAGAAAAAACAAAAAGGAAAATATAAATAAAAATATTTGCAAATTATTTGTCCAAAATTGTATCAAGCATGTTTCTATTTAATTGCCTGATAATTTGGGCTTCTGATGTACTTTAGGATGGAAAATTACTTTATTCAAAACCAACATGGATAATTCTCTTTCATGTAATTGGTTAAACTTGTGCTAACTTGTGCTGAAACCTTTCATCTGCCATCAAACTTCTATCCAAGGTTCTCTGAAGATGAAATTCTATAGAGGTTCACCAACTTGTTCTATGATTTTAAGATAAATTTGAATGGCATTCAGGAGAGTTTGGTGCTTTACAAATCTAGGATATACATAATTTTATGTTATAAAAGCAGAGCTGTCTAAGGTAACTCAGACAAAGATATGGTCTCAAAATGGAATTTCAAGCAAATATGCCTTTTTAATGCATATTTTATATAGAAAATTATGCAAGGGAATTCTGACATATGCTGAGATTCAAACTAAAGTAGAATGTTTAATGCACGAAATAGTGGCCCCTTATTTTCTAGATCAGTCTCCAAAACACTTGAACATTTGAAACATTGTGGCATCACAAATAGCCAAGGATAACTTATTTGGACATATATATAACATATATAGATAGATAGAATAGATATATTTTATATATATAGATAAGCTATATAGAACAAATATATATATGTTATATATATGTTCTATATATGTTGCAATATATATAACACATATATTTAATATATATAAAATATATTTTTATATATATGTGTGCGTGTGCATATGTTGTATATCATTCACATTCTTGTAACTTTCTGTATTAATTTCCTGCATACGGAATTCTATATTTTAAGTATATTTTAAAGGAACATTGATATCAAAACATATCCATTATTCTATATCTTCTAAAATGCATTACTACTACTACTACTCTTTTTGGTATACAAAATTAATTACATTTTCACTACATAATAGTTCTCCTCCAACAGCAAAATCATATTCACCTTATGAATTCACTCTTATTTGTTGCTATGCCATGCCAGCATTACTTCCTCCTTTAATTTCTTTTTTTTTTTTTTGCCTGTAGCAAAATCCAGGTATGGTCTGGATATTTTAGTTTCATTTGATTTATTTTCACTGATTAATTTCCACCTGTTTCCATATTTCATGTGTCATTGGGGTCCTTGATAGCTGCCTTCAGAGCTTATATTTTTTATACTTTTTCTTACCGATATGTCTCTCCTAAATAAGGTTATGGCTTTTTTTCCCTACTTTTGTGCAAAAATTCATACTATTTAATCCCAGATTTACAGAACATTCAAAAATTAATTATATTAAAATTACCTTTAAAACTTAGTTTAAACATTAAAAAGTATAAGAATTTTATTTAGGTTCTCCTAAATCTCAATAAGAAATTTAATTTTTTGAGAATATGCAGGTCAGTTTGTCTGTGAAAAATTTTAATTGATAGCTTTAAAATATCACAAAGATGGTTCTTCATATGTCATAAATTCTATAGTCCTGGATTTTAGATTATTTTCTCTTAAATTCACACTGTATAAATGCAGAGAATGTGGAAGCCAATGTTGCAATGAAATTCACTGTGGTGTTTTTTTAAGCAAGATCATTTGAAATTTGAATTAAAGTTTTATATCAGCAAATTAATCTATGAAAATCAAAATTATTCCATTGCTATCAAAGAAATTTTCCTGGTATTTTGCAAGAATTCAGCCCTAAATTTGTATCTTTTCTTAGCTCTTCTGTTTAAGAAACTAGCTGCAATCTTCAACATTTTTAAAGTCCAAAGATGCTCTATTTCCATAAAAACAAAACCAAAGAATATACCAAGGCATCAGTAACCAAAACTGGGATTAGTTTTAAAATATTACTGTTTATATGTGCTCTGAAGCAGTCAGGTTTAACTGCTTGAAATCCTAATACCTGCTGGAATTATAATAAATAAACTTTTTCTATGTTTACCTTTTGCTGCAAGCAAAAAGAACACTAAATTTTCTCAGCCTGCTATACATTCAGGTCTAAAGATGAACATTTCTATGGAGGGAAATGAAGGAGAAAGTGGTCTGAAGAAATGAAGTCAAAGAGAAAAGTTATGAAACTGTGAACAAAACAGAGGGGAAAGAAGAGCCATAATAGTGGCTTCATAGTCTGAACAAAACTCAAGCATCAAAAGCCCACTTATAATTGTATACATAGAGAAAAAAAAAGATAAAAGCATTACCACCTTCAGAAAACCTCTACAAGCAAGGTGATCCTTTTAACATTTCAATTGTTCTTCAACTGCCTGCTTATTTCAAATAAAGTTGCAACAGCCTAACAAGCCTCCACACACCAACTAAACCAAATATTTAGGTTGACTTTTCATAAAATCTCTAAACAGGAACAATTTCTTGCTGCCACTGGAAGATACATTTCTACATCTTCCATTTGCATAGATTGCACCTGCTATGGTGATCAACTGATCCCATTTTCATTTTCTTTAGGCCATAAACTACCCGAAACCAAGTTTAAAAAAAATTGTTCTATCTTGGAATTATTTAGCTAGGTCATTTTTTACTGCAGGGCCAGGTAAGCAAAACCATCATATTGGGAAAGAGAATAGAACAGAAGAGAAAAGGGGGTTTGAGGTAAGTTTTGAACCATTGTGTCAGCTTAGGCATTCCAAAGATTCTTGTATTTCCACTATTTCACTGCTGTATGAAAGTAACAACATTTTTAAATCAAGAGAGGATGTAAAGGTGTATGTTTTTAACCACTGGGTTACAACGAGCAATCCTTTTCAGTCTGCAGCCTCTCCAGTCACCAGGTCACCCTGTCACACATGAAGTGGCACTGCCTTTAACCCTGTTGTCACTGGCCTGCACTGGATCTTTGGGAGAAAGCCATGAGGGGGATTTTACCTGCTACTTGAACAATGATAATCATGCTGGTTAGAGCACTTAACTGAATTCTTGTGTCTGATAATCAATAAAGAGGATTCTGTAAGAAAACGCGCTAAAAGTATATTGGTAGAAAAATACAACTGTCATTAGGTCTGTAGAAAGAGAAGGGAGAAGGTAAACTTTACATAGATTAAATCTAAGGTTTTGGTTGTGTCTCTCCATTCTGAAACTGCAAATGGGAGAATGTTAAGGCAATTTCAGCAGTATTCTGGAACTGCTCAGTCTTGGACTACAGGCTCAGTCAAGCAATCAATGAGAGTTTGGAATGAAAATGTATCTTCGCAGAAAAACTGAAAGAACAGGAGCCATAGATTCTGGAAATATGATCAGTTGAACACGACTTGTGAAATTGTGATAATACAGGGATTTTTTTGGAGACTGCACAGTTTAAGTGTCCTTTGCATCAGATTTTCGGTCTCACCTATATATGCCCTTTGTTCCTGCATCATCACAGCTGTTCAAGAAACTGTTAAATAACAGAATCAAAAAACTGGTTATCCTGAAAAACTATATCCCTCAGTTTCTGGTTCTGAGTCACTTTTCAGCTAACTTTTTCAGTGCCATTAAAACAAAAAGTGTTATATGATGCAGTAAAAAGATGATTTTTTAAAAATATATTACCCTCAGTCTCATCTCAAGAAAACTTCACTGGACTGCAGCCTTGGTCTGGTTCTTCCAGCATTATCCCAAGTCCTGACAAGTACACTAGCATTACCACGTTGCTTTTTTCTTTTTTTTAATTTAGAATTGGCTTGCATTTTCTCATCAGTAATGAAATACTTCCTTTATCTTTAGGTCTCTAAACTTCATATATGTGTACTCTAAGAGGAGTAATTATCTGGCATCCAAATTAATATTTAAGGTGCTTGTGAATTCTTAAATTCTTTATCCTAAAATTTTCCCAACCTCAAATACACTAGTTCTCTATTTGCATAGAAGTTTTATCTGCTAATTTTCCAGCAACTAATGACCGTTCATTATGTGTTAGTATTTTGTGTATTTAACTAGTATCAGAATTCATGTCGCACAAGATTAAACTAACCTGAGAAGTTATGTATCCCTGTTAAGACATCTGAAGTTCTTAATTAACTCAGATTGAGTCTTTTGCCTAGTTTATTTAATACAGGGATGTTACAGCTAGAAAGTGTCTCTCAGATGGCATAGTTGGTTCAGTCTTAGAGTTGCTCTTAAATCTATCCCAATTTTAAGGGTGTGCACACGAGATCATTTTTTTTCATAAGTAAACAGGGATACTCTGTGGTTTCAATATTTGGTGAGACAATATTTGTAATTTAGTCAAGTTAAAATCTAGTCTCAGTTTAGCTTCTAATACCTAAAATGATTAATTGACCAGGTGCAAAGCATGTGAAGTGAAACTCAAAGTACAGCGTCTTATCCTCAAAGCATTTTTAAAGTTGATTAATGTTTTGAGTTTAGGAGCTTTGTTATTATACTTAGAATTAAACCCTTACTTAGATCAAACCTGAGAGGAGAACAAATGCTTTTTCAATTCCACTTAAGTAACAGGGAGGAGAGGATCAGAAAAGAAGTCAGTTGAAAAAGTTCATATTGGAAATTTCCCAGAAATTAGGGGGTGAGTGAAAGTCTGCTCGTTTTTACTTTTGCGCCCTGGACAATTAATCTTATGCCCTGGACCTATAATTTTTTGTCTTCAAATTATGTTCAAAGGAGAGCTGCTGTCATGGGTGAGCTTAGGAAGTCTCCAGTCCAACCTCCTGCCCACAGGAGGATCACTTCTGAAGTCAGACCTCCAGTTGCTGAGGACTTTGTCCAGTTGGGTCTTGAAAACCTTCAAGGATGGAGATTTCACAGCATCTTTGGGCAGATTGTTAAGCTATTCTCAGAGGTAAAATTTTCCTTAGATTTAGCCTGAACACCTTTTTTCTCAAATTATGTTCATTGTCTTTCCAGCTTACCTAAGTCTCTCTGAATAGCAGGCTTGCCTTTAAGTGTATTGACATATCCTGTGAGACCCTCAATAATTATCTATATTATAGGTATATATCATCTCAGGCAGAACTTGTATTTAGGTTTTGTGCATGCATATATTTCAGATGTTTCACACAGTATGAGTAAAAATCTTTCTCTAATCTGTAGAATACTCAAACCTCTATTAGTCCCATCACCACTGTTCCTTTGAAAGGCACTTCCCTTCCAAAAGTCTTACAATTTAATTCATTTTTTTCTTAATCTTCATATTCTTTCAACAGGTTGAAAATCAGGAATTGGGAACACCTATGCATAAGCCCAGTATTAAAAGAACTTTTGGCCTGTCTGAAGTAACTAACTCTCTTCCAGATCTTTTGGGCCAGTTTTTAAGATTTGCAAAGCTCTAATTAGGAGGCGACTTCAGATTTCACCTCAATTATTGTTTGCCAACATTTATTTCTCTCTGGTATATTTGCACAAATTATAAAGCCTTAGTTCAACAAAAATCTTTTGTTCCCCCTCCCAAAATAAGGAAGGGTCGTGGTTGCAATTTTTCATCCATGCTTTAAACTCAAAGGTTAAAATACAATGTTTAAATGGTGACAGAAAAGTCTCAATGAAGAAATTGGGGTCTTTGACCTCAATCTCTGCTGCTTGGAGTGGGAGGTGGAAGAATCATTCTGTGTTTGCTAGCTGAACTACAGTAACCTGCATCTGACAATTTAACCTGTTAGGTTTTGAGCATTTCTCAGACCAGATCAAAAGCATCAAAGTCTGTAAATAACACATTGCAGAAAATTTTCTCTCACTTAAAACTAAAACCAGAAAAAGCTCAACTAATTAATTACAAAATGAAGTACACAGACTGTGCAAAGTCACACATTATGTATATTTTTAATAATTTATTGTCCTACCCCCTAGATGAGTCTCACTATATTTCCATCTTAAATTTGCATTGAACTTGTATGTCATGGGAGATCAGGCAGAGTAGGTTTTGTTGTCAGAGGAGTAGACAAGTTTAGGACAAGATGAGAGGAAGCGATCACGAGAATGAAGTACAAGTGAAAAACATTGACTTGAGAACCACTTACAATCCTATTAAAACTGTGGAAAGGATTTGGCTTTTTTGACGCTATTGTTCAGTGTTGTCTGAAGTGTGGATAGTGAATACACTGAAGTAAATAGACAACCTTAAGACAGGTTCTCTTTACCAATATACTAAATTTTACTATGCCTGGTTTTGCAGCCCAACTTGATAAATTATGAATCAGAAAAAGAAGAGTAAGGACAAGTATTTATTAATAGCTAGGTTTTATTCCAGATATACTGAAATACATTGGAATATATAGTCAGGTGCTAGTCATGTAAAATTTTTTTCAGAAAAAAAAGTTAACTTCAGGATGATTATTTCAGCAAATAGCTTCAAAGTTTTCTGAATCATAAGTTTAGGTATACTTCCTTTATAAGCCTTCATGGCACCTTTAAAATTTGCCTGTTGAGTTAGACAAATGGCAACTCCCAGAGAAAATTACTTGTTGAAATTTTCCTGTGCATCAACAAAAAATTAAAGGCAAATCTGTAGAAAAAACAGTTACCCAATTTACTCTGTTTTTTGCAGAATTTCCTGGTAAGGTCAAAATTAAACATATATTGTGATACAATAAGAAGTCATATTTTATCACTAAGTCCTGCTCCAAGGCTTTCTACAGCTTCAGGTAAGAGTTCATACATTTAAGGAAGGGATGTCTTTTTTTTTTTGTTCTAGAATCCCTTCATAATTAAAACTTTTCTGTCACAAGTCTCTTTGTGAAGAATTGAAGTAGCTCCTTTTTTGTTTCCCACAGTTCATTCATGCTTCCTGCACAGCCCATAGGTTAGTAGGTGGGGGCATAATAGATGTTGAGACAAGAAAAAATTGTTGGAACTCGGGGAGAAAAGCACCTTAAGAAAGTTTTGTTACTGAAGTAACTGGAAAATCAATACTACGAGTGAAAAGTTGGGTATTTTTCTGTTGTACTTTTTTTCATTTTGTTTTCAAATTCAAACTTGTTTGAATTATCAATACATCAGGAATAATACAGCTTACTCTTTTGTCTTAAAGAATGCTCTCACCGTTCTGCTTATCTCCTTTGCTTATATAAAAGAGCTATTTTGCACTTTCAGTGTCTTTCTGGTGTCCTGCAAATAGATCTCTTGGAGTCACCATTTTCATAAAATTGTAAAACCAAAGCATAATATTTTTTAAAGTTTTTTTCTATCTTGAAGCATAATTAGGAAGCAATGCATGAACATCTACTTCCTTTGCTGTAAAATTCTCCGACAATACAATCACATATTCATCAAGGTTAAACATGGGACTTGCAAAATATGTATCATGGGTTTTATTTAAGAAATGAAAACAGAGAGAGGTCACAGTTCAAATATAGCTAGACAAATTATAACATGATCAGCATTTGTTTCAATGTACGCTTTTTCTAGGAAGAGAGAAGCAGAAAGGGCAGCATAAAGAGGAGTAGAATGGAGTTGAAGACCAAAACAGGCAATGTAGACAATTTTTTTTCACAATTTACAGGTTTTGAGAGAGAAGGGAAACAGAGAAAATTGAACAGAACATGAGAGCACAAGTTATTCAACATTTGGGAAAAACATGAGAAGGAGAAGAAAATGGGAAAGGCAGAAAGAAAGGGAAATAAGGAGAAACTCTTTAAATTAAGTTGAAGATAGTGGAAAAGGTATGTAAAAGAACTATCAAAAATCAATTGAAAAACAGATACTTTCTTCTAAACTACTTCTAAACTTTACTTCTAAGCACTATATGGGATTGCAACATTTTTCAGCCCAAATTCCCTATAATTATAAAATTCCTGGGGTTTTTTCCTAGTGACTATATTACTCTATCTCACAGGAGTCACTCATGAGCACTGATGTGGCTCATCTAACTAATTATTTTAATCACTGAGGATAGAAAAATGTCTTAGAGGTATGAAAATATTCCTTTTCCTTGACTAAAAGGGAAAAAGAAAATAATCTATCCTGTATTGCAACCATACTGCATGCTGTAAAGTATGCTGTACAAGTTCATAAGTCCACATGCCAGGGCTTATCCATGGCCTGATTTTACTGTTCAATTAGAGTAGAGAAATAAGGGTATATAACGTGAAGATCAGCATCCTAGAGCATTTAGGAGAGATGGAATTGTTTGAAATATTTTTTTTTAATGTTAGCCAAATCTGTCTTTGAAGAGAAAGAATTTGTTCAAATTTCAAAATCAAAAGAAAATCAATTAAAATATAGAATTTGAATCCAAGAGGTAAATCTGGGATGTAAAGAGCAGTACACTATTATTGTACTGAGCAATCTATAGTTTGAATCTCAGTTTTAAGTGTTGAGAGCTTTTGCTTATAACAAAGTGGCCAACGATTTCTAGTTAATAAATACCTTTTTATATTTTAATACCTTCCACCTGTCACCAGTGTAGATTTTATTTCATGGCTTATTTTCTTGTGTTTTTATGAGATAAATGATAATTTACATCTATTGCTGAATGTAGGAGGAATAAAATAGCTAGACTAAAACCTTGAGACAATGAATCACACATATTAGCAAAAGAATTGATTAACCCAGTCAAGAGTTCTCTGTAGACATATTTTATTTCACCAGGTACAATACAGTGTTGAAGGAAGTGGTGAAGACTGACAGCTCTACAGAGAGTAGCCTGGGCATTGCCTGTTTTGCATAGCAAATTCCCTCTAAGGTTGGCAGAGACAATTATTTGATCCAGCTAGGTAAGTTCATCAGAATGCTTTGCATGCATTCCAGATGGCCTGAAACATCACACTGATCGGTAATTTGTTGTTCCCATGTTCCTCTTTGACAAAAGAAGCTCAAAGAAAGAGACTTCTTTTGGCACCACAAGATTTCCCCAGTGTGCAAAGACCTATGGATTACATTCATGCACTAATTGAGGATGCTCAGTTAACAATGAGAATCTGAAAATAGGAAGCAACCAAAGAGAACTTAAATAAATGCCAACCGGTTGTTAAAGAAATAGAGATTTTAAACTATGTGTGCAGGAAATGAGACTTGGGGATTAAAATAAGGACTTCATTGATTTGGAAGGAAGATTAATTCAGAGTGGGAAGAAATAACAGTGAATTTGGCAGAACATTTTGAAGACCAGGAATAAGAAAAAATTTGACAATATCAGGAACTAAGTGAAATACTACTAGATAATGAAGCATTCAATTCTAGAGGAGATTGAGAAATGCTGGGATTCAAAGTTTTATGTATCTTTACTTAAAAGAAGATAAAATATTATATGAAATACTACCAGATAATGAAGCATTCAATTTTAGAGGAGATTGAGAAATTATGGGATTCAAAATTTTATGAATCTTTACTTAAAAGAAGATAAAATATTATATGAAAAGGCTTTGAATGAATAATTGCTCCAGAAAAGAATAATTTAATCATTGTCAGAGAAAAAAAACAAAAAAATTTTAAAAAGATGCAGAAATATAAGAAAAGCTGACTAGCAAAGCAGACATATTTGGAAGCCTCCTTCGCCAAGAGAAAAATAAATGTAAAGCTTAATAATAAACTATCAAAGAAAGTAAAAAATGTTTGAGACTTAAACACAAAAAATGAGAAAAGAACACCTAGGATCATAATGAAAGTAAATTAAAATAAAATATTAAAAATATTTGGATTAAAGATAGTCTGGGTATAATTCAAAGAAACAGGGTGAAATTTTGTGTTCAGGATTCATAAGGAACAAATAAAAAATATAAAACTTCTTGTATTTTATATAAATCTGTCTAACTGTGACCAAGGACTGTGAGAGGGGATTGTCCCAGATTTGTAAAGTGTGGAAAGTAACACATGAACCTAAAGGCACATTAGTTTAACATTATTCATACACAAAGTTTTAGAAAATATTTCAAAGAATAGAACAATTAAAGGAACAGGTGTAAATGGAATGTGGAATAAAATACAACGTGGTTTTAGCAAAGAACAAACCACGGATTAATTTAGCAATTTTTCTTTCATTAGAAAATCATATTTTAAGCTGAGCTCCTTTTACATGGAATTGAAGACTGCCATATATGAAAAGAAACATGTAACAGATCTTGAGAATTCAAAAAATTCGTGAAGTCAAGAGATAACATTAAGCAGGAGAGGGACATGTTGCCATAAAATCCTTATGAACCGTTCTTTGTTATTTTTTAAAATTGCTATGAAACAATTAATTAGAATAAGTAGGTGAAATCTGGCCAGCAAACAACCACATGAGGAATGTTTTTCCAATGCAACAGGAAGTCTGGGATATCACCAGGGAAAAGTAATGTAAAAAAACCCTTGAAATGCAATAGAATGAAGATTAATTTCATGAGCACAAAGGAACATTTGGCAATAAGTCAAGGCAGGGCAGCCCCGGTAGAATTCAAAATTCACAATCCACAACACTGATTAATCATTAAATTAATGATATTGACATTATCTGGATGCCATCATTATCCAAATAGCATTTTCAAGATTTTCCAGGAAAACTTAATTGAGATTGTGATTAATTTGTACTTCTCATCTACAAGAGTGAAAATCATAATTTTTAATGTGTATGACTGATGATCATATATGAGACAGCTTGTGTGGCTTTGTTGCTATTTTTTTCTCTAGATAAAACTTCAGTTGGGTTTGTGGCAGAAAACAGTCTCATTAAAAAAAGCCCTGTTACACTTTCCCAACAGCTGCTAATGTCTCAGTGATTTCTCATTAAACACCCCTCATTAAAAATAATATTTTTAAAGTAAAATTACAGCATATGCTACCTATATTACAAAACTAGAAATACGTTTCTTTTTTATGATTTGGGGGTCCTCAATCTAGACACATTTATATTCCCTAGGAAAGGATATAGCAAGCTGGTTGCATTGAGAAATTAATATTTCCCTTTCTTACTCAATAAATTCTGCTTAAACATCACCAAAAAATACTATTGCTCATTGTACAATGAATATTTGATAAGCACTTCTACTGTTACTGAGCCGTAAGTGGAAATGAGCTAGTGAGAAAGAAAATGATCAGATTTTACACAGCTAAATTATATCATCAAAGTGCCCTTTTCTGCACAACCCATTTGATTTTTTTTTTTTCTTGGGGAAAAAAAAAGTTAATGAGCTTGAGTACTATCTGAAACATGTGAACATTATGGAAAATGTCTTAAATTTATATCCAGAACTAGACAGTCATTTGGTACTTTCTTTCCAAAACAATTATGTTGGCATTAAGAACTCTTTTTTTTTTTTTTAATAGACTAAAATTTAATAATAAAAGTTCGTTACCATGCAGAGGCTGCCATATTAAAATCTAATGCAGCATTAGGATTTCAGCAAGCCAATATACCTGCTACTGAATAGATGAAAACCAGGAAACTTTAATATATTCAAATGCATCGTTCCCTCAAAGTGCCATAAAGTGCTTTATCGTTTTGGAGGGTTTTTTTAACAGAATTAAAACTCCTAGCTCTCTTAGCACAAATGCATACCTTTTTTCTTTATTAAAATGTTTTTCCAGAGTGACAAAGATATTGTAATTTTTATATATCCAAAAATAAGACAAATTTATAACAATATGTAACAAATCAGAACAAAACACATGATATCACATGAAAACAAGTAAATAATAGTCCAGAAGCAAAAAAAAAAAAAACCCTGAGATGTTCCTTAATTAGAATGAGGGTATTTTTTCCAAGCTTTTTTTTATATAATCTCAAAATGAATAAATATTTGTAGAAGATACTTTTCTAATCAAGAAAAGGATTCTCATTTCTTTTCCAAATTTATTGTTAAAAAATAACTCAATTATTTGTCTTTCTACCTTTAGTTAAATTGTAATTTTCAGTGTATGTTCTTCCAGTAAGAATAACACTTTCAGTTACTATCATTCATGTTAACCACATTTCTACTCTGTTTTCAATGGATGATGGTGCGAAAACTCAATGATGTCTGAGAAATGAATTCATACTACTTTCAATATGTGTAAAATATCCAAGGTTACATTTTTATTCTTAAAAGGAGACTTGTCTGCCTGTGCTCAATGTCATGAGGCAACAACCTCTTCCATGAAATAATTAAACAATTCTCAAAACATATATGTGAATAAATCTCTGGATCGTGACTGAGGAAGTGAAATATCATGGAGACGTCTTCCCAAAATCAAAAGTAACGTGTATGAAATAACATTATGGTCTAGTTACCAAAAATGATGGATCAAAATAATATTACCATTCACATGCAGGCTAGCCTTCTTTAGCTAAGATGGGTTAATTTAAAAAGTTCCTCTCTATTGAGGAATACAACCTTCTTGATAGTGTTTTCAAATACATTTTGTATCCTAAAATGGTTAAAAGAGTTGAAAATGTTTGAGAATTTAGTGAGTATTTGTTTTACGGTCAAACATTAAACCAATACTTGTTTAAGGCACAATATTTTTTTGATATAGAAATTTATATATCAATGTATAGCAAGTATATAGAAATAGATCAAAAATATCTGTACTACTTGTTGCTGAATCCAGCATGAAACTCTAAAATGGAGTAAACAGTAGAATCCATCAAGAACTTTCTCACATTTCTCTAACATATTGGAAAGAATATATGTAATGTTTCACAAATTTTTTTCCCAAATCTAAATGACTAGGAATAATAATAGAACTGGTTAAAAGTTTTCAGATTCACCATTTTCCACTGGAATTAATCAATTTTTCTCTTTTCTGTTCCTGTTCTTTCCACTTCAAATGTGCTTTATAAGATGACAAATTTAAATTTTTAAAAGTATTACTTAATTATTTTATTTTTAGCTTCAAAGATTCAATTCCAAAGTTTATTGTAAATAAAATAGAGTCATTAATATAAACTGGAATAAAATTGAAAAACCAGCAATATTTTGATCACCAAAAAATAAATTGCTGGATTTAAGTTAAAATATTTGAATTTGAATTTGAATTATGATTATGGACTTGCATAGTCTATACAAAATAATACAAAATAATCACCAAAACAACAAATAAATTAACAAGGTAGGAAAAAAGAAGATCCAAGGACAACGTTGTACGCTGATACATATTTACTCTGCTACTCAAATTCTTCTTGTACTTTCTTTCATTAAAAAAAAGGCACACATTTTTAACTTATTTTGGTCAGCAGTATACTTTTTTATGAAACATATGATCAGAAGTCATGGAGTCTCNTTCCTTAACAAATCAGAGTGGCATTATATATATATATATAAAATAAATATATAATATGACTTTGATAAAAGTCATTAATTCACATTTATCTATAAGAAAGAGTATCCTTCTAACACCACAAGCCACAAATAATTTTTGCACCTTGCTGAAGCCTCAAACTCATTTTTGTGGGAGACAGAGCCGACAAAATATGTGTCGTGCTATATAAAACAAAAATTTGCCAGGAATACCTTGAAGTCATTTTTTCTATGTGTTTGAAGTTTTTCTCTAGCCTATTGCAGCTATTTTAGGAAGTGGTAATATAGTTGGAGGAGAAAACTTCCAAGTTATTTATTCCATCTGGAAAAAATTCTTACTGTTTCCAAAAAAAGCTGGGTAAGCAAAACGTAGAAATGAATAGTTACAGATATTTTTTATGCAATGTAACTTGGACCCTTGATGTTCCATTTTAGCTAGGAAGAATCTTCCACTTCTCTGGATAAATGAAAAAAAAAAGAGGTGGAGAGGAGGAATAACTCTGGGGGAGAGAGATTCTTAAGTCTTCAATGCAAATAATTGAAGCCCTGAAACCATCTAAAGAAATTCCATGTATACTGTGTAAGTGCTTTCCTGTTCTGTGATGTAAAATGTAAGATTTTTAAAATGTAAAATATATTAATTTTTAAAATGTAATATTGTAGTTTGTAGTTTTCCTCCTCACAGAACAAGTTTCATTTTCCTCCTCAATGGTGTTTTATTTAACTCTGCTTAAATAGAAATCCCTCTTATGAAATACATTTTTTAATAGAAAATGAATGCTGGTTGTTTTTTAACATGTACCACAGCTGTTGAAAACCATGGGTGCACGCTTCATAACACAGGTAACACTCTTAATGTAACCAAGTATATAAAATGGCTTTATACCAGCTAGATTCATATTTCATGACTAGAGGTGGCTTCATTACTTATGAATGCAATGGGCATTAAATATCTGTTAGAGACAGCAATCTGTTTTAACATTTTTACATGCTTTTTAAATCCGAGCATTGTAATGATACCCCTTTTATGATGACACATCTGAAGTCTTTTAGAAGATTCTGAAGATGTTGGTGTGTCTGGGAAGAACTACTAAACTGGAGTAGGTGGAACAGCCTTTCCTTCAGGCAGATTTAGCATGTCAGGGGAAGCAATGACACATGCCTTCTGCAGAGCCAATGCTCTGTGCAATCATACATAAAGTATCAAAACCTTTCAATAGGTATCTGTTATGGGTTAACACAGTTTGGTTTTTTGATTAAAGCGGAATATGGAACATTGCCCTGTCAGGACCTTGTACTTTGATTTAGAAAGGGCAGGGACCTATTAGGGGCCAGTTCTTGGCTATTGGCATGTGGTTTGACCACTGAGAAAACTGAATGTGACTTTTGGCAGTAACTCATTGGGAGCCACCATTGTTTTTATCTTGTGGTGAATGTCTCCATGGGACTCTAGAGAGACTCCTCTCCCAAAGTGATGCAAGATTATGTTTAAAGGGGTGAAACTGACTGAAAATCATAGTTTGTATCTCTCTCTGTTGTTTGTGAGAAAGTGAACAGCTTGTAGAGGAGAGATGTTTTGAAGTTCAATTTTTTTTTTTTAGTTTTTTCTTCATTCTTTATCATGTGTTAATAAATCTATCTGTTTACCTTAAGTTGAGCCTGTTTTGCCTTTTCCTACCAATCCTATCTCCCAGAGGGAAAACAGAGTAGACACTCAAACCACTACACTAAATTTGGCAAACAGAATTCGGCGAACGTGAAACCCCTACAGTATCATTGCAGCTGTGAAATGCAGTCCTCTGATGCATGAACTCCTCTGTCAACATTGGGAAGCGCCACATCTTTGGATGTAGAAAAACAGATGTGAGGTTCAGTGCCATGAGCAAAACTGAGTATTATTTTGGTTTCGAAATATTCAGTTTACACTTATTCTACGTTGACTGTACACAGGTTTTAAAAATTTCACATTCTCCCCCTACATAATAAAGTAATTCAAAATATGGAATTATTGATTTTCTTCAGCATCACACTTTAGGAAAGCCTTGCAGCCACCACTAAATCTACATAACAGTCTGGTTTGATTTTGTAATCCCATTAAAGGGGACATTCTTTCTTTATGTTCTCTTATCTTCCATATTTCTTTCTTCATAGTACAGTGCACTGAAATATAATGGATAATTATATTTCAGAATTCAATTTTTGGCAACAAATGTTACTTGGAGATACATTTTGTCATGCTTTTAAGCATATCTGGATAAAATCCCTGGAAAACACTTAGAACTGAAGCTGATTAAGAGCATAATTTTCCAAATGTCGGAATTAACAGCAAAAAGGAAAAATGGAAGATAGTACATTTTCTTTTTATGGCATTCCTAAGTATAAAATCAGCATGTAATATATAGCAGTTGTCATAATTTTGCCATATCTCTGAGCAGGATGTATTGTAAACAACAAACATAACAAGTAGATATTAAAAACAGCATGCATTTTATTGAAGGACATGAAGACAGTCTGCTGCAGGGCTAAAAGACTGGTATTTTTCATGCTATTACATTCACTAGGAAAGTGACCAATGTCAGCTACTAAAATTTATTTCTTTTATTTGGTCTAGGAATCAATTGCCATAATTATGTTGGCCTGGTAGATAGTACCAAATGTTGACTTTATTAATAGCAACTAATTAAAAAACCCCAAACCAAAATACTTATCCTATCCTGTCCTTCTCTGTCTAATAATATTATCAATAGAAAGTGAGCTACTGAAACAGTAAGTTAGCATTTTATTTTAACTTTTTTAAGAATTAGTTATAGGGCAGCAAAAATGCCAACAGATAAAATACAAAGACAAATCACAAGCAGACAGGAAAAGTCTAATTCTCTGTAAACTCACTGTGGCCAACTTTCCCACTTTGTATAAATTGCATAATAAAGGTTTCCCTCTAACAAAAGCCACAGTTTTAGAAATAGCTAGGATATTAATGACATATCCTTCTCTTCTGAAACACTGAGAAGGAGCCAGGGTTGGGCATACAGCAGGGACCTATGCGACCTCAGCCACACCAGTTTCAGCAGCCCTTGTTAGCTGAGTTCAGCCCAAAGTTGAGGATTTGAGTTGCCCAGCAACTCAACTTTGGATTCAGAATTTCTTCCAGAAGCACAGACTGGGGGTGTCATTCCTTTCTCAGTTTTTTACAATCTTTGTTACCCAGGAAGTGACAAATTTTCTCTCATCAAGCTGTAAATGTAATATGTTTTTGCTTTCTGTACAATTAATTAGATCATTTTGTGTTGTTTCACTTACTCCCCAGATGTTACACACACAAAAGCAAATGAAAAAAAAAAATCTTCTGATCTCATAGTGTTGTGTACGGCTAGCTGATTCAAGAGAAGAGCACAAATAAATAAATATCTCCACTACAGTAGAAAACACAGTAATAAATAATACAATTATTAAAAATCTTAGTGTCTGTGAGTGCAAAATGTAACAGAATCATAGAACATTTCAGGTCAAAAAGGGCTTCCAAAAGTCATCATCATCATCAAAATGATTCTTCATTTAAAGCAAGTATTATCAAACCAAGTTTCTCAGACTTCTGTCCAGCTAAGCTCTGAACATCCTCAGGGTTGGAGACAAAAACTGTATATGTCCCTGTTCCAATTCACTACTCTAAAGATAAAATAAACAAGCAAACAAATAAATAAATACTTCTTAATATATATAATTGGAATTTCACAAGTGCCAGTTTCTGCCCACAGCCCTTTTCCTATCACTTTGCACTTTGAGAAGAGTCTACTCTGTCCCTGTTTGTGCCCAGAGCTGAAATAGTTGCTGTCCATAATAACATCTCCCAAAATTATCTGTTCTCCTGGCAAAACAGGTACTTTCCTCAGTGTTTCCTTATATACCACATGCTTTAGCTCTCTGACCAGCTCTGTAGCCCTCCACTGGGCTCATTTTACTATGTAAGTGTCTTTCTCCTGGTGGGGAGCCTAAAACTGGAGAGGGATCTTCAGATAACAGCCCTAAATGAAACATTTTATACATCTAATTCATTTAATAATTGAAATTCATTGAACTAAAAATAATCTTGAAATGCCTTCAGTTTGGCTTCGGAAAGTATAAGGTTTCCAACATTGTAGATGTCAAAGCTATTTCACTGGCTGATTCAGCTTCAATTTTGGCACAATCAGCAAACTGGCATCTTGAGCACTTAGAACTCAACCAGAATATGAAGAAAGAACAGCTTGTTAAGCAAAGAGAATTCAAGGGCAAACTAGGTCTGGTGAAGCAAGAAATGTTTTAAAATTGATACTGAACCTGCATGGATAACAATAGAGTGAGCTGAAATAGCTAGAAAATGTGCTGACCCTTCTCAGTGTTAACATGTAGGTGTGTGGAAAACAGTTTGTCCTTCGAAGACCAGTAAGAAATAGCCATGAAGATGATCAGAGGGCTGGAGCACTTCTTCTATGAAGACAGGCCAAAGATTGTGCAGTTTAGAGAAGGCCCTGAAGACACCTTACTGCAGCTTTCAACATATGAAGGGAGATTATAAACAAGATGAAGAAAGACTTTTTAACAGGGCCTGTAGAGACAGGGCAAGTGGCAATGGTTTTAAGCTAAAAGAGGGTAAATTTAAAATGGACATAAGGAAGAAATTTTTACAGTAAGGTTTTTGAGACACTAAAAAAGTCACCAGAGAAATTGTGGATTGTCCATGATTCAAGGTCAAGCTGGATCTAACTGTGAGCAGCCTGGTCTAGTGGAAGAGGTCCATGCCTGTAGCAGAAGGATTGGAACTCAATGAATTTTAAGGTCCCTTTCAATCCAACCCATTCTATGATTCTATGAAATGTTAGTAAGTGGTTCAAATCTAAATCATGGCAGGTATAGGGAACAAACTAAGCAAATACAGAAATTAGTGCTACAATTTTGTTACATATTACTGTTCATAATCATATAAATATTAAGGTAGCTTGATTCTTTTTCCTTGTCATCATCCTTGTCATCACTTCTAATCCTGTGTCCAATTAATTTAACACTAATTAAACCTCTTGAAGTGCCAACATCAATGGAATAATTTTATTTCTTTCAGTGTTGTTTTTAATTTAGGTAATCCATCAATCACAACTGGACATAGAAAAGACAGTAAGACAATAATAATTTTATTATCTATTTTAAAAGCCAAAGAAATCAGCTTTTTTTCTTTCTTTTTTTTCTGGATAACAATGAAAGCTTGGACCACTCAGTCAAACCACTGGTTTAAATTTTTATATATCATCAGTGTGAAGTATCTTAACTAAATATTTTGTTATGTATCAAATATGTCAGTGAGATTATATATTGAAATAGTAATAACAGGGTAAGTCTTTCGATACATCATTTTTATTTTCAAGCACAAGAAAAGTTACAATTAAGTTGAATAATTCCAAACTGAAGGAGCAAAGAGAAGAATAAATCATAGATGCTAAACAAAAGGACAAATAATACTAGAGTCTTTGTAAAGATTAGCTCTGTGGAGCTCGAGATTATGAAAGGCCTTGGTTTTCAAATTAAGTAGTAATTGAAATTGTTCAGTAAAAAACTGTAGCAGCAAGAGGACAATGCTTATCCACAAAAAAAAACCCCAGTCCAAACCTAAAAAATTCTGCTGCACATCTGCAGAGGTATCGACATAGGTACCCTTTGAGAAGAAAGACTCCATACCTCCTCTATTGGTGTTTGTGTCCTTTCTCAAGGGTAAAATGACCACTATTTCTTAGAATTTAAAGAAAGGGTTGTGGTACGCACAAAAATGCAATTCAGCAGAGCAGATGGAATTGTATAGTTTCTCTCTTTTAGTCTTAAGTTTCAGAGCTAGCACTGTGGTTAACACGCAGGTAGTTCTAGATAGTTTTGTCTTGTTCAGTAGGTTAAATAAAAAAAAAGAAAATGACCCACAGAGGAAGGCTCTGTAGAAAGCAATCTGTGAAAACATAAAAAGGTTCTGCCTGATTCATAAAGGTCATTTAGATTCAAGTGCTTTAAATAAATGGATTAGCATAAATGGATTAGTTAGCCAAGGTTTGCACACTACTTTGAAGATATATAGGCTTCACACTTGTTCCTAAATGGCCTGCATAAGTCATGCAGAAAGTATTGTTCTCCGAGTCAGTTAACTAATGAGATATGATTTCATTCTTGAGTACTAAATACTTTTGAGTTAGATATTATACGAATTGTCTGCCCTTATGTGCCTAAGTTTATAGGTTGGTTTGTTTGTGTGGATTATATATTTACATAAATCTTGTGATAAATTTGCTAACATCTTTAGTTATACTTATCTTCATCTGCTAACAGGGAACACTAGATAGATATTTAAATTAATAAGCAGACCTTCAGTAAGATTAATTTTTACGATGTTTCAAATTAGCATGAATCAGCTGGTTAGTTGGAAACGTCCAGCTCCACGCATGTAGTGGAATTGTTTCATATTAGTCAAAGATAATGTACTAATGTGATCCTGAAATGAAAAAAGATTACACTCTTCAGTGAGATTAAAGATATACCCAGAGAATTCTGAGTAACTCAGTGATTTCCATAGAAAAGAAGCAGAGTTCCCAAGTTCCTTAGACTGAGACCAAATGAGGAGTATTTACTACTTCATTACTTGTGAATTTCCTTCAAATATATTCTTGCAGACTTTTTTCAACTTATTTGTTCTTCCTCTGTAGCAAAGGTTTCCAACAGCAAGAGCATATCTAGTAGACAATTCCTAAGCAAAGTATTCTCCGTGTATCTAATCTTCATTTCATGCTTTGTGTGCCATTGACTTTGACCTTGTAACTAACAGTAATAAATGACCCAGTTCTCTCTGGCTGCATCATATTTCAGGGCAAACTCTCTAACAGAATGTCTCAGAAGAACATTACCAGTGTATTATGGGACATATTCTTATGCCTCTATTAGCCATAACGGAGAAGGGAGTGAAATTGGACTCTGGGGAACAGTTTAACCATTGTCTTATGCCAAGAGGGATCAGAGAGTTGTACTGGTGAGTGAACACCTCACCTGTCCACGGAGCCTCAGGGCTCGTGCTAAGGGGACAAGGCATCTAGGAGACAATAATGTGACACTCTGCAAGAATGCAAATTCTGTTACATCAGTGACAGAGGCTGAAGATTTATAAGTTATACTTTCATTCTGCTGCCTGAATTGAATCCACTCCTGCATAATACCCCTGTATATTTTTTTTTAAATCTGATATTATTAGTCTGCTTCATTCTGATGATACGTTACAGCGATAAACCATCAGCGTGCTGCTGCTCTGATGAAGAGTTGCTTCAGCACACCATTGAATCTGTCATGCAAATGATGTATTAATAAGGCATACTGATGGTGTGTTCTGCAAAAAATGACACTGCTTGGAACACAAAGGGTTCAGGAATGCATTTAGTAAGATTGCAGAACAAAAATTCAGTCAGCACACAGCATGCTAAGAGCTGCTTCCCCAACAATACAGCAACTTATTTTTCTGAACCACTTGTGGTGTTATTTTTTTGGAAGCCTAACTTGCAGGAAAGAGGCAGGAGAAAACAATTTTGAAAAGTACTACTTCAGCTGAGATTAAACAACCAGTATAAAAAGAGATTCCTGCCTCTTATCAGCACGAGGTTTTAGTTTCACTCTACAAAGAACAGGGCAGAAGGAAAAGTACAGAAACACAGTAATTTAGTTCTATGATATAGCTAAATTAGGAACTTTACAAATTTAACATTTTCCACAAGTAATGATCATACGAGCAAATTTTTTGCTGTGGCCCTTAAGCTGTGTCCATAGTATAGGTGATACCACAAGAAATCTTGTAACAAGTGATCACATCTTCATCCCTATCCTTTATTTTAATCTAGATGGAAGAGAAGAAAATATGTTAACTAACAATAAAAGAAATCTGTGATCTTTGTAAGCACTTTCCCAGGTATTAAATTGTTATGACAATTTAAAGGCCATAGAATATTTTCCTTTTTAGCCTAACTTTGTTTCTTTCTTGAAAAAGTAAATCTTGAGTATGAGATACCTTTGAATTCTAAAGATTTTGGATTGTTTCCAACAGATCATACTAATAAAATCTTGCTACTTTCTAATAAAACTAAACTAATAAAACCAAATTTAAAAATTTATAAACATCTTCCAAAAATTCCTGAAGACTAAATTAGGAACCTTATAATCTGATTTGGGAAAGCACTTTATGGAAATTTTAACAAACCAAAGTTTATAGGACAGAATATTTAAGAATCTTCTTTAGATTTTCCAATTCAATTTTGTAGCAGACAACGAAAAAAAAAATAACTTACACTGAAGACAAATCTGCTATTTTGTCAAAAAAAGGATTGAGTATTATATCCACATATAATATTATGGATAAAAAGCATATATTTTGTATTGCGTGTAATATAAGATTACAGAAAAATGGTGATCAGGTTTGTTTGTACCATAATTATACAACAAATGGTGCAGAATAGTGCTATGACATGTAGTTGCAAATAGGATAAAATGTTTTCCAAATACCAGCATCTGGAATGCATTAGTGACACATAAGTAAAAATCATTGTCATTATTTTTTCAAGAGACTACTTCCTGCTAGTGATAAGTATAAGCTTATTTTCCCCTCTTTTTTATATTATTTATTGTGTTTATTGGTTCATTTTTCTGCCAATTTGACAATTTAAAGAAAAGACAAATTAAAAAGGATCTAACATGAAAAATCTGTATGTCCAGATCTTGTTTATTGCTTTAAATTACATCTTTTCATAGCAGCATCAGAAATACATATAGAGAAAAATTAAAAAGAAAAACAAATAAACAAAAATAAATCCTTGACATCAATCAGTAACATTTTAGAGTAATGTTTGCAAAATATTTTGATTATTGAAATCATTACTATTTCCATTGAAGAGTGCTTTCCTATCAGTGTTAAACACTCTCTGTCTGAATGCGGAACACTTTTTTTTGGAAGTACTATGTTTGACTATGTTTAAGTTTTCTGGACAAAGACAAACCTGAAGTAAAAATTGGTTTTATCTGGCCATAGGCAAGATAGCTCACTGGTGAACATTAAAAACCTTTGTAATGTATAATTGTATGAAAAACTTAGCAATTCATAATACTGATTTCTGAAACCATCCAAATTCTGACACTTAGAAGGAATAGCCATTTCTTCAATAGATTCACCATTTTACCCCTTCTTCTGGTGAGTATAATTTAAATATTTTTTTGACATTATAGCATAAAACCAAATACAAAGACACTAAAATATCCAAGAGAGTTTCTTCCCAAAGTAAATATTTACTATTTTCTTAATATCCAATACAGTAAATTAAAAGGAAAATTAATTATCACAGGGACCAGCACTGAGAATAGTTTAAAACCTAAAATACAGAGAGAATCTGAAACCAAATTTAAAGGGAAATGGTTTGATACAAATTAAAACGTAAATTTCTTCTTGAATGCTTTGACACGTTCAAACTTTCAATTTTTTCACAGAGTTTTTAATCAAGGCAATATCTTTTTGGGAATTATTTCAGTTTTGACAATTCATTTACTGTCAGAGACATTTCAGTAAAAATTTCCAATCAATCACCTCATAAGCTGTCTTCTAAATGCTAGCATCTAATTTTCCCATAATGCGGTGTCCATCAAAAATGTAAATGTCATTTCTCTCTTTAAATATAGAGCAATTTTTTTTTTCTTATAAAACTTTCAAGATTTCAATTCCTGAAAGAAGATGGTTTGTTCATTTTTCATGACAAACTCCATGCAAGATTTGGATTGCTGTTTTCTTTGTGACAAGATGCCTTTGAAATTTCTGGCTAAAAAATACTGCTGTCCTTGATCCTGCCTCTTGACTTCATTTCTGGATGGATGGCTGCTTGATCTTCTTTCTGATTTCTGATTGTTTATAAGGTACTTCTGATAGCACTTTGTTTTCCTAGTCCCTGAGGCAGAATTCCAAAAGCTCCCTCTTCAGAAAAACCTGACCACTTTATCTCATCTCTCCTTCCTGTACAAGAAAGAGGGGAAAGAGAGCAAAAAAGTGCAAGTCTTAGCAATATTTAGTTTTGTAATCATGAGTGACAGCTGATCTTTT
This sequence comes from Cyanoderma ruficeps, assembly GCA_008694505.1. Lineage (NCBI taxonomy): Eukaryota > Metazoa > Chordata > Aves > Passeriformes > Timaliidae > Cyanoderma > Cyanoderma ruficeps. Next base: position 23,634,992 of record VZDJ01007755.1, on the reverse strand, counting down.
TCTGAAACTGAATTCAGAGGAGATATTTCTATTTTCCTTTTAGCTGATGGAATGGATACTTGGAGGATCATAACCAGTGTGTAGCCTGGCTCCAACTGTCAGAGGAAGTAAAAAGAGAGTTGAGAAAAGATCAGCAGCTTCTCTCCACCAGATGTATTTTGCATTCTCATGGAAATATTAAACACATCTCCTACTTTCTTCTTCACTCATGAAAGCATTCTGAGTAACTGCTAAGATTTTTTAGAACTTTTGCACGAGAGTAAAAGCGCCACTATCAAGGAAAGGGAAAAAATAAAATATGTGTCGCTAATATTTAGGAAGTAATTAGAATTTGGGGAATTGATCAGAGCAGAACACTAACAAAGTGGATTGAGAACTATAAAATCATCAGTTCCTTTGTTTACAATATCCCAAAATCTGGGTGGAAAAATTACCATCTCCTAAGAGTGAGTTTCAAGAACACTTCTGAAAAGGACATTGGAGACTGATGTCTAAAAGAAAAAAGTGTAATTTTTTAAAATGTTGGTGTAAAATTCTTTATACAGATCAATTTCTAGGGCTTTTGACTCTTATTTTTTCTTCCTCATTGTTGTGTTGAGAGATACAGTGTATCTGGCCAATATTCTGTAGAATGCTTAGACATAATTTCAAGAAATGCATTATCCATTTTTTTGTGTTCTGAAAACAGCAAAAGCAAATATCTGTAGACACATACTTTTTCTTGTAATTGCCATAGTAGGGCAACATTAACTCTTAAAATGATATTTTTGAAAAGTAACACCAAAATCAGCCTCCAATAGTCAGGGACTCATATTTATTGAATAAGATCCACCTACAGTATCAAGTGCAACTAATCCTTTTATTATCTTAGAACATGTGTCTTATGCATCCATAACAATATTTTAGGTATTGCTTAAATATAAAACAGTTTCCATTATGAGTGCATAAAGGAAGAGAAAAGTTGATGTAGTTTTCTGGTTGTATGGAAACCAATTTTTCTCTTAATTAAAATCTTTGTATTTAATGTTTTAAAAATAATTTTCACAGTGAGAATACAAGAAACATGGATTGCATTTCTGCAGGGATATCCTATATAAAGACATTTTATAAATGTAAAGGGGTACATAGGAACTTATTTTAAAGTTCTATATGCACTTTTCTATTAATGAGTCTAAATCAAAAGTCAGAATCTGAAGATTCAGACACAATCTCTTTTTCTCT
>VZDJ01007755.1:23581847-23633722 GCA_008694505.1 Cyanoderma ruficeps | reverse complement strand
CCTGGAATGAAAGTTTGGCAATATTATGCTAACTAGTAGGCAATCAGCCACCATGAGATACCTCTGAGATACAATCTCAGTTCACATTTTATATCTTATCTTTCTACGAATATTCCTTGCAGTAAAAACATATTGTTCTATTTATCATACAAAAAATATTAAATAAAAAAAAATCTCTATTCTGCTGGTATCCCTCAGTATAAAACACATTTCTTTTGGCTCATAACAACTCCAAGTCTGTAATTCTGGTTTCATTCTCTCTGTCTGTGCTGATCTCCTTCATTTTATACTCAGGTGAAGTTTGAACTATTAGCATGACACTGACAAAGATGCTGACATTAGGTGTTTGAAACAAAAGGTTTTGAATTATTAATGAAACTACAAGGACAAAATCAGATTATTCAATAGAGGCTGGGATCTTAAAAAGACCAATAATGGGTACTAAGTTTTAATGGAGTTCCTAAGAAACACTGAAATGCACCATTTCATTTGCAGTTAACCTTTTTGATATGCTGCTCTTTGGACTTTAAGATCTTTTATGCGGGGTGTCCCTTAGTGATAAGGACAGGTGACTGTTCCATTTAAGTGAACATGCTTAACTTGAATATGGCAGAGGAATTAAAATCAGTGTGGGCTAAATATTAAGGGATATAGCAGCTTTACAAGATACCACCGGAGACAGAAAGGGGAAGAAGGAGCTGTGCAAAAATAGATAGCACTTGGTATCCAAAAAAACCCAGAAAAATCACTCAGAAAGCGAACAAATGTAACTTCAGAGATAATATAGGCGTCGGTATGTCTTCTCTGAAGAGATGCTAAGGACAATCATTCCTAGAGCACACCATGCACAAATAGGTCTAACCCTAACGGAGGAAGAGACCACACAATCTAATGTCACTTGAAGCCTTGAGGATGAGCACTAGTCTCATGCTGTGATACAGGACCTGGGTCTACAGGATCACAGAATCACATGCTGAGTTGGAAGGGTCCTACAAGGTTCATCGAATCCAACTCCTGGCCCTGCAAGGCACCATGTTCAAGAGTCACACCATATCCCTGAGAAAGTTGTCCAAACACTTCTTGAGCTGTGTAAGACCGGTGCTGAGACAACTTCCATGGGGAGCCTGTTCCAGTGCCCAACCACCCTCTGGATGAAAAGCCTTCTCTTAATATGCAACCTAAACCTCCCCTGACACAACTTCAGGTCCTGCCACTGGTCACCACAGAGAAGAGATCAGCACCTGCCCCATCTGTTCTCACCAGGAAGCTGTAACTGCAATGAGACTTCCCCTCAGTCTTCACTTCTTCAGGCTGAATAGACCAAGTGACCTCAACTGCTCCTCATATGGCTTTCCCTCTAGACCCTTCACCATCCTCATGGTTCTCCTTTGGATATTCTCTAATAGTTTTCTATATTGCAGGGCCAAAACCTGCACAATGTATAAGGCAAGGCTACACTAGTGCAGAGCAGAGTGGAACAATCCCTTCCCTGTTGCTGGACTTCTGTCTTACGTAATGAATCCAACTTGGTTAAGTTTTTAAAGCAAAACTGTAGGGACTTCTATGAAATTTTATACGTGAAACAATTTTAAAAATGAAATTATATAGGATATTTCAAGAATTAGCAGAAAAATGAAGAGTCTTCAGGCAAAACTGCCTGAAGATTTCCAGACCAAAAAAAAAACCACCTAAAGTTTCTTCTGCACCCAAAGAGGCTGTTTTATAGTCTTCTGATTTCTACTGGGAAGTCTGTGATTTTGGGAACTTTTGGGATGTTACTTTTCTTGATGGGAAAGCAAGAAGAACTCATTGAGGAGGGACCACTAGGAGGTATCTTATCGGATACTAACCTTTAGTCTCCAAAAATGTACCCACTACAGGAGAGCTGCTTCTGTTCTTTCAAACCGTAGACACATACACATAGCTGCAATCAGCAGTCACTGAAGCAGCTTATTTTCACTTTTTAATCACAGCCTTCAAAAATACCCCATCATCATGTTATGTTATCATGTTACTCAAAAAATATTTTGTATTCATATATTTTATATTTGGATCACTAACTCAAAAACCTTTTTGTCTATGGTCTTTGGGGAAAACTTTTAAAACTTTTTAAAAAACATTTTTTTTAATTCCCTTAGCTCAGTTTGATGGACTATGGTGTTAATAATTCCAGGGTTGTTGATTCAATTCATGTATGGGCCACTCACCTAAGAGCTGTACTCAATGACCCTTGCGGGTCCCTTCCAACCCAGAATATTCTGTGATTATGCACCCAGACAACAGTTAACATTATCCCTTCTTTATTCACTAGGTTTTAGACAGGTTTCTTTTGTTGTTTTGTTGGGGTTTTTCTTTCCTCTTCTTCTTTTTTTTTTTTTTTTTGGTTGTTGGTTTTGAGATTTTTTGCGTGTATGTGTGTTTGTGTGCATGTGTGTATATTCCATTTTTCCCTTTTCTTCATTTTGAAATACTTAATGATACAGAAGAAAGCTATATTGGAACACTCTCTGACTAAACTGCTAAGAAATTATGTTCAATTTTTATTTTCTTTATTTCATTCAATAATTTCTGCCTTTCTGCCTTTGGAGAATCTTAAACTCTTGACATATATTGTTCATACACTTCATAATCTTGTTGAGGGGCTTGAAAAATGTATTTACTCAAAAGAGGCAAATAAAATTAAATTTTCTACAGAAGATGTGATTAAGAATAATCTCAGTTTTGACATGTGTAAAATTTCTTACTCAATTTGAACAAGGAAAAATAAGAATAACAAGGAAAAGAATCTCTGCTGCAGCTGCGTGGAGTGATCGAAAGAAAAATGTCTATGAGATGCATTTGGAAATAAGAGTGATCAGAGTGTCTATTTCACAGGGGTCTCCTCACCTGTATGTTTCCTTTTTTAATAGTAGATCACATAGTGCACCTGGAGATGTGCACCTAGAAGCATCTGCTCTGTATTAGTGTATGTATGGATTAGTTAAAATGTATAAAATCAAGTATGTAATCAACAATGAAATAATTTTTAAAGTTTTTTATCTTTTTAGGAACACTGAATTGAAGAGTTTAAAATTTCTGACTAGAGATTGTGTAAGTGATAGTGGAGGGGAATATGTTAGAAAGGGAGGTCTGGAGCAGTTGGCAAATATAAAAATTATTGTTCAGATTTTATATTTTTGTGTTACTTTATCAGAAAAATAAAGCAAGGTATTGGATTAAATATCAAATAGAATTCCATTGAGTCATTTGAAACTTGAGATAAAAATAAAATAAAAATCATGAAGGGTCATGAGGTTTTCAGAATAAAGATTAAATTCACTACTGAACAGAGGCCTGTCCTCATCAAGTTCATTATAATGCATAGAAGCATAGATAACTTTAGGTTCAAACAAAACTCTGAAGCTCACTGAGGCAAGTCTTCGACTGAAAGCAGATTAAATTCAAACTGAGATCAAACTGCTCATAGTCTTGTCCGCCTGAACTTTGAATAACTGTCAATAATGATAGCTGAGGGACTGGGAAATTCCAGACCTATAAACATGAATTTCAACAGCTTGAGCTAAAAAGCCAATCTTTTGGCAAGTCTTATGTATTTATATATATTCATATTTTTTGTGAACTCAGGAAGGTTGAGTGCTTAGCCCATATTCACCAGTCTGCTATACTGTAATTCATCTTTAAAAGAGATTAGGTTAGCTCCAGCCTGTACTGTGAAATAAAAAGTCTTGCTCCATACAACTTGGGCTTGTAATGCTGAGAGTTATGCTGATGAGGGCAACTTTAAGTGTGTCTGTACCTGTCACAATATACAAAAGAAATAAAAGCCCGGCAGCATACCAGCTGATTGGAGGAAATTCTCTGACTCAGAAGGAAGTTTCAGAAATAAATTAAAGGAATCAAAGGAGAGCAGAAAGTAGTTTACATTTTAAAAGTGAGGAAGACTTGATGAGGCAGCAAATATCCACTAGAGAAAATTCATTGCTCAAACATCTCCAAAAAAAGCAAGACATAAGGAGGATAAGCTATTGCAAAGGAATGCTCCATATTCTTATCCCAACATAGGCATAACTTTAACATTAGCAGCATCTGGGGAAGACATAGATAATTTATTCAATATTATCCTATAGACAATATGCTATTCTATTGTCTATAGAAGGGAAAGAAATCTATTATTGTTATTATTGAAGGTATTATTAAAAAAAAAAAAGGCTCAATAGGGTGATTCTTTTTATGCTCCATGCATTTTGCCCCATCCTTCCCTAGAGCAGTTCTTAACATTTCTTAGGTGAAAATCACTCCTCCCTGTTCTGGAGACTAAAATACCTTTCTTACTTCTCCCATGCCAAACATTTTTTTTTTCTGCCTGAGAGAAATCAAGTACAAATGCCCTAAAGCAAATAAACAGTAACAAAAGTTAAATTCAGGGTGCATTTTGATGTAGGTAATTTCACACTTGTTAGTTCCCAAGGATTGTCATTATCCTGGATCATTTGACTCATCTGGTATGTACCAGCGGCCTACACCAGTGGCCTACAAGCATTTACTATCACAGCTGAAGTCCCCAAAAGTTATATGAGGAACCACTCAGAGGGAAAAGCTAGGGACATAAGAAGCCAGGGGAAGGTGTATGAAGTTGGCAGTCACTACAGCCTGGCCTTAGTCTGAATTCAGATGAAAAGAACTGGTGGTTGATTCAAAAGTTTGGTTTTCACAAAGACACTATTTTTTCTAGACAAGAATATTACTTGTTGTTACAGCCTTGTCTCACTTTCATCCACTAAGGTTTTTTTTTGTTCAGAAAGTGCTGGGTTCTCTTCATACATTTTAATTTCAGAACAAATATTTTGATTTTGAGTTACTAAAATCCTATCTGGAAAACAGAAAAAGTAAACAGTGGTTTCTGAAAACAAGGAGGACAGACTTCTTTTATTTTTTTCCTTGTATTCTTGTAATAAGATAAAAGTATGTTGTAATAAGATAAAAATATGTTTGCTATCAAAACTTCATGAAATATAGCTTCCCAGAAAGCTTCTGTTTTTCCATATGTGACTTTTCTGGAAGTGGAGATCATTATGCTGAAATGATGATCAAAAGCAGCATTGTCCTTGTGTTTGCACCTGTCCTCACAGCCCTGCCTTGGGCTCCAATAGGATGGAGGTACCCAAAGCCAGGAGCTGGGGCTGCCCCAGTGCCCTCCTGGCTGCCTTCTCCTGGCTGGGGTGGTGGGATGGGCCCTGGCTGCCAGGCTCTGCTGTTCCATGGCCCCAGTTGCCACAGAGCCCCAACACCCTCCTGTCAAATAATCAGGAATGAAACTGCAGATCATTTTCCACATTGTAGAGGGGGGTTTCCCTGGAGAAGAAAAGAACACAGCAAAAATGCCTCGGGAAACCCCATTCAAAATGCCATAAGCAAGAAGCTCATTCACATGCTCTCTATCAAATTATTACTAGAAATTTCTTAGTTCTTTGTACCATAGGTTGATTTTTGGGCAGGAACTTTAATATTCCTAATCGTTTTCCCCTATTGGACCCTTCCCTCAGGCCCTATCTTAACTCTTCACCCACACCAGGGTGCATAAGTACACCCAAGTAAGTCTGACCCAAGACCAGGCCTTTTACCTTTGGCCCCTTGTTACTGCTTTGGTCAGGCTCACTCCAATACAGTGGACGCCTTATTGTCTGTTATTTTGTGTTATTAAAATTGTTTTCCAGACAACTGGATCAAAGCTGTCTCTGTCTCCATTAAGTCACCACGGGGCTGAGTCTCAGGGGAACTCAAAAGGGTCTGATTGTCTGGGCTTGGACCCTCAGGAGTTTCACCACATGTTCAGCCTGTGTATGAACTTACTATAGTAGTGTTATAAAAATTAAACAAACACTGAACAGGAACAAGGAAATGAGAGGTCCTTAATTATTTTCAATTAATTGTAATTGCTGAAATTTTATGCAGCAATTTAGATACCTGAGTTCTTCACTGTCTCTGGATGACATTGTGACTTCTGCTAATTTTTTTATTGCTTTGAGTTCCCTCAGTGCTGTCTAAAAAAGAAGAGCTTTAACAGGTGAAAAGTTTAAAATCCATTTTAGTCAAGGGACTACATGGAGACAGCATAGCATTTGAAAGCTTAGCAGTTTATTTCAAGGAGGGAAAAGGGATAAAAGGAGGAAGCTCATCACCAGGAGATTGAAATCCACCTCACCAGTTTTGTGTGTCTGTGTTATATATAGGCACTGCTGCCACGCACACATCATGCACTATACAAAAACAATCTTTGGAACCATTTGGACTAATAAAAAGAAAGAGCTTTTTCTGACATAAAAACGGGGTTGTTTGTTTTTTTTTTTCTTTTTGGCTGATGCTGCTGCTGTTGTTAAAATAGGACAAACATCTTAAGGTAAATCTTATTAAACAAGATGGAAGAAGACCAGCAGCCCAAACTGACAATAAAAGGCATGTGGAGTTTTAGATACCATAATCCATTTATAAGTATAGTCATTTTTCAGATGAATGTTTCTTAAGATGCCACTTGCAAACACTTGCAAAACTCCTTGCAGTTGTCAGCTAGATTTGTCCCACGTACTTTCCTATCTTTCACTGTGTAAATGCTGACACCTTGCTCTTTTCTTAAATCCACAAGCCATTAATTACTGACAACTTGCCTTCTGCCTCTGAGGTACCTTAGTGACTATAAGATCTATTCCAAGTTCAAAGTTAACCATCTTATGCTATGTCAGGGGTTTGCTGCTGCTGCAGTTGTTTGCAGATAAATAATTGAAGTGTTCCACCTATCTCATCTGAATCGATGTCTCTGTCTTATTCTACCTGTGCAGCTCCATACCTCTGACAGACTTCTTGGTGCCAATGTTTCCAGCATTATAGCCTGCATAGTCATTTTTTATGCACATTAGCCATCAGGATCGAAAACTTTGATAATCTGCTTGTTTTCTGTCAAGACATACTGCCAAAAAAATCCCCTCTGAAGCCCTCATGGTCAAAAATCACTAAATGATCAGTGATGTGTTCAGGGAAAATGGGAATGAGTCAGCTTGGTTTTCCTGAAAGGCAGAATTTTTATGTATTATGGATAAATAATTAAAAATTCCTATAACTTAATCCTGCATTTTAACAATAAAAATATGCTTCCAACAAATGTCCATGTTTATAGAAAATGGTTACATACTGTACTTAGATAAAGGTGCAGCTGGATCTTTATGAGGCACTAGTTTTCTATAAATATAAAAATTTGGTAATTATCACTGTTGTGCAGTAGTAATAAGCACAGCTGGGGAATGCTGCTGCAGTTGCTTCTTTGGCTACAAAGCTAAATTTCAAACTTGCAGGTTCTCTCTAGTTTTCATCTGCTTTTTTATTCTACATGGCATGAAACAGCTTCAGCATATCAGACTTAAACCTGTGCCTGGTCAGTACATCTGGCTGTCAGTGGCATGTTCCAAGTCGGTGAAAATGGAGTTAGTATGGCTGCTTCTGTGCCTGTGGATCAAGCCAGAGACATTGTTCAGTACTGAATCACTGATATGTCTAAGCAAAAGATGAAACTGAAAACAACAGCACTTGACTCCCTTCCCGCCCTCCTCTGCTGTTAATTTCCTAGTTGTTACAATAAAAACTGGAATTATCTTTTCACCCTTTCATGCTTTCTTCCTACCTTTGTCTCTTTCCTATTCTCCTTCTCTATATTTTCTTGAGTAATCAAAGAGTGGTGGTGTTTAAACTAATGGGCAGTATGGAAGAATGCTAACTATGCAATGATAGACAGCTGAACTGAACTAATATTCAGGAGGCTCTAATTACTTTGAAATTACTTAGACACATAGGCACCTGGTAGCTAACATTCTAAATTGTCACCTGCTAATTAAATGTGAGACATTCACATACAGACTTCATTTATAGCTTGTAGAGCTTGAACTATCCAACTTGGTAGAAATTTCAGTTGTTTTTAGGCTTTTTTAAGAAAACAGGTGTTTAATTGAGGTATTTCTTTTTACTTTGCATTTGTGGAATCAATATGAAGCTGTTTTGTCTACTCTTTTCAACATACGAGGGACAGACAGCCCTTTTTTGGAGCACATCCTCCATGAGCTGATACGATTATTCTTAATATAGAATTTACATTATCTGTGCATCTCCCTTTGGAAGCAAAATGTCCCCAAAAGCTGATTGGAAGGGTGTCCTTTGTTGCCCCTTTGCACTGGCCTTCCAAGCCGGCTGGCAATGCAGAGGACAACTGCATTTCATACTGCGAAAACCATTGTAGGTCTATTTCATTCCTTACCCTTTTCGGGTTTTATAACAAAGAAGTAAATATTACTTCTTGAATCTGTGGCTTTGATACAGTTTTAATTTTTTGCAAATTATATTGATAGGGAAATCATGCAACCACCAAGACAAACTACCCCTGAACCTTTACTGAATTCCACAGGATTTTCAAGGGCTCAAGTCTATGAAGTATAGAAAGCCAGAGCAAATTGTATACTCTTGACAGAAGGTATTTGTTTAATTTCTGTTAAAGGAGACATTTTTGAAACTCATTCATAGACTAGTTGTACTTCAGCTTCTGGCAATCTATTGTCTAAACCTTTATAGCTGTGAAGTACTATCTGTGAAACAAATTTTAGGGATTGCACCCTGATTAGTTATTTGGGTTTCTTGGGGGGGTTGTTTATTTTTCCTTGTTTTGCTTTCAGCTCATGCAGAAATAAAATATGTGATGAAATAGAAAATAGAAACAAAACCAAAATAGAGATGGTAGGAAGTAATGTCATAATTTATTAGAAAAATTGTGGCAAAACTTAGTCCAGGCCCTATGGGAGAGAAAGATAATTTTATTAAAAATGACATTTTAAATTTTAAAAACTAAAGATTTTGTAGTTTAACATCCTCTTCAGTGTGCAATGACCAAGGTTCTTGTACAATAGTAGTTTGCCCCAGGATGATGCAGGTTCCAAAGAACATCAACTCATCACCTCCTCAGTTTTTTTAGGTGAGTGACTTGCCCCTTTTTCATGTGACTGTTGGACACTTCAGAGATTAATCTCTCCATCTTGTTCAACCTCTACAGCCCTTCAGAATTAATTCAGTTTTTTATGTATTGAATTGGATGTTTTGAAATTCGATGCTACATGCTTTTAGCATATGCTATTCTTATAGGCTTAGTGTTCTGCTTTTTCTTCCATTGCTTCTATAGCAAAAAATCCTGTTAATTCTCAATTCACACCAATCTTAATGATCTTAATGCAGTTCCATAGAAATGAAAGTTGTAGAACGAATTTCCTCTCAACTAATCACGGCAACTAACAGATAAAAGTCATCTCTCAAAATGCAGTAGCCTAGTTTTTGCACAGTTTGTAAGCAAACTCTACCAATAACTAAGCATTACTGCCTGGCCAGATGTGGCAGCTGAGGAATATGCATGTACTCATAACAGTCCTTGGTCCTCTGACAAGTAAACTTATCATAACCAAGGAATATGAAATCTCTGAAGTGAAGTATGTTTATACAGAAACGGGTAGTTTGTTTTGAGGAAAAAAAAGTATGAGTGGGATAAAAGGCAGGAAGAACATATATGCCTAGAGATGTGAAAGCACTTTCCATTCTCAACTTTCACCTGTGTAGTACAGACTAGAAGATACCCTCTGCCTTGTGTCCTGGAAATGCAATTCCAGTTTCAAGCCTAGGAAAGTTTTCTGAGAACCTTTCAGCACATCCTCTACTTGTTTTGTTTCTTCTATACTAATGTTTCACTTTTAATTACAGGGCCTTTATTCTGAACCATAGCCATTCTCAACCTTTTGTTTGGCTCTTTATTTCATCTGTGTCTTAACATACTTCTTCAGATTTTCAAGGTTTTCTTGAATGACATTGTCTTCTTATCTAAAATGCTGATACAGTATTAGAAATTATTCACATAAATTTATTGTCATTTCTCAAAATTACAGCAGAACCTGGATATTTTATATATGATGCACTTTCATCCAAACTGCAGTTATTGCCACATACGAGTAAGACTGTGTGAGGGGGAAGGAGAACATAAATGATGGATGATTCCTCTCCGTAATAGTGCTGAAAAGCAGCCAGGCACATCCTTCTTTCCTGTAGACCTCTACTTTCAATCTGTGAATAAAAAAATTAAGTATGAATGAGAAACAGAGAGTTGATCACATCTTGTAAAAGATTTTGTGGGACCACATACAATAACAAGCACACAAACCCTGTTGAAATTGCAAACTTGCAGTCCTTTACTGTAAACCTCCCTTTGAGTATGTGACAAATTGATTAAGTTGAAGCAAGATGTACTCAAAGACTATAAAAGATTACCAAATCTTTCAATTAGATGTTGTATAACCATTCCATGTGTTGTTAGATATTTTAGTCCTCTAGCACTCTGAACAAAGCAGTAACAGGTACATTACAGCACTCCAAAATAATACAGAAGGAGTTTAGTTTTTCTATATATGTTTTATAGGTTTTAAACAGGACTTCTGCAGAGATGAGTAAGTAGAATTTTATATAGGTATGCCACAAAAATGTAATTTTAAATGGATTTGAATGCATTGGTAATCCATTGGAAAATTTTATACAGTTTGAATATTTTAACACCTGTCTGAATTAGTAATTAAAAAATGCTTAATGCTGTTGCAAACACTGGGAAAAAAGTGAGTACTCATGAAAATGCATGTGTTACTTCTTATTCTGTATTTTCTCACTTAAATATTGATCATAAGGAAAGAGTCCTCTTTCCTGTCTTTCTTGGTCTGATTCCACACTGCCTTAAGTAATCACTATCTTGTGTGCAAAGAAGTGTGGGTATGATCAGAAAAGTAGCATTTTACATGCAAACTGAAAAGCTATAAGAAATTACAGAGGCTTCAGGCAGTAAAAAAATTGGATTTCCTGCCTAGGTTGGATTGTACACTGCTGGCTAGCATCCAGTTTTGCAAAGGTAAAAGATGCACAGAAGATTTATAGACAGCTGTTCTGTCAGGCAGTGAAACTTTAAACCCATACTTCCTCTTGCTCCTCCTGGTTTCTTATCAAGTTATTATTGTTCTTGTTTTTACCAACATACAGAACCACAGATCACCCTACAGGAAGCATATATAGAATTTTTCAGAAGACTGAACTTATTTTCCTGGCAAACTTTTGCAAGTAATAATTAAAAAACGTCTATATCAATAAAAAAAATAACTGACTACTGGTGTTAGAAAAGTTATAGTTCTGAATGTCTTTCTGCACTGACTCATCCCTTGAAAGTTATACCTGCTTTGGGGAATTACTGTTCAGAAAGGCACATTGTGTTACCTCGGAAACAGCTGCGACTGCATGTGTATATTTAGATAGAAGGTATTTCACTTCCTTCACATTTCTGTCTGATATGCCATTTACTTTGTATTTAAGCTGTTAATGCAGTCAGTCTTTTTCTATCACATCTGCTTTCTGTTAGTCTTGAATCTACCCAGCTGTAAAAGATGGTATTGTATGTACCTCTGCTGACACTGCCACATCCCTGTTATTTCCAAAATTTCTACAGAAGAAAGAGTAAAAGAATACTATTAACATATTTGGGATCAGAAAGATAAATTCTATGCACCACCTTTAGAGGATTCAATATTTCATTAAGACAGGTCATCTAAGAAAATCACCCAAGGTGACTTCATTTCCTTTCATTTCACCTCACAATTGAGAACAAGGGTACTTGTCTCTAAGACAGATGCTTGGCAGGAATGAAGTATACCTAGGTACAAAAGAGACTAGAATTATGGAATTTTATTTTTGCTACTGCAATTAAATTGTTGTGTGGACTTGGGTAAGTAATTTAAATTGTCTGTGCCCTGATTCTTAACTTCCTGTGTCAACAGAGTTTTAATAGTTGGCTAAATATTAGTGAGCTTCAAAAATACTTTGAATTTGTCATACACAGCACATAATATATATCAGAAATATTATCACTATCACTGTTATTTTTTTCTACACTGACCTTTCTCTAATTAGGGGAAACAGATGCATTGCTGATTTAAATGCAGCATGATTCTGCTGTGAGTAAATCTAATTATTTAAATAATTCTTTCTGTATATGAGTGATATTTGCTTAAAAATACGTATTTCATAAAGCTGATATGTAAAAATAGTGCTTCAAAACAGATAACAAAAGAACTGAGAAAATACAACCAGCAATTTCCTGCTACTGTCTTGTCATGATAGAGCAGAAAAAGTACAGAAGAAAAATATTAAGAAAAAATTAATATCATCATACGTCTGTTTCCAAACTGATCTACATTTATCTTTCCATATGACTATTGTAAAACAGTTGATCAAAACTATGTTTATTCCTTCAGTATTAAACATATGATTTTCTCCTTTCTTAATCCTAACATACTTTTTTACTTTTATCTAACAAAACCTCTTTTTCTTTTTTCATCACTTCTCTTTTAGAGTCCTGTAAAGAAAAATACTGTGCATGTCTTCTGGATTTCTTGCTCTCTTCTGTTCAGTGATATATATAGAGCAGCATCAGTCATGATAACATAGTGATGAAGATGTCTGCGTGCAAATATGATGAGGCTATTCCTGCCAGCCTGAGCTGTCTTTTCCCAATTAACTACTGGGAAAGAGATCTTGAGTGACATATAGTAGAGGAATGATAAGAGGTAGTTTCAGATAGGCACCTAGAAATGAGAGAAACTGGAAGAGGTGAGATAAGTTTAAGTAAAGAGAAAAAAAAGAAAGAAAATGCAGAGCAGCTTAACTAAAACCAGTGATTTTAGAGGTATGTACATTTGCAGTGTTTAAGGCACTTTGACTTCTAGAATTTTGTGCCTTTTAATGTCAAAATTGTAAATTTCAGAATATTGTTTTAGGACCCCAGCAAACAAGGGATACACAAAATAGGGTATTACTTCGGTAATCAAATAGCAAAAAAAGTCAATAACATAGCTTTAGTGCATAAATAAATGCAAATAAGTAAGGAAACAGAGCTTGCAGGGAAAAAAAAAATAAGTTCTATAGCAGCAGAGGTCAGTGCTCACTAGTTGTAGATTGAACGGCTTATTCTTGGGCAGGGACTGGGAAACCTAAACTCAAAAGTCATAGTAGTATGTTCTTTTAACCAACTGAAGATTTAAGTATTTCAACATCAGATCAAACGCTACAAAAATTCACAGAAAGCAAGCTCAGAATATCAAGGACATTGACACTGTCCTAGATTCCAGGAAGAATATGAGCATTTGTCAGACGAAACTATCTATGTAAGGAGACTGAAAACAAATTAAAACAAATTTCCAATGTTTTCTGGCAGCCTTTGATTACTTCCTGACAATTACTTTAATGATATATGATGATCACTTCAGTATCTAAGTATGAAATACCATGTAGACACTTGAAAAATTATCAGTGTTGCTAGAGCTACTTTTGAACCTGTACGGTAGTCAGTTATCAGTCTCCAAATGCGTTTTGGGAAGAAGAATGAAAGATAGAACACCAAAAAAATGCAAATTTATTTGTCTAGGTGACATGTAAATTGTGTGCAGTACCAAAAAGCAGGGTTGGCATTTTTGATCAATGAAACCATTATGTTTATTTCAACAACCTTTGAAAATTTAAATGAGTTGAATACACATAATCTGTCATCATGAGAATTAGGATTTTTGTTTTATGTAATCCTTCTTTCTCTAATCTTTTCAACTTCAGTGTTAGAGTCAAAATCATTAGAAATGCTATCCCAGGACATTACTTAGAAACACCTTTCTGATTGTGATGACAGCATTATTCCTAACCATCCCATATCTGTCTGGTCATGCATAGGCATTGTCTTCCAAGGCAAATCATTCTTATCCTTCTTACATCTTCACACTAATGAAAAAGGTAATCTGCACTGCACATGTGTCTTACTATGTCATCTAATATGAATTTGTAAGGATTTTTCAATTTTCAGAGTCATCCTTATCATCATTTTCTGTATCAAATTCAGGCAAACTTTATCCTTACCAGCTGAGTAATATTGTATACAATATTTTGAGTAAGATCATGACAATATGTTCCAAAAAGGGAGTAATATTTTCCTATCTGTAATGAGAATTCCTTGTTTGATGCTCTCCAGGATATTATTATTATTTTCACAACCATGGCACAGTCATCCTGTTACTCACCAATGTATTCAAGTTTTCCTTTCCTTTCTTGAATACAATGAATGTAGTTTACATTTATAGGCTCAAATTCTCATTAAACTTAAAGTATTTATCTTTAGAATTTGTATTATTTAATTTAATTTCCATTGCTTTAGCTCCCAAGTTGATCCAACTCTTCCACTTACTGATCAGGTCTGGATAACACTTTCTACTTTCTAACACTTCTACATTGCAGAGTGCCCACTTACTTACTACACAAAAGTCTCTAATAAAAATGTTAAACATATCTACCACAAGAAGAATGACTGAGGGAAATCACTGTCTAATTTCTTCCCAGTCTCACTGTTCAACTCAACTTTTGCCACATTCCTGTTGCCTGGCTATTCGTAATTTTTAATGAGTATGAGTCCACTCCTCTGTAGGGGACAGTATGAAGTGCTTTGTAACTCTAGACAAATTATAATGACTTGACTGTGATGATCTAATAGGTCAGCTGTCAGAAAATATGCATACATGTGTATTTCTGAAAAATATAAAAGGAATTAATCTACTGTGGTAGGTAATAATTTTACAGCTTACACAAGGGTCCACAGAGTACCATGGATTTGGCAATTTTTTCTCCAAGATATGTTCTAGGCCACTATAGAGCACCAAGGCCTGTTATGTGCATATATCTGATGTACTTAAAGTGCTGTGCTTTCTCTTCATTCAGAGTGCACTTCCATCATTCATTCAAAGTACTGGACTTTCAAATGGTTATCTTTAAAGGACTAGATTCTCCAAGACAGACACTAACGGACTATTCTGATTTTTTTTTTTACAATTTGAAATCTAAGTTTTTGTCGCCTTTCAGATATCCTTACTTTTGCAAGGTAATTGTTGTTTGTTGTCATTTCTTTGGTGTCGGTTTTTTTAATTATAATTGGCTACTATTTTTTTTTTTAATAGCAGTTAGATTGAAAAAAAGAAAGTCTGAGGAAAAAATTTTCCTTTGGCAATTGGAATAGATTAACACTGATTTTTTTTCTCCCTTCCAAGCATGTATTAGTATCACATTTCTTCTGTTTCCTTTTCCTGCTGGCCCTTTTCTATTTTTGTCTTTGTCACTGACAGATGTAATTTTCTTTAAAACACTCAGCTTAACTGTATTTTGACTATTTTCACTTTGTTTCTGTACTTTCCTTGCTATAGGAAAATTTGTTGGAGCCTTTTCCCATACTTTGTCATTGTTTTCCTAATAATTGCTTGGATATATTTTGTGTTGTTTTGTGTTGGCTTTCTATTCATTCAGTAAGCTTTGCATTTGTTCCATATGAGTGCTCTCCTGCTTTGAATGAAAGATCATGCTCAAATTTTCCCGTTTTACAGAAAATAATTTTTTGCTCATTCCATTCCAATACTTGTTTTCATCATTCAAGCCAATCAACATCATCAATTAGAAATAAAAAAGTCAGAGGCTAATTTTTGTTTTACATTTCAATATATCGAATTACTTTCTGTGGCTAACTTTATTATAATTATGCTTTCTGATCTGAAAGAATTTATTTATCATCTTCATTTCAGCACTTGGTAATGATGTCTGCCCTCTCCATGTGCAAGAATATTTTGTTCCTAAAGTTATTATGATATCTATTTTTAAATATATACCTAGAAAATTACAGTGTTTCAGACTTGTTTTACTTGTTACTTCCAGAATTTTACCGAGCTTATTACATAGTGAGCTTCTGCAATTTTTTTATAGGTGAAAGGAAAAAAAAGGCGAGGAAAAAGGAAGACTCTGGAACTTTATCTAAACCTGAATTAAAGTTTGTCCAAACACATATCTCATTTAATGATTACTTTTGACATGATTTGAACATAACTGATAGATGTTTTGAAATTTGAGCATGGTAAGTTATTAAATATCAGAAAGGTTTTATGACTGACCTTAACTTGAATATTTGCTTAGTCAACAATCTTCTTTTGTTTCCAATGCTATAAGAGAAATGCTGAATTAACAGTTTATCAACATCTAAAGCTTTCTTGTTCTTGCTCTGTGATGGCTAATACAGCTGGTGTGACAAAAAAAAAAAGGCCTGAAGGAAACATTTTGTAATCAGATGGACAGAGAGAGGTATTTTACTCTGTGTTGGTTTAGTTCTTTTTTTCTTTTTTGAGATTGCTGAAAAAGTTGTTAAATTAATGGTCAGCAGTTATGTGAGGACTTACACTCCATGACCTAGTTTCAAAACAAAATTCATTTGACACAGCCTCCCTGATTTTCACCAGAGTGTAATGTAATGCCTTTCAAATATTATTGACTACCAACACCTTCCTACTCAAAACTCAGTTCATATAGGTAGGAGGTTTTTCTTTCTAATTCACTATTAACTTCCTGAGGCACGAAGTCCATTGTCTCACTCCATCCTTACTCTATACACTGTCATAGTTCTTGAATAGCCTTTCTTTTAGAATTCATAGAATGTGAATATATTACACTCATATATATGTATATTCATAGAATACACTTGCAGAGGAAGAATACATAAGGCAGTTTATTGCTTTTGCATCTTTTGCCTGCCTTTTAAAAAGAGCAAAAATTCTGACTCCATGTAAATAGCGGTAGAGAAATATGTTGAAGTTGGATCTAGAAGGCAGCACTACCAGAAGCACTGTATACAAAACCCATTCCTGAAATCTAATTTTGCAACTCAAATATTGAGAGTGCCTGGTATATCTTATCCTTTTAGATATTGAGAGGTTGTATAACAAAATAGATTCATTAAAGGAGAGATGAAGTGAAGGGGAATAAGGAGAGGAGAAATAACAGGAAAAATTGAAGGAGTATGGTTTTAACAGAATTCTTTAAAATCAGGTGAAAGGTCACTTATTCTCAAGCTCCCAATAGGGTTAACTTCCATAAAATGGGTGTACTCTCATGCTAATTGACCTTTAAATTATATGCTAATATTGTATTTTATGTGTATTTTAGAAATAGAAGGTTAATTTTATTTTCTTGCAGAGTATAATTTATATATTTACTCTTCCATGTTCAATTACATTTTCTGAAGTGCTCTAAGTTTAATAATTCATACTTAACAGCTCTCTGATGAATACACTCAGTTGTAAACAAGATGTGCTGGTTTTAAGCTGGTTAAAGTTTCATCCTTTTAACCTAACATCATGTCGTCTTGTACACATTCAGTCTTCTGCCTGTTAGGTGTAAATAACACTTTTCCATGTCCTTGGACAATATGTATAAAACCTGTTACGTTTCCTGTCTGTCTTGTCATGCAAAAGTCAGTAAGATCTCACAGAAAAAGCATTTAAAAATAAAAATAGTAAGTTGTTTCAAGGGCTGTTACAGTTTTATCCTTAACCCAGGTAGTTTGCTAATCTTCTAAACACAAGATACTCTGATTTATGCTTCTGTTCATATTGTCAAAAAATTAGATTTTACAAAACACTAAATAATAAAAAAAAGAGCCTTATTGATGTATGGCTCTTCATCCAACATGGAGTGCATTGGTGTAACACTGTCTGGATGCCAGGTACCCACCAAAGCTGCTCTATCACTTACTTCCAAAACCAGACAGAGGAGAGAAAATAGAGGAAAAGGTTCATGAGTTAAGGACTGGGGTTCACTCACTGGCTACAGTCATGGGCAAATCAGAATAAGCTTCGGGATATTGGTGGAATTTGTTGCCAGCAAAATCAGAGCAGGATAATGACAAAACAAATCTTAAAAACACATTTCCCCTGCCTCTCCCTTTTTCCCAGCTCTACTTCCTCCCACCCAGCAGTGCAGGGAAATAAGTAATGGAGGTTTATGGTCAGTTCATTACACATTGTTTCTGCCGCTGACTGGGGAGAGGAATCTTTCTCCATAAACTTCTCCAGTGTAAATCCTTCTCACAGGCTACAGTTCTTCATGAACTGATCAAGAGTCGGTCCCTTTCCACACGGTGCAATCCTTCAGGCACACCCTGCTCCAGCATGGATTCCTCACAGATCACAATTCCTGCCAGGAAATCTCCTATTTCAAGAACTGCAGGGAGACAGCTGTTTCACTATGATCTTCACCACAAGCTGCAGGGGAATTTCAACTTCAGCCCCTGGAGCACCTCCTCTCCCTCCTCCAATGATCTTTGGTGTCTACACAGTTGTTCCTCTCATATATTTTCACCCCGCTCTTCTCTGGTCACAATTACATCTGCACAATAACTTTTTTCCCCTCTAAATACGTTATTGCAAGAAGAGATACCACAATTTCTGATTGGTTTACTAGTCAGTGGCACATCCATCTTGGAGGCAGCTTGCATTGACTCTGATGGACTTGGGGGAACCTTCTGTCACCTTCTCACAGAAGCAACCCCTGTAGGCCCCTGCTACTAAAACCTGGCCGGGCAAGCCCAATACTTAGAGAAAGAAGGAGTAGATAATTAGAAATTTTAAAATACTTCCTTTTTAAATGCCAAAGATTCCCAAGAATAATTAAGGAGACTTTCTAAAGAATTTAGCTTACAGAGTTTTAATGTGAATTACGCTGATAAAGGTTCATGGAATGCTTTGGTTATTTGTAGATAAAAGACTGAGAAGATCACTCTCAATACAATAAGAAAGCATCACAATATGAAGCTTATATATGACACTTTTTTCTCCTAAAACTAGATTTCCTAAGGTAGGGACTTTTGTCACATTCCACCGTCTAAAAGGTGTTCCAGACGTCTGGTGTCTGGGGAATTTGGAAGATGAGGGTTCAGTTCTGATCATGGACCTTAAGAGGTCTTTAGGTGCCCCACTGTCATTGGTCATGTCCCTAAATACCCCTAAAATTCTGAGGCTGAATATGGAGAAAAGCATATTGTTCCCTGGTTCAGTTCACTGCTGCTCTAATACCAAGTAATTGCCACTATGTTAGACAAAATATGAGCTACCAGAAGGCAAATAAAGCAACTACCATAGTTACAAAAAATCATCTTTGAGAACTTTGAACTCATGTCTTATGCTTCTCTGGATATTGTTCTTATTTTTTTTTCTCTCAAGCATGTTGAAAGCAAACAGTAGAACACATGTTCTGTGAGATCTCATTTAGTTCAGAAAATAATTTTGCTGTCAGAGTATTGGCATCCTTTTTAATTCACTCAGAAAAAATATAAGCAGTCCAGATTTATTGGCCTGAATCTTGATGAACTGTTTCACATTTATTTATGGACAGCATGGTCACCTTTAAATCTAATAATATGTTAATTTCTTCTGTATCAATTGATTTATAAAATTTCCATTCACCAAAATATTACAGAAATAAAATGATAGACCAAAACTTGTTTTTCTACCGAAGTTGACAAGAGCTTACCTGAACTGCCTCCACTTTGGTTTTCTCACAGAGTAGTGATTTTGCTTTTCTAACCTGATGATTCCTTAGGCACACGGCAGATTAATCTTAGAGATATCATTTGGTGAGATAGTCTGTTCAAGGGCATTAGCTTTTCTCACATATTGCTTTGCCAGTAAGACTTGCTAGTGAGGGAGCCTTTAATTTCCTTAATTTCTGATTTCCAAAGAGAGGACAGATTTTCAAATTGACAAAGCCATTGGGTTTTCTTATGATTAAATGGCAAACAAGATGAATTAATTATCCCTCCTTAGATGCAGCTTCCATGTCAATAAGGTTTTTATTTTTTTAGTCTCAGTTAAACCATAAGGTTTTAAAGATAGATGTTTTACTTTAGGATTGGGTATTAACAAGCTTCATCTGTTGAAAAAAGCTGAGGAGAAAATACATCCTCAAAACTCTCTGGTTACTTGCAAATATGTCTTCTTTCATATAAAAACATCAATCAAGTATTTTTCATTACCTCCTCATATACTCAATGGAAGGCTATGTAGCTTCCTTTTACTGCAGTACAAAGTATACTAGTCCTCCAAAATATTTGTATGTCACTTTCATTGCAGATTTGAGAGAATGCTACTTCAATGACAGAATGACTAAGCAAATTAATTTAATGGCTTTCTTTGAAACTCTATGAATCATAAAATGTACAAAATTAAAGTATTGAAAACCATTTTTTGTGCCTTGTTTTTTTTTTCCCTACAGCATTCCATCCCATTGGTATGACTATCACATTGCATTTGTATGCCTTCTTGATGCCAAATAATTTTCAGTATTGCTTGTTGTTTTCTGAAGCTTTCTTCCCATCCCATATACAGCATTGAAATTACATTTTTGCTGACATTGGTGAGGGAATAGTTTATTCCAGATTTATGCCAGGAGTGAAATAAACTAACAAAAAACCAAACACTTGCATGAATGCTGCCGTATTATATTCATTCTCCAAAACATTGAAAGTGCTCTGTTCCTCTTCAGGTCTTTTTGTCAACAGGTGACAAAGATGGATCAACCAGTGCCAGTGTTCAGATCATGACAAAGCTGGGCAGATAACTTGATATTCTGATTCCAAGACCAACAGTGTCTCTTTTTTGACAGCATCATTCTTATTAGTACTAAGAGTAACATTAGTATTGCTGTTCTGTTTTTATGGTTTAATCAATATCTGTGATCAGTGGTATGACCCACCACATACAGGGAATTCATAACTCTCCTCTAGCAAACACCAGCTACAGAAATGGATGAGCACTGGAAGGATGAAGAGTGAGGCAGCAAGACATTGTCATTCACAGTAGGGAAAAGACTGAGGCAAAAATTAAAGAAAACCAGAAAGTATGGAAAGAATAGGGAGAAATGCAGTTGCTGTTCCTTGGATGGAATGTGGTCAACACACCCAATTTTCCATTCACAATATATGCAAAGGGAGGGATGAAACTGACAGTGGACCAGAGTGGAGAAATGGTGACCAAGCTCAGTTGAAATCCTTGCAGAAAACTCAGTGATACGTTTTAGCTGATAAGCCAAGAATTAGCTGCCTACCAAGGGAGATGAAAAGAGATGCCTTGCTGTTGAACCAGAAACTAGGGTGAAATCACTCTCATCATATATAATACTGACACCCATCTCCATCCCAAGGTTACATCAGATGTAATACTGATCTTCACCTCCATCCCAAGGTTACCTCAGATACAATACTGACCCTCACCTGCATCCCAAAGCTACCTGTCTCCAGAGTATGAGCACCCCTCTCTGAGCATGATATATGCCTAGAGTCACTCAAGCTCGAGCTAGACACAAAGAAATATTATAAGAGTAAGTTAATAATTGGGAGAAGTTAGGGAAGACTCCATGATAACTGCCAGGACCAGCTGACAAGCTGAACATGTCTTCTCCCCCACGGGAATGTTTTTCGCGTTAGATTCATATTCTATGCACATTGAATAATTATCTCCAGCAAACTTTTTTAGGGATTAGAACTTATCCATATATTGCTTTGAATAGGTTTTTGCAGTCAAATGCTATCACCAGCAACCTTTGGACCTTAACCTGTCACAGTTTTCTATTATACTAATAATATTATTCTGTAAATTGTTCATGTGAGTCCTTCAAGGGTGCTGGCAGTGAGTAACACCCTCGACTGTGGGAAACTGGGAGGGTGTCTCTCTTGTGCTGGTGGTGTGTGTCCTTGAGGAAGTTAGTTGAACTGCTCTCTGTTCCAGTGGCCTGCTCAGTGGAGAGTCCCCATAATGGGATACTGACAAGCTGTTTGGGCACAAGAATCGTGGCTTTCCTTAGGTCCTGACATACAAATCAAGCACAAGGGGTTTGAAGAAATCTTCCCTTTCCGGTGACTTTCAGCATGGCCTCCCCATACCATCAGTTTTATCTATATTGTAGGTAAGGCCAGACTTCCAGACTGCCAGTCAGCCACAGCTTTGGTCTGTGTTTGCCTTACGTCTTCATGAATGTGAAATTTACTAGAAGGCAACATAAATCTTTTCAGTTTCTGAAGTTGTGTTTTTTGTAGTACACAAAGCCCAAACTAAAGTAAGACAACTCTTAATACAGATGATGCTAATTGACCAAATTAGATTGATTAGAATGAATGCCATTGACAGATGCCTCCTGGTTTCTATCTTGCTTTCAGTTGTACTCAATTGGATTTTCATCCATATTCACTACAGGTGTTAAATTCTAAGAGCCTGCCCTTTCTGACTTCTCTGCATATATCTACCTGTTCACAGACAGACAAGTATGGATTGTTGGTTACCTCTATTTATTTCCAAGGAATAGTGGCTTCTGAATATTTAAATAACTCCACATTTTATAGTAGCTGTTTGAATTAAAAGCCTTTCATGGGGTTGCTTTGTGCATGAGCCAAGTTGGTCTACATTAATCTCTGAGTCCCAATAAAGTATATTGACTTGCACTAAGCCAGAGTAAAAAAAAAAAGTCATGCATAGCATATTAACCTATTTTTCATGATCAGCTCTTACTATCATTTTTTCATATTATTTGATTTTGTTATCACATACTAACTTCCACTGAAAGATAAATCGTCACAAACTACTAGAAAAGGAAGGGGAAAAACCGTGAACAAATATCCAGACAGAATCAATAGCTGCATCAACAGGTTGTATGTCCTGTGAGAGCTTTATTCATGTGTTCCTCACACCTAGAAGAGAAAAAAAAATCTTATTAAGTTTATCACTTATGTGTTTAATGTCTCCCCTTAATAACTCTATATTTGAATAAGAAGATGAGGCCAGGCCAAGCACTGCAGACTGTTGGAAAATAGTGTTCCACAGGATGGAAATATTACCTGAAAGGAAATTGTGTTCCAGTAGTAACTGGTAAAGCATTATTTTTTGCATCATTAGATCACCTATGAAACACTAAAAACACCAGAAAAAGCTTGATACTTTTAACCCCTCTGACATTTTTTTTTGCTACAGCTGTTTTCTATGATTTAACAAAATCTGAAGCATCAGGAAGACAAAATATTGCAAAACAAGAAGATTGTGGTTAATTTGGATTGTACCTGCAGTCACTGAAGTCAGTAAAGCTACAGATGGTCTCACAGTCTGAGGAAAGTATAGTAATTTAATTTCGATAGCCTGAAAGTTCTGTATGTTATTTATTTTAGTGGGAAACTATTGTTTGTGTTTTGCTTTGGTTTAGTTTTGTTCTCCAGGCAGTATTTTACCATTGGTACTTCATCAAATGTAAACCTTTCCTAACACTCTGTATTTAGCATGTGCACAGAAATGATCATTATGAGCAAGGGTACTATTCAGTACAGCAAGGTTATGTGTACTATGCTGACAGTAAGTAAGGAGCTTATGCCATTAAAAACATCCTACTTGCATCAGCTACTTGCATTACCATTCTAAGAGATTGTGTCTTCCAAAATGGGAAAGTCAGTAGAAGAGATTGTGTAAAAAGAAAAGGCATCCAACTCAAAACAACAATCCCCTCTCCTGATGATGTAAATAACCATTTATCTGTCTTCCTTAACAATGTATAAGTCTTGACACCTCTTGAAAGCCATAGGGAGATCTGCCAAGTACTTCAGCATGATCAAGATTTTGCCTAGCATTTTGTAGGTGAATCAGTAAACACTTCTTTCTCCATAAAATTTCAACAGTCTGATGGCAAAAAAAAAGGATGTTCTGATCATTAAGGAAATAGAAGGACATTAAAATTCAGACTGAATATTCTTGTCAGACTCAAATGGTCTAGTGTGGCTTGAATATCTGGCTCCATATCACACTATCTTAATTTATTAGTAGTTAGTCTCAAAGAGAGGAAAAGCTATCCATGTATGAGGAATACTAAGGCAGAGCAGTAATTAAAATGCTGCATTAAATGTCAGTGCACATAGGGACATTTTGTAGTAGGGCTGTTTTATTTTGCAATTTTTCCTTCTTTTTCGGTGCACCAAGATCCTGATATAAATAATTATGATGAAACTGAGTTACAGGTAACAAACCTTGACAGTTCTAAAATACGGTTTCATGAAATGTGTAAAAATTGCTGATAGTCATGCCAGAATATTTTAAGGCTTTAAGATTAGATCCATGTCATTATTTGAATAGTGCTAATGGCAGGATGGAATTTGTGAGTTTGTGTTTCAAGAAAATGACAGATTAGTTTCACTGCAGTCTGTTGATCCTCTGTTTATCTTTTTCTTCATAGCTTCTTGACATCAAAGATAGGGAACATCTCACAACTCTTTTTCCTATTAACAGTACAGAAAAAAGGTGGATTTGGAGTCAAAATAGAAGAACAGTCAGGATATACATGGCCAATATGGTTTTGACCAAAGAAAAACAAACCCAAAAAATTCAATGAAAAAGGTCAGCTCATTCAAACATAATCATTTCAGCAAGAATACCAATCTTAACATTAACAAAAACATTAACAAACAAACACACCTCACCCCTCCAAAAGCCCCAAACCACAACAACTACACAGGTCTCAAGTAGAATGACCTAGGCAGTCAAGACATAATCAGAAAAGAATATGTGAATAGAATGACAAGGTAAATGGTCTTTTATCCTTTGTGAGGAAGAGACAAGATCTAATTACATACTGTGTCCAACTTATACTCAACATGATTTTGCTTTGGTGGACAATGAAATTTTGACTTTAATCGAGATACTGGGAAACAGACGAAGAAAGTAAAATCCTTAATTTTTTTTTTTTTTTTAGTAGTGATTCAGCATTCCACAAAACAGGTTTATGATCTTAATCATCCAAATATTGAAGTCCATTTAACCTTACATCATTTCTAGGAATAGGAATTTCAATCTGATATCATCTCTTTAAAAAAATCACAGAAATCACAGTCCTTCCAACAATTCTAACAGCTTTCAAACACTTTGGGTCAAAATATGACACCAATTTGCTTTCATCGTGGGAGAAATCTTAAAAGTTTTGCCGGAGTGTAAATTATATTTTTCTACTTCAGCCATTGATGGGGACAAAAACGTTTTTGAGAGTAGGATTACTTTTTTCCAGATACTCTCTGATTAATAAAAGATATTTTAAAATAAATTGTTTGGGAGTGGAATGTTTAAATATACATATAATTTTAGAAAATACGTGTTCACATATGAGGAATGTTTGCAACACACCACTGTGGCTTCAAATGAGATTTTCTTCTGATTTCCAGAAAATTCTTATGCTGATTTATTCTTTGTGTTTGATTAGATATATAAGGTTTCACATAAAGATTCCATTACAATCTTGTGTCATATAATGATGAGGTAAATCAAGTTTTTTCAAACAATGTATTTCTATAGGCAATTGTATGGTCTAAGGTCTACAGATTTTATGTACCATAGGGAAAGAGTTTTTCTTTCTTTTATGAAAAAAAGGTAAATTATAGTAACAAAGTAGAGCCTATGTTATGTAGATTTTTTTTTCATTCCCTTCATGTAAGAAATAATATTGTGTGTAATATAATCTATTGTATACAATACGTGTCGTATATTGTATTGTACTAAGATTCCCCTAGCTCAAAGAACAAAAGTTAAGGACAAAATCTATTTAAAAAATTGGTGAATAATAAAATACATTTTTAGCTGAATTAAAAATGATCTGAAGAATAATTCTTGGTGCGGAAGGAATCATTCTGGGGTGAAAATATATCTTAGGATGTATCAGAAAAACTTAGGTGTAGATCCAGCAAACTTAAGGATGTCATAGTTAAGAATGCAATTTGTAGAGCTCTTGGCATCTTGTAGACTTTCCCATTTCCGTCAAATAAATAAAATGACATTTCTATCTTTAGCAATTCACTTTTAGATCCACAGACCAGTAAAAATATACTTGACCCCTTCTATCACTAATGAGGTGAAGAAAATGTTGCCTGAAAGCAGTATTCCTCTACATAGATTCTAAAGTAGACAAAAAATCTATATGTAAAAAATTAAATCAGTTACATGACAGACTGCAACCAAGAGTTTAATACTAGATTTGATATAGGTAATTGTGTTCAACTTTCAACTCTTTAAGGATCTTAAAAGTCAATGTAATTGTATGTTTTATTTATATTTATTTCCTTTTCAGAATGACAAACTAAGACTTTTCTTTATATCATACAAGAGCATTGGTCCATAAAAATAAGATGTTGTGATTATTTTATTTTATAACATGCTTTCATCCAAAATCTCTAAAAGAAAAAAAATTATAGGAAACATTTTTTATTAATTATTGCTAGCACCTGAGGTGTAAATAGGGAAAAAAATTGAGGTATGACCTTAACTGAAAAGGGGCATTGTGATGAATTGTCTTTCTTCCTTTCAAAACTATAAACAAAAGAAAGAATACAAAGCAAGTTGGGTTTTTTTCTTCCTTAATTCTTAGAGAGTAGGAGAAATTTCAGTTGGTACCATCAAAGTTCATGAATCCTGCAGTGATTGTACTAAGCAGCCATCAGAACTAGAAGGCTCATGAAAACCTGTGCTATGTCTCCGTGGGAATATAACCTAAAGTACACTAAGTTTATTCTTTTGAATAAGGAATATAAGTCAGAATGTCCATTGTTGCATTCTGTTGAATTCAGTAGATTTGGTCACTGGTCAAAACAGAGTAAGAAGTCTTTACCGTAAGTCTTCAAACAGCTTTATTTTATGTAGGGATATTTTAGTAGCACTCTTAAAACTTGTCAAGATTCTTGGAAATCTCAATTTCAAAAAAGCCTATTCAACTGGCATATGGCAGAAGGAAAGACATGTTTTTCCACTGTATGATGGGAGTGATGGCAATGTTAGACACATTTTTTTATCCAGGATTTGTGGCCTGTAGTTAGATACTGAAGCTCTTCAGAAACTTAAAATAAACAAATATGACTGGAAGTCTTTTTAAAGGGTTGTTCTAATTAATTTGCCTCAAAAATTTCATTATCTTTCCAAGAAACAGTAAATATATTTTACATTTTATAGTATTTAGTCAGTTGAATATACTTTATGCCATCCAGCTATGCAACATAAATAAGACTCAAGGAAAGAATTAGAATCACATTACAAACTTTAAAAAACCTACAGTTGTGGTGGTTTTTGGTGAGCATTATATAGTATGTATATTACACACACCCTTATGTATACGCTGTATTAATATCTGTCATCAAACATAATGGATTTCCACCTTCCTTTCTTACTGCAATGATACAATCTGTAGGCAAGTGTGTAGAACGTAACAGCAAATGATTAAATTAGAACTGTGCAACAGAAAACATACTTATGCAGGAGTTGTGTTTTTTTTCCTGTAGAAAGCACATGGCCAAAAACCCTCCCTAACATAGTTTCCCAACAGTGGAGGTTTTGGGGATTTTTACAGATACAGAAGGTGGAAAACCAAGGAAATTGGGCTGTTTACTCTAAACCACATTTAAATCTCCTGTAAATGTTATGTGCTAAAATCAGCATTTTTGACATCTTAATCCAGATGCATGAATTATCTTCCCACAAAAAANTCTTCCCAAAAAAAAAAAAAAAAAGGAGATTAATGAAAAACTGGTCTCTCAGAACCTTGCTGATTTAATACCTGCTTAAATTCTGCAGCATACCTTGCCCTCATTAAACTGTATACACATGAGGTTTTTTTTTTCTATTTTTTAATATTTTTATTGAAAATCTTACATGTATGACTAAAAGTCATGGATGATATCTTTCAGTGCCATTACAAAATTTGTCTCATATATATATATATGCCTATATATATATATTTCATACAACTAGAAGCAAATCTACTGAATTATGAAACAATGATTGTCTATTAAAATATGACTCAAATTAAGTATGTTGTAGATGTTTGAAATTATTTTTCTTTTCTGTTGGAGCTGAAGGCCACTTTCACATAGTTAATTGATAATGCTGGGCTGCAAAAATTATAAAGCCTTAATGATAATTTCCCATCCCCCAGCCTCACATCACCCATACATTAGGATTTCAGTACAAGGATCCTTCTCTCAGAAAGAAGTACTTTTAGAGTGAGCATCATCCTCTGTGGAGCACCTTCTGTTCACAAATACAGTTCTGTAAACAATTCTCTGTACCTCTCAGTAATTGCAGACAGGTCAAGTCATT
Source organism: Cyanoderma ruficeps (assembly GCA_008694505.1). Classification (NCBI taxonomy): domain Eukaryota; kingdom Metazoa; phylum Chordata; class Aves; order Passeriformes; family Timaliidae; genus Cyanoderma; species Cyanoderma ruficeps. Next base: position 23,605,616 of record VZDJ01007755.1, on the reverse strand, counting down.
TCAAGTAAGGTACAAGCAAAAAATTTGCAGGAACAGATTCTAATTTAAGAACTCATCTACATTGTACCTAAAACAAACAAAAAAATTTTCTGAAATAATACCTAAACCCACTATTTTACTTGAATATATGCCTTATTATCTAGTAATAAATCATGAAAGATGAAGTATAAATATTGTCAGACTCATAAAAAAGTTGTCTTATTCTAAGAAATCCTACTTCAAAATCATACAGTATATTAACCAACAATAGTTGTCCTTCTGTTTTGGCACTCCTGAACCAGCATAGAAATTATGTGTATTGAGTTAACACCTTGGGGAAATAATACTTATATGCAGCAGGATCTAAAGATGACTGCTGAAGTTAATAGTATTACATTGCTTAACATAAGAAACAATTAGAAAAATCTTTTACTGTGATTCATCAGCAGCAAAAGAGAAGGGGAAGCAGAAAAGCAAGGTGTTTACAGTCTTTGTAGCATATAGCATGTTTAACCTTGAAAATTAAATCTTGCATTAAAGACACTCCCAGCTACCTCTGCAGTCTTCTTTCAAAAAAATTCAATGTACAAATATTTTCTTTAAATGTCTCAGACTTGGCAATGGCTCAGAAGAACAACTGCACATCCTTGGAGCTGCTCTCCTTTCTGTGGGATGAATGGTGGGTGGCATTGTTTACTGTAATTTCTCCACTTCCATGCTTCATTTCCTACATTTATCTGAGACTGGAGAAAATCAGCATGTTCTGACAAATCTAAAACTATGAGGCAGTAAAATGGACCTGAATTTAGTGGAGATTGGAGTTCCAAAATAAATATAACACTTTATGTCAAACAATAATAAAAAAGGATAAATTCTCCTGTACAAATCAGAAGAGAGAATAAAAAATAGCAAATAGATAGCAACACCTTTTCTATATCTACATGGGCATCACAAAACTTCCCAGCCATAAGACTACACGTCCATATTTATCATTTTATGTGGATTTTAAGCTACTTCGTAAGTTGATGACACACTGTGGAATTTCTTAGTACAAACAATAATTTCTCAAAAACTACCCAGAAAAATACAGAGATTTCTAATTAAATAGTTCTGAGAACAAACAGGGAGAAACACACAAAAAAAATTTTACTGGGCTTCTGTTTGTTTTCATCAGTCCTTCTGCTTTTTTTTCTAGTAAGCTATATGCACACAGTAAAGAAAATTTGCTAAAAAACCCCTTCCCTATGTAAATACCATGTACTGTAACATTGTATTTAGTTATATACTTGAAAATTCGTTTCTTCTTAAAACAGAGACTCTGTATTCTCAATATAGCAATAGTGTGAAGGCATCTACAGAGTATCACCAGCTCACTGAGGTGACTATATAACATACTCATGAAAGTGAGTTGCCTCTGCAGGTATTTGAGGGTTGCTATCTATTTGAACGTGTCTGAGCATTTCATTTTATCAAAAATGCCACCAAATGCTCATATTCTGTGTGGTCAGTGCAGTCCCTAGGACAAGTCTAATGAAGATATGTTCCACCAAGGCAAAAAAAGAAAAAACCAAAAAACAAACCTAAAATTTTAAAAATGGAGAAGTATTTACAACTTTCCTCAGTCTGTTAGGTTAAGTTCTGTTTTAATATTCTTCAGTGCATTTCCAGAGAAAGGTTCCAAGGCTAGGAGTATAAGCAGTCTGGTCCAGTCCCATACATATCTGCAAGCCTTTTAAAACGAGGGCCCCAGTCACTGAGGTAATCGTAGTTCTGGTCAGAGTTTGAGCTGATGGAATCTAGAGAACTGAGCGACTCCGCCACCGAGCCGTTCCCCTCAAAGGCGTATGTCTGCAGGGAGTCGTAGGGCGGCGCACAGGGGTCCACGTCAGCCTCTTTTAGTCTTTCCCAGATAAATTCCCTAAAAATGACATTATCCGGGATGCTTTTAAAAGTCGGTCTGCTCAAGAACTGAATCTCAGGTGTCACGTCCCTCCTGGTCTTGGTGTCTCGCATTATGTTGAGGTTCCTCAAGGCAGCCATGTCAAAAGCCTCTGTGTCTTCTTCTCCACCACCCTCGTCATCGTACCTGACAATGTTTTCTCTGATATCTCTCTCTTCATCAAAAATGAGGGGCTCCTTTTTCCGTCGCCTCATGGTGACAATCAGCAAGACAAGAACTGGAACAAAGAAAAGCTAGAGTTTTAGCAGTGCTGAAGTTTTCTTGTATTTTTCCTAATGTTGGAAGTACTCATTAATTTATATGACAAAGATCCAAGGAAATAGCAAGCAATTTATGAAGTTAGATGTGAAACCTAGCAGATTATGAAATAATGTTTAAACCATAAGCTTTTTAGACCCTAAAGAACCTATTTCCCAAATCATTTAGGATTAGTATCTTCATGTCTAAGTCTAATATCCTATATTGTTATCTAAACATAAATTTCCATACTGGTTGAGTCTGATTATGACAATCTCACAGCCAAGAAATTATAATCATTAAAAAGAAATTTAACTTTTTAAAAATAATTAAAAATTAATTATATTTTTTAAATAATTTTAAAAGAAATCAATCTTTTCCTGAACTCTTAAATGCCCAAGGGAACTGTTAAATGCCCCATTTTAAAACCAAGGTTTGGGAAGTGACTGACCGTAAAAGTGTATGACCAATATCTGCTGAATAAAAATAAGGTTAAAAGATTTTATGTCGGAGAACACTGAATTTTTAAGCAATGTGTAAAATAAGACTGTCTTAGTTCCTGGAATAAAACCACCTCTGTACAACATCTCACTTTCGTGAAACGTGCAAAGTACTGCACTTTAGATTTATGCCTTACATCTAATGGGAACTGCTAGAGATAGTTTACTGGATGAACCAACACTAGAAATGTAATTGTTTATTTAATTTTAACCCTTAACATTTCTTTCAGCTTGAAAGCTAACACTAAAATGCAGCGGCAGCCAAAAGCATTGCAAGCTCCTCTTGTTCTAATACAATTTCGGTAGAGAAGCATCCCTGGTGACACACAAAATATGGAACCAATACTATGAATATTACACCCATCTGTGGGACAGGATGGAGTCTGAATCATCCTCCTAGAAAATAATTAATACTATATTGTAGCATCTGGATAACATTTGCTGAGTTAATGACAGTCCTAGGAAATCACAGGCATCACTATGATTGTAAAAGTAACAGTACATTGAAAATTGTCATTCTACATTTAATTAATCTCTTATGATTTTATGATTGTTTATCATATTAAGAATATGTGATTATATGCATTGATAACATTTTCAGTCTTTACTCAGAATGCCAATTAAATGCTGTGGAAACATATTGAAAAGCAAAAGCTAAAAGGTGATAGAAATAAAATTAAGCTTGAGGTTCCCTAAGTAGTCTCAAAAGTGGCCTCCACAAATTGCATGATGCAGGACTGCTATTCTTGAAAGCTTTTTCATGGAGGAATCTTGAAATCAATATCAATATAGTCATTGTGAGGAATGACTTAATATTAGGATTGCCTGGCTAGAATAAACCAGTAACTTGTACATGCAAGAAAGCTGTATATGTCTATAGACATTATGGTACTATTTGGAGTTGGCTTAAGCCAGAGATGCCTTTCTGTACTATTTTTATTTCCCTTCAGAGCCACACATGTCTAAAAATAAAACTGCACCTACTTTTTTTTTCCCCCTAAAATTTTTGACAAATATATTAGGCAACAATTCTTTCCTCTTTTCTCAGTCGCCAGCAAGCACATATCCAATAATCCATCCACTAATAGATGTCTCGTGACTATATTACTACATAATCAGCATCACCCTTTCACATTTTTTTGGCCCCTGGCATCTACCTGATTCATCCTTTATGTATTGAATTCAGAAGCCACTAGTTTAGGGCATTTTGCTTTGAACAATATTTACATAAGCAGTTTAATAATATGAAATATTGACCTTTAAAGTGACATTTGTGAAATTTCAAAACATTCTGATATTTGTATAATACAAATTAAGCTGTAAATTATACGGCAGAGAACATAAAATTGTCATCAGATACAATAGCACTCCACTCTCAATGTTTTTCTTTATTGTAAAATATATTTTAAAATGAAATTAGCTTGCTGACAGTACAAATAGATATTTAAAGCAAGATTTCTATTGACACAATGTTTTAATTATTATTTTTAACATTTACTGCCACATTTTTATTGCCATATAAGTAAGCTGCTAATAATTTTCTTTACTCAAGTTTAAATGCATTTTTACTCTACTGTCCCTCTTAACATACTTCATGTTGAAAGTTAAAGACATGCTAATAAGTGTAAAATAAGAAACTTAGTAGGAAGGTCTGCCTAAAGGTACAATAAAAATCAAGATACAATGAATGTTTTATATAGTGTTCCGTCTACCTCTCACACTTGCTTGAAGCCAAGAAAAATATGGAGTCTTTCTAAAGGTTAAATATTTTAGCATTTAGATGACTTTATAAGATTATTAATTTCTAGCCTTTCCAACAGCCATGAACAATAAAGTTTAACCTCTAAATGAACAAGGCTTTAGCTGCATTGCAGGAGCTGCAGAGATGAATAAAAGCCCTAAACAATTTTCACTGCTATCTAAATCAAATGCAAATGGTTTCAAAGTTTTTTTTTCATTTCTCATTAAGTCATGGTGGGTTTTTATTTCCTACATTTATGACAAAAGCAGAGATTAAGTTAGTAATTAGGGACTATATGAACTTCTAAAAACCTAATTTCATGATTGTTAGAAAAGAAATGATACAGTGGAAAACCTTTAGGTACAGATGTATTGCACATTGAGGGCACTAGATTGGCTCCATGCTGATACAACCAACCCATACTAAAGAGATGAAATAACAATACAGATTTCAAATGTGATGTAACAAACAAATAAATCAATATTTAAGCAACTAATTATAAGGACTTAATAACCAGAATTAACAAATACAGATTTAAACTAACCTTTTAATTCTTCTGTTTACCTGAATTTTTGGAAATACTGATTTCCTTCAATAGGTACAATAGCCAAGAAAAAAATTATTTTGTCTTTATGTTAGCTGTGGTAATAGACAGTTTTATCCTTGTGTCTAGCATACATTTAAGGCTAATATTTGTAGTTTCAATACACCCAAATCAGTCTTTAAAAAAACACCTTTGAATGCAAGAGTGGATTTTTGCTTTGCCACTTTTCAGTGTGCTTTCGAGAATCATCATGAAATTTCCATTTTGGCATGATCTGGTAACAAGTCAGGTTTAGTTCAACTGAACATGTTTCTCTGGTCTAGTATTAATTTCTCCTTTTGTACTTAAAGCAACTGCAACGTAATTGTAAGGAAGCCATAAAAGTCATGAGGCCCTGAAGGAGAAGCCTACATGCAGAGCTGTAGAGAAAGGCACAGAGCTAAATCAGAAGCATTACTGTGCTTTGTGTACTCTACACCCCTAAGCCAGGAATTTACTATAGCAATAAGCCGCATCAGCGGCGAGCAGATCTGCACACTGGTTTATGCCTTAGGTGTGTCATGATTCATAAAGCTGATGATTGGAGATCCTCAGCCATCTAAGCAGCTCACTAATAACCTATTTAGTTATACCTTGCAGTTGCCAGTGCAGTCAGATAAGGTTTGGGGATTACAGAGGCCAAGACTCAGGAAACTTGAATTTAATTCCCACTTAACAAGCTTCACTTATACCTGTTGTTTAATCAGTTTGGACTGATATTTGCCAAGTGACTGTGACCTTTAAAAGCCCACACTGATTGACCCTAATCTGCTCCCTAACTTTCAGAAAACAGCTGCTGCATTTTATACTCAACTACTTTCTGGAAGTGTTGCTTTGGATACTCCTATTTAAATGTTTTCCCCCAGTTACACATTTATTACTTTTAAATCTGCAAGGTCAAACCCTACACTTACTACATAGTTATGTTCTGTACATGTTATATCTATTCAGAGAATAGGAATCTTATGACTAGAACTGTTTCTTCTTGTTTACAAATCACAGTTATGTGTCCTGATTTAATTTGGGTTTTGCAGGTATTTTGATAATGATAACAAATTTTCTGTCTTTCCACTGAAAAAACAATATTTAAAGCTGTATTTTCAAGTTTTATCAGTGTATTATTCTTGTAAACTCTAGTACCATGCCAATAGGAAGCTTTCTTCAGTCTTCCTAATAGGTGACACTAATAGATTACATTCAGAAGTATGTAAAAAATATGACAAAAATCATGAAAATGTATTGTTCCAATCTAGGTCTCCATTGCATCAATACAAAGAAAATACTTAACCTCTCAAATGTGATTAGGTTATCTACAGGTGAATATTCTCTGTGTGTGATTCTATGTAAACATGTTATGCTAAACAGTTGTTACAAAGCAATTATGGTTTCTGGAAGATGCTAACTGAAAAACAAATTACCTTGAATTAAATTACCATATAATTTTCAGAAAAGTTAAAAAATTCCTACTTACTTTTCTCAAAATTATGTGCAGTCCAAAATTAATCAAACTACCTTTTCATATGCTTTTTACTACTTTTTGGGTTCTTTCCTTTCTGTAAAACAGCCTTACTGCATAATTGGAAAGCTGTTTTGAGTAATTAAAAAAAGTACTGGAATTTTCTTGTGAAATAAAATTTACAATTAAACTCCATCAGTAAGTGTGGAGATAGAAAAGGATTTTGTTTTTAAATGTTTTCAACTTTTAAAATTTGTTTCAGTTTTAAAAAGTAGTCTATACCATGTTAAATGTAATTGTCATAAAAGAGTGGGATTTAATAATGTTCCTCCTTCTTAAGAGTCAGTGAAAACACTGTGATTGTCTAAAACTGATTGGTTAATTAAGTAAAAGTAATAACACTAAGAAATGCCACTGAGACAATCTGGGTCTTGGTAAAGACAAATGGTTGTATATCAGCCATAGGGATGTATGGGGCAAGATCAAAGAGTACATCATCCTAACTTCAAGACTGGTTGAGAATTCAAGACACTGGTGCCAGAATGCACGCATTCATTCCATCTATGCAAATTTCATGTAGTCTCTGCTTTACAACTGGCACCCACATTAAGATGACATTGATTAATGTGACTGGATTTGCACTGCGTGTTAATCTTGGGTTAGGAAAAGATATTGATCCAGTAGACTGTATCTTCTTTTCGCTGATAAAGTCTTACATAAAAATGTGCATCCCTTGTCCCAGCCCTTGAACCACTTGCCAACAGCTGAAGCCTTTTATTCATGCTGTACCAGTGGATTTTCAGCATTTTTCTCAGGAATTAATGCAAAGAGAAAAAAGCAAAACGTAATTTCCTAGAAATACCACCATGCAGCTGGTCCCAGAAAATATACTCTAGGACCAAATGAGAGAAGAAGAAAGGTTCTGGGACCAGATAAGCAGCTGGGTTCCACTGGGTAATTGTGATGATTAGGTATCTCTTCCTCGTGGACACTATAGCATGTGGCAGAGATTAAAACAGGATACATTATCAAAATGCAGTACTCAAAGCCAGGACTATCATACAAACACAGCATAACCTGTTCTTGCAGCTTTGAACTGTACTCAAAAGGAACACTTTGGACTGGAACTGATGATGACACATACAAATGTCTTTTTGGATAAACAATGTTGATGCCCTCATACAGATGACTTAGGGAACCCAAAGTATTTGACAAATAAAATCAGTGGTGTGGTGGTAATATGAAAGATTTTTTTTACCAAATCCTTGTTCAGAACACTTTAAAAATAACTGGAATAAAAGCTCAAGTTTGTTGGTTTATTGGATGTATTTGACCCCTGCTCTACCAAGTACAACAAGCAAGTTATTTGGTGGCAACATCCTGCGTCCCCACTCAATGCTCTTCTTGAAATCCTACTGCTTCTATTTAAGAAAAGTTTATGACCAGACCAAGCTGCATGGTACCTACAGCAGTTTCCTATCTAATCTTCAGAAACTTCCTTCTCCTGTATAACAAAAATGGTGACATTTCATCTTGGGATCAAATGAATTGCTATGGTTACTTTTATTCCTGTGTATATTGGATTAAAGTTTAAGCGGGTGTTTTTTTCACTGATACTAATGCCAGTTGATATAAGGGAATATTTTTATATTTTTTTGAACTCTAACATTTAGCTTCAGGTCCAAATAAAGTTCATTTGTGTACATAAATTGGCTAGAAATGCTACTAGAAAAATGGTATTTAAAAGTATTCGTTAAAACTTTTGGCAATAATTCCCTTCCATTTCTTAAACCTAGGCCTAACCATGTGTTGAGTGAGAATGAAGTCTTATGGTGTTAGATTTTTTTATGCCACGGAGATGGAAAACTTTAGAAATGCCACCTCCTATATATATATATATATAGCTACTGAGTAAGTTGGTTGAGTTCATTGCAGAGGTAGTGATTTTTATTACTCTGTAAAAAAATATGCAACAGGTTTTTCGTTTTGGACACCCTTAGAAATATTTTAGCAGAAGGAACATTTTCTTCTAATGGCTTCCAGCAATGTGAATCAGAGTGCGAAAGAAGACATGGTGAAAATACTGCCATGAACAGAAGTTTGGAAACAAGTTTCTTGATTTGACCTATCCAAATTATTTTGTTAACAGTGGCAGATAAACACTGGAATTATACCAACATAAGAAGACTGTAAAGGGATTTTTCCCTTTCCTTAGACTGGTATGTACAGACAGGGAATAGAAAAATCTCTTAATTGATTGCAACACTGATGAAAATTCTTGTGTGCTGAACCGAATATCCTTGTTATGAATTTTCAGACAGAAAGCAAGACTTCACTTTTGGTCACCTTATCCTTCATCTCTAGTTCTTGATTTCACCCTTTACTCTCCCATTTATTGTTTAATGACTAGGTATTACATGAGAAATGCTAGGCAAACTAGGATGTTGACACCATTCCATTCTTTTCCACTGCTTTTTATCTAGTTGCAGTTTCACTGCTCAGCATAGCAAAAGTAACAAAAGATCACTCTGAACATGATGTCAATTAATTATGTTTTTCTGAATGTATTTGTTCTATGCAAATCAATAAATGTTTAAAAACAGTTATGCCTGTGGAAAAGGGAGACACTGATAGTGGTTATATGGTGAGTATGATAAACCAAATACTTCCATAAACCGCATCATCTATCTTTTAAATATTGCATTTGATGCAAGTCATATTTTTTTTCTTTTCCTGTTATTTCTTAGATCTGTCTGGAGACAGCTTGATATAGAAACAAAGTATCTAAATTGATAATCCCAATCTAAAGGGTTTTTTTGTGCTAATGATACAAAGTGCTGCCCTTTCTTGAATACTATCTGTGCCTGTTCGCAGAAATCAAGGCAGAGGGGAATGTTGAAGCTTATATGCATGTATCTTTTGCTATGATGCATTGAATGGAAAATAAGGGTAACAGAAAGAAGACATACCTAGCAGTGTCAAGACACAAGCCAATATCGCTATCAGGGCTCCAGTGCTAAGTCCTGCAGGCAGGATATACGCTTCTGCATTGCATGTCTGAGCAATACCATCTGCATCACAGTCACAGACCCTGATGGTGAGAGTATTAGTGCTACTAAGTGAAGGTGATCCACTGTCCACTATGAATATTGGCAAGTAGAAAACAGACTGTTCCTGTCTTCGAAACCCATTTCTTTTGGTTAATACTGTTGCAGTATTATCTAGATAAAGGAATAAAAAGACAAATTATAAAATATGCGACTTTTCTAAAACACAAACCTATAAATACTATAGCCTTCTACTTAAAAACTTTGTAAAAACCATTCACATTATTTCAACAAGTTTACCTTTCCCCATCATATATTTTTGAATCTGCAGAGGTAAGATCAACTGAAAAGTCACACACAACTAAACAAGAAGATTTCTATTTTCAACAAAAGAATATTTCAAAAATGCAAAGGTCCACTTGTTTTTAGTGAAGCTCACGTTTTTACAATCTGGATAGAAGGCTGAAGAAGAGATCATTATAAGAAGAAAAAAAATTACCCTTCAGTGATCAGATTAGTTATCTAAATACATGTTTCCAGTTAATTTACAAGCATCCATTTCAGCTATTTACAGATATAGATATCACATTAATGGAAGCAGTGACCATATTAATAGGAGAATAGGTTCTGAAGATCAATGAAATATTTTTTGAATGCAAAAACATTCCCATCTGTGCACAAACAAGGTAATTGTGGATGCAACAAAGACATGCTCTTGTTTTCAGACTCCTCTGAGATTCAAGATGGCTATTATAATCAGTCTAAAATGTATAGTTTGACACTGGTCTGAGATGTGTGATTAAAAGCCTGTGTGTTCAAGAAAATATGTGCAAAAACTCACTGTGTACAACACAGACTGAGAGTTCCTGAGAGGTGGAGAGCTACATCCCCCAGGATGCATAGAAATGTTCATTCATTTTGTCTGTCTATCTGTCTACTTATCTATCTATCCAAAAACAGATATATTGGTAGTCAGTAAAGTTATCTTCTTGTCTCATCTATTATGATCTATCTGGCAAAATATCCAAACACCTCCTGATATAACATCACGTGAAAGATGCATAAAATTAACTAATGTTGAATGAGGCAGGGGCTGGTGTGTCTTGTACCTGCACTGATTTTACAGGCATTACAAAAATCTATTATTACTTTGTCAATTATAAGTTCTCTGGAAGAGGGTCTCTTTTCATTCACTACTTTAAAGTTCTCATGATGTCGGATTTCTGAACAGCCTTATCCTAATGCACTTTTATTACCTTGATCATTGCAACTATTGGAGTCTTCAGTTTTAAACTGCAAGCTGTTCATACAGAGAAAATTAAACATTTCATCAACTACATATAAGGTGAGGCAAGGAAGACCTGCATGAAAGAACTTTATTAGGTCACACATTATTCTTGCTGAATATTATTCAAAGTCTGCCTGTACAAACAGTGTCCTTCAGTGTCCATATGTTTGTTTTTCTTGTTTTACTAATAGGATGACTTTGTAGCTCTGGCTAAGTACTCATCCATAAAAGAGCAATGCAAGAGCAATACCCTGTCTATTTAGTTCTGTTTGCTACAGCTAATAGCCAAACTGCCTGACACGTGCCCAGCTGCTGTACTGTGCAGCGCAGCTAATGAGGGCAGTAATTAGAGTGTGTTCTCAGCTATTTTAACTAACAGAAATGGGATGTCAGTGAGAGTCTTTGAGGAAACAGTCATAAGAAGTCTGTGCAAAAATTATGGGCAGCTTTCATTATAAAAAGCATTCTTCAAAAGGGAATATACTTAGTTACTGAAAAGATATGTTTTTCTAAACACAAAACAAAATCCCGACAAATCACGAAATATTTCCATTTATTGTGCACTTATTTTTTACACCCTGAGTTATATTAATATGACATGAATTCCTGGACATTTTTCAGTCACTGCCCCAAGGTAAAATCTAATTTAGATAAAAACCTATTTACAGGGAAAAAATGTGGAGAGTGATTGATGCAGGAAAAAAAAAAAAGGAAAGATTTAAAGATTTGATGCTGCTCTGTTTGGCTCAAGGTTTAGATGATTCTAAGAATAGCTTAATTCCTTTGACAAATAGTCTACAGATAAAATTATTTGGCAGGCTGATTGTAGTTTATGTCCTTACCAGAACAGAAGTTTATGTAGGTCATAATAAGCATGCTGCATTGAAAATTGAAGGTGCTAGTGGTGAATATTTACCAAATCAAAATTTTCTTACCTTTGTTGTCCTGCAATGTAAAATTGTGGTTATTTGCTGCCTCTGCTGTTAAACTGAAGTAGAATTGATGGCCATTTGGTGGGTCATCCTTATCAATTGCACTAATTTTTTGGATCACCTGTTTTGAGATACATCAGGGTTTCATTGAAGCATATGTACATGAGCAGGAAGGACACAACCTCTCTGTCACCTATCAATACATCAACTAGATATCAATTAGAACTCCCTCGAGTTCTACTCATCTTGCATTTTGATTTTCTAATCTCCTAAGCATGTAGGGAGAGTTGATGTGTGACTCAGCTCTTTACGTGTCCAAGATTTATTGGCCAAAGCAATGTTCTGCAGGGTCTGGGAGAAAGTTAGGTCCTGTCATTCACCAGAGCCTGGAGTAATAAACCACAGAGCAGTGGAAGAAGTGGGTGTTCTGGATGGCTCTTAGTGTAGTTATCAGTGACTGTAATCAATGTTGTAAACCTTACCAAGGAAATCGTGATGTTTTTTGAGCATTTGAATTAATATACTTTTCTTTTTTTTTTTTTTAATTTAATGAAAAACAGAAATGCACATCATAAGTATATAATTATTTTCTGGAATTTCATTACTTTTTTTAATTTCATTTTCTAAAATTCTGTCAAAATCTATCCCTAAAGAAAGTGCCACCATTACCTAAAATCCACAAAAATTGGAAACTCCAATTCTCTGGTCCAGTTCTGATCAGAGCACAGGGAAAACAGAGAGGTACAACAATAAGAGCGTGTGTAGTCTGTTTTTCTCATGAACACAAGCTAATAATCATAGTGGGGTCTTATCAGAATTTAAATTATGAGGCAATTTTGAAATGCGCCATAAACATCTAGCACAGGAAGGACAATGCACTGGATGAAGGCACAAAAGTGCAAAGTCTTCCAGGAAATATGTGAAATATGTGCAGCTGCAACATCTACTGGTTTTCTGGAAGTGGGAGGAAAGACTGAGAAAGTACCTGTATTTTGTGAGTTCTTCCGAAGTAGAGAGGAAAAGGCCAAACAGGAGGGACACCAAGGACAAACAAGTGACAGATTTAGTTAAGTCTAGGACCACTTGGGCATTTAGGTAGTTGAAAATATAGGGATAAAGACCAAAAATATATTCCCCTTGTGAAACTGTGTCCTCAAGGTCCGTACTTCCTAGGGGGTTAAAAGTGTGTACTCATATTCGGAATGGTGGACATTTAGTCTCAGAATAGCCTTTGTGTTACTGCTTCCCACTTCCCACAAAAATTAGGAAGAAGTATAGGTTCTCTAGTATTATTCAAAATTAGGTGAATTAAGGAAAATGTATCAGTTATACAAGTAAGAAAGCCAGAGATTTTAACATTACTATCCGACAACAGTTTTTATACCTGCATCTTTCTTACTGTTTGCTTGTATTGTTCATCAGAGCCTCATTTTTACTGTTATGATTTTTCTTTATCTTAAAGCTAAAAGGCTTTCATAAGCAATGGCTGATTATCTGGTGAAAATAAACATAAAGCCTATCAAGACATACCTGACCAGGCTGAGCATTTTCACAGACAGTTGTCTCGTACTCCATGGCAAACTCAGGGGCATTGTCATTGATGTCAAGGATTGTGATGGCTACATAGCCTCTCCCAATCTGTGCTGGATTCTCTATAGAAGAAAGTCCAATAAAACAATTAAAAGGAGATCCTTGCAATTTACTCTGAAGGTCATTATCTTTTGCATTTGCATTCTTCTTTTGGATATGCATGTCAAATCAATATAATTCCTCCCTCAAATACAAAGGAAGCTCTTGTCTTGATCTTCTGGAGCAACATTTATGTACTCCAGTTGCTTCTATTAACCTAAGATTTTACTCTCAAGATAAACTGGAAATCTATCTCACTAATCACAGCATTGAATCAAATTACATGGGAGGATAAGAGCAAGGTGATGTAAAATCATCACCAAGCTAGCCAGAACATCAGTATTCATACCGGAAATAGCATGATTATTATGGGTAATTTTTTTCTTCTGAATTTTAGATGAATCAGTCTATTAAGATGTCAAACCCCAAATTTTATCAGCTGTGGAAGAGAAAAAAGAGAAGGCTGCATTCTCAAGCAAATCCCAAAATATTTAAAATGGACACACAACTAAGTATTTCAATACTGTCATTAACAGGTTGAATACCTTAAATATGAATCACATCCTAAACTGATAAAAATCTCTAGCTAAACTATGAGTATGTTCAGTGTCCAATGTCATAATTTAACCTTAAACAGTAATTATATTTTGGACTAAGCATAGGGTCATTAGAGTGAGTGCAATATTTATTTTGCTTCTCTCTTGGAGCAGGGAAAAGAGTTGTTATAATCCTTTTCTACTAAAAGTGTTCTTGTGGTTAGAGCAGGACAAAATGAAAAACTTTACAAAACTTCTAATATGTATCTATATTTTTATAATGTACTGCAATCACATTTTAATAAATATTTTAAGCATTCAAATGTATTTTTTTTTAATATCACATGTGAAATGCCCGAGAAATAAGCTATTTTGACATCAAATTTTTCCACTGCTAAACTAAGCTTATTGAAAACCAAGCAGGCATGAATATAAATTAAAGCAGTACAAGTTTTCACTTGTGCTCCTAGACTCTCAAGTTTGTCAGGTATGCCCCTTGTCTACATCAACAGTTTTTCTACCACCCAAGGAAAATTTTTGGGTTTTATTTTGGGTTTTTAGACCAAAATTCTACTTGTGATAATACAAGATAAATTCACAGAGACACTAAATGATAAATCTTAACTTTCAGGTTAAATGTTAAATTAAGCTCACTGAAATCAAGAAGTGATGATTTTTACAATAGCAAGCCAGAGAACTGATAACTTTTTTATTATCATTGTCCAAAAGAGTAGTAATAAAGATGGTATTTGAAGATATAAATTCTTCAAATAAAAAAGCACTTCACAAAATGTATTCAAAGCAGAACAAGCTTAGGTTTGAACCTGCATTAGAAGAATTCTTATATCCATTTGAAGCATTACATTTTTTAACGCTTTTCATCTTACACCAAAAAAAGATACCAAGTACAAACTTACTTCTACAGTGGTCCCTTATAGTCAGGAAAACGAAACCACATTAGCACTCACATCCCTTTTCTTTATACCTTCTAAGAATGCTGTGGTTGACCAACAGCAATCAACTCTGAGTGCCCTCACTGAGATGGGGTAACCACTCTCCCCTATCTTCCATGTCACCTTTCCTGTGATGGCACTTAGTGTGAGACTGCTGACAGCATATTTCATCTTCCTTTGCACTTGTCTTTCAGAAGACAAAAGAATACACAAGGTGTGAAGCAAATGAAAGAGTAAACACTTAAACTGTCTCATTTTAAATTTTTTTCATGCAGATTTCTTTTCCATTAAGTAATATATTATTTTTTATCTGCCACAGTTTGCAACTCCCAGAATTTCTCTGAATGAAGCTCATCAAAACCAAGCCTGAAGCTTTACACACAAACTGTCGATAAAAATCTTTCTATGGATACTTACGACTTTCCATGGCCAATACTGTGATATTATGAACAGCATTAGTTTCCCTGTCCAAAGATTTGGCAGTTGTAATGACTCCACTGTTGGCATCAATATTGAAATACCTCTCCAGGTCTGTGTTTCGATCTATTGAATACCTGGGTAAAGGATGAAAGAAGCTTTTCATTTATCTTCAATTACAGCTTGTAAAAATATTTCACTGATGTCTTATTAGAGGGAAAACGTTTCCACTGTTTCCTTAGTTTGAGCATTGCTCAGTCCAGTTTCCCTGGGGCATTGAGAGAAGCAAAGCCACTTGCAAAGGTGAGAGAATTACACAGTGACTTGTGGGGACAGTGGTGGCCTCCACCCCCCAGGGTCATCCTAAGTGAGGTCAATTCCTCTGTCTTTTCTTTCTTTCTCTCTGCTGTAAAGCAAACGTGGGAATTAATCAAACAACATCCTTGTGAGAGCCAGCTAAGGAGAAGGTGAGCTGGAATTTGTGACAAGGCTGTACCAGCCAGGCACTGATCCCACAGGGCCTGGCAGTCCAAGCACCGAGCTTTCTATCACCAGCAGAAGAGCCCCTGAGTCACCCAGAGCTTCAGGGGAAGGGGGAAAAAGGAAAGATGATGCAGACTAGGGTCAAGGGATTGCACATCATCGCTGTCAGCTCACAATGCTTTACTGTCATTAGACAAACACAGGCTCATGCCCTTAACTCTTTGGCTTAATATATCTTTAGTTCACAATTTGTTTTAGGAAGGGGGGCTCCTTAGGAGCTCATTAGCAAACTGAAAATAGCATAAGAGAAAAGGTCAAAACACTTGTGGGTGATAAGTCAAAACACTTGTGGGTGATTTGCTTATATCCCTTTTGAGAGTAAGGGACAGTTGATTAGGCAGATTTAGATTTACAACTGGAATATTCTTGACATTAGATTTATTATTGGGTCAGATTCTTGCACTCTCATTTAGGTCAAGTATGTACTCAGAGCACTTTCCTGCACTCAGGATGAATTTAAATGTCTGAACCAGATCAAGCGTGACCATTGCAATTACTGACACACTGATGACATATTAGATTATTGATATAATATAAACCAAATTCTTTGAACAACATGGAAAGAAAGAATTATGCAAGACAATTAAAGAATGGGACTTCCTAGACACAGTGATCTTAACAAACTATTTGTTTGTTCTGTGTTGTAATATGCCATCTTCTTTACTGTATTACTGTGTTTTTATCTATCCCTCATCACTGTATAATCTAAATGCAGAGCCTTGTTACATAATTAGAATTGTTTTGCTGCCTTATTTCACAGTGAGAGAGAGAATAATGAGTCATGGAAACAACACTAACAGCAGTTTTTGTGGATTACTGCTTTCCCTCTTTCTCTTTCTCTTTCCTTCTTTCATTTTGTCTTAACTTTAGGCCATTTTTCACTTTATTTCTTGCCAGCACTGTTTATTTGGTCAGTGGTGCTCTACAGCTGCTTTGTGGCTGGCAAGTTTCCCCACGAGACTATACTTGTCACCTCTGCTATGTAGTCAATCTTGGCAGGCCTCGTAGCTGAGATTCAATCTCCTGCCAGATTTCCCTTAGAAATCCTTAGATTTCCCAATTATTAAGACTATCACTATGCAACTTGAAGAGTCAAAGTAGAAGAAGCAGAAGGAGAAGGAGAAGGAGAAGGAGAAGGAGAAGGAGGAGATGGAGAGATGAGAAAGACAAAAAGCAAGAAAGCAGTAAAGGAGGGAAACAAGGAGGGAGACAGGGAGGGCGGGAAGAAAAGCAAACAAGTTATATAAATTGGATGGCAGATCCTTATGAAACAAGGAGAAAAATAATTTTATACATAGGAAGCAAGCAATTTCCCTTATTTATAAGCATTGTATCCATACTCAAATTCTAAAAAAATATTTTAAATACATTTAATCCTTTAATTCCTCACAGCCATAGTACTTGAATATCTTTGAGCTGCAGGAGTTTTAAATCCTTTATTTAAGCTAGTTCAAACATCAGTAGTTCTCTGGTCCTTAAGAGATAACCTCTTATTTTCAAAACATTTATTATTTTCCCTAGTCCTTGGTATTGTCAAGGTTCTGTGCCTGATTTTGTAGCTTCAACATTTTCTGAATTGTAACAAATCTAGTTTTTAATCAGTATCAATATAATCCAATGTTTGGAAGTTGGAATACTTATTTAGAGATTAACAGTTTAAACTCCTTAAACAGATCATGAAAAGTTTTATGCATTAATCCTCCTTAGCACATTCCAATTTTAGGTGAACATGTTTCTGATGTATCATAGCATATGTAGAACAGCTTTAAATTATATGATTTTTCAGTACCTTTGACCATGTACATAGCAGGTTCACAAGCACATAGATAAAATCTCACTACTTTTCTTTTTTCTTCTCCCTCAAATTCCAAGAAACTTTGAAGCAGAAGGAATGTTCAAGATGTTAGTGGGTGATATAATTACTTTTTATGATGGAATTGCAAAAATTAACCAGATCAAGGCAAATAAACTCATCTTTATGTTTACACAGGAGTCAAAAGCATTCTGAGCATGGCCTGCATTAATGGAACTGTGCTTAAGCCTATTCTAAATGATTCTGGTAACCAGATATACACCAGATGCTAACATCACTGCCAGAAAATACTGCAACAGCAAAGATAAATTTCACAAGTAAATCCATGCCAAACATTCATCTAGGACTTGTTTATACAGGATAGGAATCAGCTATTTTGAATATGTTGCCAATATATAACGACAAAGATAGAACGCTTGCATCACCTCTAGGAGTGAAACATATGCCTTACTTTTGCAACATAGGATCTCTGCTTTAGAAATTACGCTAGATTCCCAAGCATTTTCAATGCATGAAAGGAAAGATTTAACATTACCAAAACAAGCGACACCCAAACAAGTACCCACAAAGATCTTTCCTATGTATGCCCTAAGTGAGCAATAAAAACAAATGAAACTAAGCACTTTTAATTGAGTGTGAGTTCCTCCCCCTGAAGGTGTTTAAATTCAGAGTTCCTAAGTTGTAACCATTACTCTCTAGATCCTTCGCATGCTCCTTTTAAAATTAATATTACTATTCTGCATAAGAAAAATGACAAATCACTCCTGATTTAGCTAAGGCGGTGGGTCTTTGCCCTTGGGCTCTGACCTTAGATACATGCAAACACAAGATTGAGAATTTGCGCTCTCTCATGGTTTCTTGGACATTATATTGCGGAAGATTTGCAGATTTTTCAGACACTGAAGACAAAGAGGGCCTTGACAATTTATGAATCTCCAATAATTGTACCTCTTCCCATTCAAATGGAAGATATTTGGCTGCAGGAAAACATACAAAATCAAAAGCCTTTAACTACCCTGACTAGAACAGAACGCATCTCATCCTGTCCACTTCTCTCATGTAAAGAGTTTTTATGAATGTTTCCTTCTCTGGGACCTCAGCTCCAGTTTCCATGTGGGAATTTATGTCCTATTACATTCTGATTCCTAATGCACATGTACTATGAATCATTATTCAAGCATACATGTATATTATAGATATAGTTTTTGATCCTGCTTAAGAAAACATAGCTTGCTATAGATAACAATAGACTCTTGCTAAGCTTAGAGAGGAATAAATATGAGCAATATTTTTAGGTGTTTTTTTCCATTTGGGCTTCTGAAATGATCTTTTCTTTGCTTCACAGAGATTAACTTTTTTTTTCAGAGTTAACTTTAATAAAATTTAAACCACGCAAACTCATAAAACATCTGAATGTCCCTCTGCAAGGGAATAAAGCTCATTAATTACTTTCACTGTAACCAAAGCCCATACCATCACATGAACAACTTCAATGCAAAGGCTGAATAAATAATTAAGAATTCTTACAATTACCTGACAGGACTGTTTGAGGCATCTGGATCATGGGCTGCTACAGTTCCAATTATAGTGCCAACCTTTGCTGCTTCAGACACCACCATGGAGTACAGATGTGAAGTAAACACAGGCGGCTCATCAACATCTTCTACAATTATCTTCACTGTTGTCATATCACTGAAGGGCCCCAGACTCAGGAAACGAGGGTCAACATGCATATTGGCTGCTTCTATCCTCAAGGTATAGCTTGTCTTAGCTTCAAAATCCAGCTCCTATACAAGCAAAATTATTTTGAAATTTTATTATTCAGTGATGTTGACGCAAAACTGTTTTCCTTAAAACTTTCAGTAAGTACAAAATGAAATGACCTTTGCCATTTGTATATAACCAGCACTTTTGACTGACAGGCCATAGTTTTTGGTTCATTTTTCAGCTTTCTCAAAACACTATTTGCAATGTCTCACTATGAATGTTCTGCAATGACTTTAGCAATAAAGATTGTTCCACCTTGTGAGTGAAACAAATTTATAAGATAATGGCAAAACTTTCTGTAACTTCTGTGAGGACCAAATTATCACTCATTATTTCGCTATTGTGAATTAATACTTTTTTTTTGTCTTATAAATGTTTTATCTAAGCTAATGGCAAATACAATGTCACACACTAACCAGACATAAGAACTCAATATAATCTTTACAGGTTTCTTACAGGTGAAAACACCTCATTCTGAAGATTTTGGGTGGGATTTGTTTTGTTTTAAATTTCTTTTGAATTTCTTGTTTTTTGCATAGTATGCGGATTAACTAAACAATTTTTTTCTCCAAACTCTTATAAACTCATGTAGAAAATGTCACAATGACTTAAATGACACTGCTTATATCACAACAATTTTGTACTGAGATGCAGTCTGGAGATTGTTTTGGTTTTTTTGCTTACTAAGCAAAATACACATAATTTTTATACCTTCCTTCTGTTTTAATTCTCTTCAATGGAAGTACAGTTTCTTTTCAAATAAATACTTCATTAGAATCAAAAATTACCCCCCACAACAAATGAGATACCTATGATCTGAGGATATTCAAATTCTCCAGAAAGAAGAAAATTATTTTTGAGGAAAAAAGTCATTTTAGCTCACAGGCCATTACTGAAAGAAAACATACAGTTAATATTAGAACCATTTACCTTGTATCTATAGTCTTAGTTTGTCAGCTTGCACCAAACATCTAGCCAACTATTCGTGAGTAATTCCAAGTTTAATCATTAAAAACAGCAGCAAAATACCCAAGCACTTCTAAAGCTGCAGTCTGGTTACTCAACTATATCTTCAAATTATAATTCCGAGTGTATAAAACAGATTAAAAATGTTTTTCTGCAGTTCTGCCACTGAATACATCACAGGGATCTGAGATGTGCTTGCAAATTAATCCTCCAGCATCTGTGAAACATTCCAGTATTCACTCAGAGGAGCAGCAGAGGTGAAACACACATCTGTTGACCTACAAGGGCCCGAGTTCTCCATCTAGTTACAGTCGGATAAATCCCAAATGAGCATCTTAAAGTCAGCAATTATGTTGATGCTATAATACAGCTGCAAACAGTCTAGATTTGGATATGAAAAATGAACGGCAGCACAGCACACTCAGAAAGGCACTGAACTTTTACTAACTCTGTGTGGCAGCAAAAGGCTTCTCCAAATGGGAATACATGTGATTCTCATATTATGCAAGCACTTACTTCTTGCACTGAATCAAAGCCGCAGTATCCATAGCTTTTGGAAAACAGATATGCTGAAATAGAAAGTTTGTTTGGATACTGGTCCCCGTACTGGATGCAACTGGTCAGTACTCATTAGTAAAGCATGTTTAATAGTTTTTTTAATTTATTATTATCCCTTTGGTTTTATGTTTAAAGTACATGTGTTATGAATCAACCTCACAGACATAATGCAAATGCAATGTGATGTTGGAATGATGAAAAATGCCTCAGAAACTTCATTCTGTGGTCATAACATTTAGGCAAGTGATATGACCAGTTGAGCAGCAAGGTTAAAAGAGGACAAACAAGCACACAAATATCTTAAGATATCACACTACCTGATAAAAGCAAACTATTAATTAAAAAATTATTACCTGAAAAAACAGCATAAAAAACAAGGAAGTAATAACCTGAAAAATGTCAAAGGCAAAAGGCTAACATTTGTTGAACTAAAAAAACCCAAAAACCAAAAAAAAATATACCAAAACCGGAACTCCTTATCAATAAACAAAAACACTGACCCTTTTGTAAATAGTATATTTTCAGTCAGAATGTACAAAAGCATGTAGTGGAGAAAGGAAAGCTAACTTATCCTCATTAATGAGTGGTATCTGTTGAAATTGTGTGATTGAGATTGCAATAATACTTAATCAAATACATGGAAACATATCATGAGATTGCTTCTTCTGACATACTGTCAACAGCACAGTCCTTCAAAGTTAAAAAAAAAATCATGAAATTTCTGATTTAATAGACAAAATGTATAACATATATATAATCTGGAAGATTATATAAATTTTGATTTTATTTTAATAGACTACCACAACAAAACAGAAATACTACTTAAATTTATTTCAAGACATCCCCATGTTTCTATATTGATTAAAG
The DNA here is from genome assembly GCA_008694505.1 of Cyanoderma ruficeps. NCBI lineage: Eukaryota > Metazoa > Chordata > Aves > Passeriformes > Timaliidae > Cyanoderma > Cyanoderma ruficeps. The sequence goes on along the minus strand of VZDJ01007755.1, from coordinate 23,583,844 downwards.
AAGACAACTTTAGAACTTTGTTAACTGAAATCATAAGGAAGTGTTTGTTCATATGAATGTTTATTATGAAGGAGTGTGAGACTAGTAGGGAATTTACAAAAAATACACATTCATTAGAAAAGTATTTTCTCATAGAGGATGAAAAATTAACAGGGGTGTATATGCACGTTCTAAGCAGTCTTACTTACTAACTGCACATTCAACCTTCTCTAACTTATCCATGTACATCTGAGAAAATCACCATATGGTCTTTAGTGTGATTGTAGCAAAATTCTTCCAGGGAAGATATCAGCTGGTGAGTGCCTGTTTTTCACCACTCACTAGTAAGGGAGTTTCCATAACTGAAAGAAGTAATCATCTGCTCTCAGCAACATGAATCCTTCCCTAGGATTCTCTCAGATATCTTCTGGTACCCAATGCTGCTGGCAGTATTCAAAATATCCTTGTTAATGAAAAATAATTTTTAAAAACCGAATCTATGTGCTTATACAGTGGAAAACAGCTTGTGTTTAGAAGAGGGTAATTATGGATTGACAAATGGATTTTACAAGTGATTTCATTGCAGTGGCAATAATGTTATTTTTGGTTCTTTCTAGCAGAGTCTTTCTTCTGTGGGGTGTGGCAATGTCTACAAAAGCTACGGTTATGATCCTCAACCTGTTGCTCTAAGATATACAACCTCAGATCCTGTGGGGAATACAGAGGTATCAATCAGAGTTTGAGGCAGAATGTAATCTGGGAAAAACAAACAAAATATCTAAGGTATGATTAATGTGCAAGAGCTCTTGACCTGACATGAATATTTCAATTTCTTAGCTAATATAATGAAGAAATTGCATGTTACACACTAATGAAAGACTGAGAAAGCGAATGAAAAATGTTTTCTTTTTTTGTTTCTTCTTATCTAATTATCATTGGTGTCTGTTATAGAGAGAGCATCATTTTAATGGCTTTTGGATCATGCCTTCATTATTTCTTGCTATAACAAAAGCACGAGATTCCAGTGATGGAACACCAAGTTAACAGACTGCAAATCACTACATCAATGGTGAAGGTTAAATGGACAATGTATACTTCAGTCCTTCAGTACAGTGAATAGAGATTAACAGCTTCATTAATATCTGTGCATTAGTATTATCTGATTAGATCCTGTGCAGGATCCATTAATCTTTCCTTTTGTGAGGTCTGTCTTTTTTTTTTCTTCTTTTGCCTTTAAGGGGTACGAATTCTGTCCTCTCTGAAGGAAATTGCAAAACAAGTCTTCTATTTTAGAGAGGCTGGATATGAAGTTATAACTCACAGAAAGACCATTTTTATAATGTTCATTTTTATTGCATGGTAACTTTGTAATAATGTACTTTTCAGAGGTGAAAATCCCATTTTTAAGCCCAGTTGAGGTTTTATATTGAAAACTGCAGTACATCAAACAAATGCACACAATCTCTCAAAGGAACCAGGGAAGCCACAAATTCCTACATTGTAAACTCTGTTACAGAATTGAAAGAAAAATTTCTAGCTAAAAAAAAAATTAAAAGAAATGTTAACAATAATGGAAATATAGCTTTTCACTCAAAAGCTTATGCATAAACCCTCTCCTCCCCCACCCCCATTTTATAATTGCCAATTTTGCTTTTAGAATGAACTCAGGTTTTAAAATTATCTTCTAGCAGTCAATTTCTATAAGAAAGTACTTTACAATATTATTTCTCCCTTTAACATTCATACCGATTGGTGATCTTGGTGATAGGGCTGTGTACTGAGGGTGAAAACAAAGGCAAACTGAGCAAGTACTCTATCATTGGAAATCTTAATGCTTCTCACTTTCTGCAGTAAGATATTACAACCCTCACTCTACAGAGTATTTAGGAGTTTTTAGTCCTTTTTTTCCCTCCTTAAATCCACCAAAATCTCTCCGCAGACATCCAAATAGCTTGAATCACATCTCATAACATTTCAAAAAGTCACATAAGAGAATATAATATATATATATATATATA
>VZDJ01007755.1:23514371-23581832 GCA_008694505.1 Cyanoderma ruficeps | reverse complement strand
ATATATATATATATATATATACACCTTTCAGCCTTTTTTATTATTAAATTACCATAACTACTTCAAGAACCAAACATTTAGTAAAAGTGTAGGTGGATACAGAGCATCATGTTTTTATCTTTAGATGTTCTGCTACTAAGCTATTAATATTACTGCAGTCTAACTAGCCTGAAACTTTGTGGATAAAGTGAGATCTGTACTTAGATGATGCTTTTTTTAGTACACTATTTCTAGGAATAGTGCTTTGAAAACCACAAAAAATAAGGGTTTGTGTATGTACTTTGCTTAGAAGGCAAAGCCAAGACTCCATTCATGTGTATTATGATCAGGATTCTGACAAAAATCACCATAAATTCACTTCAAAATTGTACATGAGTTTGCATGGACAATTCAGAATCTGTTGTATTAAATGACTGAATCATCATTCGCTTCCATAAGTGTTTCTTTAATTCTAAGATTTCCACTGCAGAGGAAAATCTGACACATTTTTTAAAACTCCAATATATGCAGAAAAATTACGCTTTTTCTCCAAACACCCTCACCACTGTGAAATTGAGTTATGCAAATGATCTGAGTCCTTACTAAGGGAGCATTGATAGCAGTATGTAAATTACAAATGAAACTACAGGAAGGAATTGATCGTACTCTACAGATGGAGAACTGAGTCACAGTGTGAACAAAGAAAAAATTTTGAGATACTTCTAAGAAATATAAATGCCTTATTCCTTTTCATAAACTCTACAATTCTTTTTTTTTTTTCTGAAAAGATCACATAAGATGGACGTTTTCATATATCCAGCTTAAAGGTAACTTACACATCTAGTTTAATTTTACTTTGGAATTGGCAGCCCATGGCTTCGACTGTGCACCCTTCACTGAGTTAAAAATTAGCCAGGCTCAGAGAGTTGGTAGTGAATGGAATTACATCCTGTTGCCAGCCAGTCACCAGTGGTGCTCCCCCAGGCTCAGTGTTAAGTCGAGTCCTGGTTAATACCTATAAATAATCTGGATAAGGGAATCAAGTGCACCTCAGTAAGCTTGCAGGCAACACTAAGTTGGGTGGGATCAGTGATGTGCTGGAGGGCAGGAAGGCTCTGCAGAGGCATCTGGACAGGCTGAGGGCTGAGGCCAATTGTGTGAGTTTCAACAAGAAAGTGTATGTTTCTGCGCCTGAGTGACAACAACCCCTGCAGTGCTACAGGCTGGAGAGTGGCTGGAAAACTGCCCACCAGAAAAGAAGCAGGGGATGCTGATCACGAGCCAGCATGTACCCACGTGCCTCAGGAGGCTAGTGGCCTGTATCGCAACCAGAGTGTCTGGAAGGACAAGGGCAGCGACTGCCTCGATACACTTGGCAGAGGTGAATGGGTGAGACCACACCTTGAGCCCTGTGTCCAGTTTTGGGCCCCTCACACAGGAGATGTTGGACTGCAGAGAGAAGGGCAATGGATTTGGTGAAGGGTCTAGACAATAAGTTGTCTAGGGAACGGCTGAAGGAACTGAGGTTGTTTAGCTTGGAGAAAAGGAGGATCAGAGGGAAGATTATTTTCTAGAACTACACAAAAAAGAGATTGTAGAGAGGTGGGGGTCAGCCTCTTCTTCCAGGTAACTAGGGACAACACAGCCACAAGATGTGCTAGGTAAAGGTTCGGGCTGGACATCATGAAGACATTTTTTCACTGAAAGGGTACTTAAGCTTAGAAACAGACTGCCCAGGGGATCATCATCTGTGGAAGTGTTCAAGAAATGACTGGATGAAGCACTAAAGTTTAACTGACATGGTGATGTTTGATCAAAGATGGGACTTGATGAATTTGGAGGTCTCTTCCAACATTAATGATGCTATCTTATGATTCTATTCTCTTCTATTTTATGATTTACCACAGAGACTGTGCTGCAGTGCGGAGATTAGCCAAACTCTCACATTATTGGCAACATTAGAATTGTAGCATGAACTGCTCTGAACAGGGTAAAAATAAGAAAGATTTCTTCTGTTTCATTTGAGAAGTGAGAACTTTTCATTTATTTGTTAGCATTATTTAACAAAAGAGAAAGTGAGTAAATAAAGAAGTGGGAAGATTTCCACAGGGACTTGAAACTGCTAGGCAACAAATTGTATGAATATAGCAGGTTACAGGAAAAAACCCTTATTAGCTTTTCTACCACTTTCCCAACCTTCACTTAAGCTGAGAATACTACTTATGGGTCTCCTTCACTTGTTATTTATAACAACTTCTGAAGAAAGAAGAAAGACAAAGAAAAAAGAAAGTCAAAGTTTGTCTTCTAGAATTTTTCATATCCTATTTCAGGTAATGAAGTAGCTGAAAATAGCCTAAAAATGATTTGCACACTTTTATATATCAGCGTAGATACATGCCGAATACATTTTTTGCATACGAAATCATGGCACTTGGTTATCTCTCTGTTTCAAACCAGATCATTTTCCTGCAATTTTTGCTTATCCCTGGGCTTTTTTTTTAATATTCCATAAAACGAATATTGTGGAATAAAAATAAAAAAAGAACATTAAAATCCATCTTTACACAGTGAATTCTTAAATCTCACTTCTCTTCCTACAGTTTTCTTTTCTTTCTTACAAAAACTCTCTTTTTTAAATTTAATGCTACTTATGTGTTAAAAGAAGTGTTAGTTTTGAGTGAGGAAGTCAACTTTCAAAATTGTCTTGAAGTGGATATCCTTCTAAAAACAGAATGCAAAATCCTCAGCTTGTGTGTGGAACTCAGCTAACCAGGTGCCAAACTTTCTCCAACAACACCCAGCTCAAAAATGAATGGAGAAGTGCCTTCAGCTGCTCAGAGTTACTGCTGGTGATTTTCATGCCCAGCCTGCAGAGCTTTATGTACAATTGCAGCAGAAGTATGCAAAACTAAAGCACCCATTTGCATTTAGAACCAAAGCGTGCCTTTTCATAAGTCTTTGCCTTGGCATTTTACTGCCTGATGTGTACACAGACATGTCATCTGAGCATATCAATAATCAGAAGTTGAAAAGGATAGGCATGCATTTTGAGGTGGAGCTGTTTCTCAATGACTCAGCTGACTTTAGGACATGAAAAGGAGAAAGGTAATTGCACTCAGAAGAGTACAGAAGAATACTCAGACGAGTACTGTGCTGGACAGTAAAATTTTTAGGCAGATTCCAGGCTACAAACTTAATTTCTTCCCTGATTTCTTACTAACAAGCACACATTATCATGCAGGGATAACCTAACCTCATAATGATCTGGCAGGAAAGGTTCAGCCATTGAAACACACTTAACCTGCACATGCAGTTGTTAATGGTCTTTAATTCAATTAATTGTCCAGAAGAGAGTGCAATTGCCTGATAGGCACTGTGCTTCAGTTCCTCACTTCTATCTTAGACAATGTGCTCTACAGGGTTGGCAGGGAGGGTCTTTCATCACTGGGCAAAGCACAAGCATCCCTGGAGTCAAAATGAAAATCTAGGGACACTCTGAGGTTTGGGAGGTGGCCCTCAGCGTGGGGCATCACCTTTGGGTATGTCAGAGTGTTGAGTTGGGGTGAAGGGCAGTCAATTTTCCCCACAGCAGACCAGGGCTGTGCTTTGCATTGGTAGCTGGAAAGGCATTGACAACATGCCAGTTTTTGGCTACTGCCAAGCAGTGCTGGCACAGCATCAGTGCTGTCTCTACAACATTTCCCACACAGATGGGCAAGATCTTGAACGGAGACACAGCCAGGACTGTGGACTCAAACTGACCAAAGAGGTATTCCATGCCATAGGGCATCTGCTCAGAAATGAAACCTGAGAAAGGCAGGGGGATGGAGCAGGGGAGTGGGCATTTGTTATTTACAGCCTTTGCCTTCTGAAGCAACTTCTACCTGGACTGAAACCCTGCTTCCCAAGAAATGGCTGGGCATCTCCATAAGGAATAAGATCTTCTGGCTTTTCTCTTTGCTTGGCATGTATGTGACCTTCAGTTTTGCTTTCATAAATTGCTCTTATCTTGAACCACAAGGTTTTCTCCATCTTATTTTGTCACACTGTCCTGCTGAAGAGGGGGTGATAGACTGGCTTGGTGGGCACCTGGCACTAGCCAAGGACTACCTACCACACAGTACGGAGGTATAAAAATTATTAACAAATTAGACCATCAACAATTTGCACCCTTTTAATGTAGTCCAACAGCTATTTCATAGAGCACTTCTCTGGACGAATATTCAGAAGTGAACAGTCCAGCTCTCTAGCTAAAATGATTATAGAAATAACGAATATCAATTATTTGGCCCACTGTATAGCACTGAAATCAGGATAGTCCAGGAACAAATACCATGACTACTAAACCATACTAAAAAAATGGAAATTAACTCAGCAGTTCTCATATTAGATCACTGAAGACCTGGACTGATTCAGTACTGCTTACTATGGCACTGGTAAAGGTACTCCCTCTAGGATAGGCACATTTCTCCCAAATCCTCGCCCAAAAACTTTAAATGAGCAGACTGAAGGAGCCACATTCAATTTGGCTGTTGAACAAAAAGACTACTAACTTCTCATCACTTGTATTTCAAACATGCTAAGCAGAAGTACATTTTGTGAGAAGCCTAAGATAGTTTTCTTTTTTTTTCCTTTAAAACAGATGATTCACATTACACATATTATGATTGTTCAAGGGTGATCATACTTCACTTGTTGTGACATCTATGGTTGATTACCAGCTCTCAACAGGTGTTAAGGACATCAAAGAATCAGCCCGTTGTTTTGAAACACCTTGCAGTCCTAACTTTTTTCAAAGAAGAAATATAACTGAAGCTTTCTATTGTTTGAGGAATTGATACACCCGAGAAGAGAAAAAAAAAAGCCCAACACAACAAGACGAGACAAAAAAGCCCCCCAACCGATAGGTAAAGTTCACACAAAGATTAAAGAATACATAGGGAAGAAAAATCTGTTATGGAATAATAATAAGTACAAACATAGGTCCTTGTTTGGAAACATAGTTACATGTATTCCAAAATGCCAAGTCATTCCCACATTTTAAGGATGATAAATTTTTGAGGAATCCATTCAGTGCAGGTAGCTGGATAAACTAAGTGGCAGTGGGAGATGCAGGTTGAGCTCTGAGTGGGAACTCCAAGCCCTGAAATACCACCCTTTGCATAACAAAGGTCACAGGGACCTTGCCAAGCATTCACACATTAGGAGTAGGAAATTATATGAGACAGTCTTCAGAGGTGTTGTATTTTTTTACTGTTCCAAAAATTTAAATCTTTTTGAAAAACATTTCAGCACATCTTTACTTTTTGAAAGGTTAGTCCAAAAATGTGTTGCAGCAATGTAAGAAAGCTTAGTTTTAATAATTTTTATCAACATGATTTTTCAAGGTCATAATGTTTCCTAACTGCATATGTACAAAGTTATGAAGAAAAAAATACTTATTTAAAATTTTCAGGGTTTTTTAAATACTATTTTTTAATAATACATGATCTTGCAAACCTACTACTTTTACTGTTACATATTTTTAAATTAATAATGTATGCTTTCTGAATAGTACCATCTCAGCCAAAGACATTTAGATAATTATTTTTAAAGTTAATTTCAGGATCCATTTTTTTATTTTATTTGGAACTTCCATTTTTGCTGCAAGATAAATTTTTACACTTTCTACTATTTAATACAAAGACAAATGAGACTAAAGTTTAGATTCCATTCAAATGCAGTGCTTTAAAACATCCTCCTCACAAAAATACAGGTCTCGTCAAAGAAAATGCAGAATATTTTTCAGCATGAGACATTTAAAACATCAAAATCACACAGTAAATTCAAGATTAAATATACCAATGGAAACATTTACAGCAGACAAGGTTCTTAGGAACAAAAGCTCATACCCTCATTACCTGGTCCCATCTTGAAGAGATCCAAACAGAAGAAGCGGCTAAGATCAGACTCACCTTCTGAATAGTTATGATTCCCTCCTGGGTGTCTTTGTCAACAGAAATTTTGAATACTCCCAAACCATCACCATCCACAATCTTGTACTCCATTTCGGCATTAGGTCCAACATCTGCATCTGCAGCTTTTATTCTGGCCACCACAGAAGCCACTGGCAAAGACTCTGGAACATTATACTGATATGATCCTGCAAAATTTAAAAATTTAATGAATACAGAGTCTTCTGGGACTGAAAGCCAAAACCAGAGAAATCTAGCCTTCTTAAATCCACCTTCCTTTAAATTGTGTGCCTGAACATCTACTCAGGCTACAAGAATATATTCTTCAGTTTTGAAATAAAATTGTCCTTTCGGCTATGTTTTCTTTGTGATAGACTCTAAGTACAACAGGCATGTTCTTCTTCTTATGACAAGAGAAGTACACGGCAATGATACAAAAATAAAATTCAGAACTTAAATGCAAATCATGATGTGAGTGCCTGATAATACAGACAGTTTTACTTTGTTTTCCAGCAAAGAGGAACGAAAAGCAAGCAAAATAATGTCTATTATTATTCTACAGCTGTATATCTTGATTAGGCTGTTCTCAATCTGAATATCACTAGAAAATAATATATATTAATTTCTTTAACAGTAAGTTCACGATCTTGAGAATTTTAGCGTTTTTTTATTCAAGCACAAAATGATATATATGCTGTCAAAAGCATATCAGAATGTATTCTGTAGCCAATAACACCCTCACCTTCAAAAACAACTTCAGTTCTTCTATTATTATTTCAAGCAGTTGGTGGCTTGAAATAACAGGAAATCTATTATGTACAGATCTATTTTTTCCATCGTTGTAGCTGAGGCTGGAGCTGACATGAATATATCCTTCGCATTGCTTTAATTCTATGTTACCACATAATTTTATTATTTTTTTTTTATTTATTAAGAAAAAAAACACCCCAGACAGAACACTATGAATAAACGAAGCTCTTTTGGTTTGAGCATACAACTGTGTTGCTCCATTCTCTAGGCTAGGATGAGAGCCACCATGGTCACAGAAATCAAATGGAGGGAAGGTGACTTCCCAGCTCTTTTGGGATTAACTCTCACTGTAAGCACGTGGCAATGCCCAAGGAATACGAAGGATAAGAGAATTCTGAAGTCTAACTGGCAAGATCTAAATATCTGCTAGAATATATTTTTTTGTCTATTTATTCATACAGAGGAAGCAAAATACATTAATAAATGTCCCTGCTGCTGCACATCATTTCAACTGATCTGGTGATACGGGTTAACACGTGGCCAGAGTCTTATAAACCACGTGTTAATGTATCAATCTTTGAGGGTCCAGCCCTTGCAGATTGGCTTAAAATAATCTTAGTGAGACTGTCTTCACAAGTGTTTTGTAAAGCAAAAGGCTTAATAAATGAAAAATATCAAAATAACAAACATTACGGAAAACAAATGAAACGTCCTGCACATGTGTCCAAGAAAACTTCTGACACCTTGCTAGAAACACTTCAAAAAAGCCCTTTACTTCCTTTGGGCTCCTTCCTAAATTACTGAATGTTTTAGGAGGGACAGTTTGGCTTTTGGCCCAATGAAATTAACAACAGGCTTTGAGTTACACTATCAAGAGCCCAATCCATACTCCTGTGCTGGCACTGAGCCAATTACAATGAGAATAACACAGAACGTTCTAGTTAAACTTCCTGAAGTGTCTAAAGGTAAACTGAAACTCTTTCCCTATTTGGAAACAGCTGGTGGGGGTGTGGGGGGCATTACTACAATATGGTATGCATGAGGCAAAGAAAAACAATGTTTTCATAATAATAATAATAATAATAATAATAATAATAATAGTAATAGTCTTGCATTCAGTGTTTAACAAAGTACTCAACATGGAAAATAAGCAACTTTTGTTTAGAAATATCACAGTGTGTACAGAAAATAGCGGTGTTTAGGAATCGTATTACTAGTCAGGTATTTACAAAGAAACTTACTGCGTGGGAAGCGGGGCGGGTTGTCATTAACATCCGTCAGGGTAACAGTTACAGATGTAGTCCCTGACAATCCCCCATTCTGCCCGACCATGTCCTTTGCTTGGATAACCAAGAGGTACTGGTCCTTGGCTTCTCTGTCCATATTGGGAAGGGCAGTCTTGATAACACCTGCAGAAAGACAAGGTGTCAAGGATGGCACAGGCAAAAATATGCTACTCTGAAAGCTGAGTTTGCCTGTAAAAGGTAACAGCGGATCAGTGATTGCAACAAGAGTGGAATGAATTAATTCCAACACTAATATAACAGGTTTTGACTAGGAGTTGCACTGACATAACATAAGCTTATTTTAAATAGTCACCAAACCCACCAATTTTTATTTAGTACTAGATTCATTGGGTAATGCTGTGCATGATTGTGTTTTCAAAGTATCTTTTCCCTGAACTGGTCTTCTAAATGTCTTGGCTAACACTCCCTTCCTCAGAAGATGAAATCTTCTGTATTTGATTTCCCACTCTTTTAGTGCTAGGAAGAACAGAATATTCTGCATTCATTTTTAAAAATCTAACGCCAAGATTCATTTCACTAACTTTTGAATACCTATTCAAGTCATTAACTCTTACCAATACTGATAACGTGCCACTTTGGAGATGTATGTAATTATCTTCTTTGGCCATATATTGGGTTGACCAATACCCACTTCTGAATCATTGGCATAATTAAGAGATTTTTTAAATTTATTAATGAAATACTTAAATATCTGAAGTAGTTTTTGTTATGTCCATTTGAGGATCTGTATAATTAATTAATTAATTAGTAATTAATTGATATGAAATGAAAACTACAAGAAAATTCCATGTCTCATCTTTTCAGCTATGCTGATATACATAAAAAAAATGCCTTCTCAAAACATGATGATTTTATGAATATTTCATGCTCAGTACATAGTACAGATGCTAACCCTGATTTCCAAAGAGGCAGCCATTTGCTTCTCCAGCACTTAGTGTCAGCAGTAAAAGAAACATAAACAAACTAAATAAAGAAGAGGCACATTGGGACACATAGCTCTTCATCTGCTATTTGTTGAACGTTTGCTTAGAGTTTTATTCATTTTTTTCCCTTATGAATGATGCACTTGCCATTAATCACCTCTGGGTGGAAACATTTATTTCACAGACTGCCTGGCACTACTTCAGGACATGTAAAAATATAATTACAAGGCATGTAAAAATATAATTATTATACAATTTAATAGTCTTATTGTTTTTACCTTGCTTTTCTTAGCATGCTTGTTTTTCTGTTATAGTAAAATTACCAGGCAAAATTACCCAACCATTTGGAAGCACACTGTCATGCACACAGGAAATTTGAGTATCACATCAAAGTGATGAAAATGTATGCAAATATTTCAGTCTGAATTCTTCAAGATTTTTATTTAGCAAAAACTACCATATTATTCTTCAAGGGTTGCCTGCAGTCATTATCACAACATACATGGTACATGAACACACATGGAGAGGGAGAAACAGAGAGAAAATCAGTACAAATCCTACTCACTGAAGGGAAAAGGACAGTGCTATATATCCCTGCTGAGCATGGAACTTGCAATATGAAGATAATTATAGTACTTCTTTCTGTAAATTTAGATGCTGTTAAATAGAGTGTGACTTTTTGGTCACAACATTGGGACTCAGGTGTGATTCACATCACAGATTTTTTATGGTTAAAAGGGGTTTGTTTGTTTGTTTGTTTTTTTGTTTTGTTTTGGTTTTTTTTGTCTTTTGCCTCAACTTGGTTATATCCAAAATGAAGATCATAACTCTTCTCCTTGTAGGTGTAAGTGAAGGCTCAAGCACTAAACTGCAATGAGCAGAGCAAGAACCTACTTTCCTGATTTATTAAATAATATAGCAGAATGGGCAATATTTATTAAACCAACAGAGGATTAAAGGTTGCATATTGTTGTGGCTTAAAAATATTCACAAAATTTCAAGAAAATTGTTTCAGAAAATTTCAAGAAAGTTTCACCAGTAATATGCTTTGAAAGTGGTAGCAAAATATTATATCTGATAGGCATAAGAAGCACAGTGTTTTCTTCTTGAAATTAATAAAGAAGGAATTCATATCCCACAACAAAACTTCAGTTTGAAAAGTAGAATGGAGAGTAATTGTGCCTCAAACCTATTTTTATGGAACCAGCTATGTGACACGTAGATATTTCTGAAATCTGAAAAAAACGTTTAATGTATTTTGAAATTTTCACTGAAAAGAGAGATGACAACAGGCAGCAGACCAAGCAGCTGGTAGATTGAAAAGATAATAAATTCTATTCCAGCAAAGTCTGTGTATTACATAGCTCAGACATGTGGCTTTCATAATCGATTCTAAAGAATAAAGGATTAAAAGATCAACAAAACCCAAATGTATTCAATTAACCAAGAGGTCATATTAGTAAGTTTCTAGCAATTTTTAATGCACATTTTCCTCTTTTTCCCAGAATTACTGCAAAGGGTTTATATAAATGTACCTGTTTTGGGCTCCACAGAGAAGTAAGGCTGTCCTTGCAATATGCTGTAAACCACTCGAGCACTGTTGCCATAAGTAGGATCATCTGCATCGGTGGCTGTCACTTGAACCACAGAGGTACCTGTAAAATGTTTGAGGGACTATTTCACATGAAAGAAAGAAAAATCTGAACTACATTTTCTCATTATGCTGTGCCAATACATATCTGAAACAGTGTGAAGTGGTTTTTTCACAAGTGTTCATCATTTCCATGCTGACTCTGTTTAGTGTATCAGGTTCTATTTGTAAACTAGTAGTATCAGCTATTACAGAATTCCATCTTCCCAAATAGTCACAGGCATTGACTCACAGCAGTAAAAATCATCTCACTCATTAGCTCCTCCTCTCTATCTCTCCCTTTACTTGGTGGAGTATACGTCAACAAAATTTCTATAGCAACGATGGAGCCTGAAGTCTCTTTGAGTATGGAATACAGTAGTAGTAGTTTTCCTTTTAAGAGAAGTCAGCATGCTGAAATTGTAATGACTCATTAGAAATTCAAACATATATTCATATATATGCTTTACCAATTTTGATAAATGTGCACAAAATTATCATTAGCCTATAAAATTATTTACTGCTTCATAAACAGATGGCTGAAGAGTTTCTTTCTCAGCTCAGAGAAAAGCTGGTGAAAGCTGTCTCTACATTCCTTTAAAAACCAGTAATTCCCTTCAATATGCAACACTGATTTCCTTCAATATATCTGCAGTATCAGTTGTGGTAATCTATTGCATAAAAATTCCTTGAGCAAGAAATGTCTCTATGTTGACAGGAAGAAGAAAGCAAAATTTCTAACTGGCTGATAGGAAGGTTATATTTTGTGAGGACCTCATTCTGCATCCAGCTCCTATTCATTATGTTCTCCATGTCAGTTCCCATTTGTTTTGTTCTGTACAACAGCTTCCATGGTGTATGCTGAGAGCAGAATAAAATAACAGCCAGGAGTCAGGGCCTTGGCCATGGTCACCACCCTTTGATAGACAGAAAGGATTATTTTTTCCCACTGGCAGATTGTCTGGAACATTCAGACCTTCTACTCAACAGCCCAGGGTCCCATTTGGAGGTGAGATTGCAAATTAATATTGTAGCAATTTGGCAGATGCCCAGTAAAGGTCTTCAAGAGAAGATTGCTTCATAGACTTTATTTAGACACATGATTAGAGAAAAGCATTTGTTAAGCACAGTGTTCATTTTCTGAAAGAACATATTTTCGACATGTGAAAATGAGACCAGCAAGTCTTGAAATCACTTTTTTAAGAACAAACTGCAATAGCAAGTGTCCAGGGCGAACTGAATATAAATAGTATTCTGGTCAGTTTCACTTGGAACTTTCAGGAAATGGGAGAAAGTTCTGAAATTCCTTTTATCTAATATAGTATATCTCCCATCCATTTTCCTCATCTTTTCCACTCTCAGTTAAGTAGAACATCATAAATGGAGCCTGGGACTGGGCTGAAAGTTTGGAGGGAGAATTAAGTGCAGCACTGCATAAAATGGAACAAAGGATGGGTCCTGCTTGAAGGAAGCCTGACCAGAAATGATCATTCTTAAGATAAATTTATTCAGGTTATGGCCTAGCTGGCCCACATTCCTGATCTCTATTCCTGAAGTATCCATGACAAAGTAGTATGATTGCAATTCTATTTAAATGCAATTTTTCTCTCTTGTGACCTATTTTTAGACAGGGAAAAGGTTCTTCCCAACCTGAAATTTCACAGGCAACTATTAAGTAGATGGAAATTTTAAAAAGAAAATTAGTACTTAATCCATCAAGTCATTTATCAGTTATGGGACTTAAAATACATCCATTTTCTGTTCACCAGTAACTAAGAGCTTTGATTCAGTATGTCAAACTGATTTTACAGATTGCTCTATAATGTAATTTCATACAGGGACCTATTTTAAACTTGCCAAAGTCTATCCAGCTTTGGAGAACAAGGGTATCATAATGACTGTTTGACATTCTGTGTTCTTTGTGAAAGCCAGGCTTACCACATTTACAAAGCCACTAAGCCCTGCCAATGAACCTCACAATGTCTGCAAATATTGGCAAAAGTGTTTATATACCTCACACACAGTTACGTCTTTGCCCCCTGCTCTTGCTGCTTTCAAGGGGTCCAGACCAATACAAGTTCAAAGAAATTACAAGCTCTGCAACCTCAGCACAGACACTTTCAAAATGCTTCAAGTTTAGAAGTGCTTGTTTGCTGTAAAAATCTATTGATGTAGCAAACAAACCCTCTGCATTCCATGAAATGAATAAAGTCATTATCTGAATCTAATTGTCTCTCTCCTAAGACACATGAATCCTTCAGAAAAGGGTGGTTTTTAAGTACAAATCCTAACGTCAAATCTTTCTGCGGTAATTCCATTTAAATGTAATCAGTAACTAAAAAACAATTATACTTTTCCAGTCTCTCTGTGCTAATCAACTTTTTCTAAACATCAGTGGGGGAAAGATCTGAAACCCTTGCTATTGTCATTATTTCTTTACTAATTGCACACAAAAAAAGATGAGCTTCTGAAGCCCCATGCTGAGAGGGAGATTTCTGCACAACATATTTTTAAGAATTTGCAAGATAACAGAAGGTATGCTAACTACGTGAAAAGTCCTATGTGTAGGAAATATGTTCCAAGGAAACAAAATGCACAGAAAGATCTGTATTTGAGGGTTTCCAGAGATTTTCCAGAAGAAGCAGACTGCTCTTGAAGAACAGGAATTCCTTCAGAATATAACTGCCATGCACTGCTGCCTTAATCTTTCTGCTATGGATTGATGTCAAATTAAAATACTTACTTCCCTTTTTAAAAAACCCAAAACATAAAGCTCTGGTGGTACTTATGGATAGTAAATAAATTTCAAAGTGTGAGGAAAAATGGGCAGTTGCATTGTATTTCCAAGTACATCATCTTAGAAGAGTTTGTGTTCCTGCCCTGAAATTGTCTGCCTTGTATCTGTGAACACTTTGCCCCATCCTCTAGCAGAGACAGTCAGCTGTCCTAAATGTATCCAAGATTAGGACTTACAAGTAACAGGGACAGTCAACAAATGGTACCACACCTTTACTCCATCCAACAAAAGGAGTGTTCCAATAAATCCAATAAATTTTAGTCACCATCGTTCAGAACCCTGGACTGCAAGTGTAGACAGGACACTGAGCTTAACCCAAACTTTCATTAGTGACTTAATATTAACTGCAGCTTTGCAACTATAGCTTTAAATGTCACCTACAGTTTGTGTGTTTTCTATGGGTTGAAAAAATAAATGAGTTATTTATTTAAAAAATAGCTTTCTTTTTCACATATGAATTCATCTAAAACTATTTTCTCTGCAGTTATGTCTTTTTAACAAAGCTCAAATATCAGTTCATTAAAAATAATTCTACAGGTAGAAACTTCATAAACTTTTTCAGCAATTGTAGCAAGTACCGAGAAAAAATCTGTGCTGCTTATCAAAGTGTTCCACACAATTCTTTTTTTTTATAGTAGCTAGTAACAGACTTGATTCTGTATGACTGGCATAGATTTCTGGTTTTATTTTCCAGAATTTTTAAGATAACTTGTAACATAATATTTAATACATATTGGTAGAGATTACTAAATTAATGTTAGAACTCTACCTATTTATACTGATATTACGGTAAAAGGACAGGAGGATATTTGCATAGAGGACCTTGAATTTAGAATGCTATTTGTACTTAAATTTAGCCAAGTCAAGGCTCAACAATAATCCTGACACACTGCAGAGATTAACTTTTTCTTTGATAGCAAGAGAAAGCTAAACTGGTTGCTGGAATTTGAGTTGGAGATCCTTCAAAGGGATCCATTTGGATCTCTAAATGTATTATTTTAGAAAAAAAATCTACAGATCCTTTTAGAAAGCTTGCTAGTAACTTGCAGTATTTTTTATGCAAATTTTGAAATAACATTTTATGAGCAATGGTTCTGTGAATTCTGTTTTAATATTGGTGAGATCATTCAAAAGAAAACTGGTTTCTAAAACTAGATTAATTTAACAAATGCCTAATTTTGAAACTGCACAAACCCTTAGCAATTGAATTTTAGCCACATTAACAAATCGCAAATAGAGCTTTAAGGCAGTCACCTATTAAAAGTATTAATTTATATCAATTACTGATGCGCACTATGTCTAACACACAAAATAATTCCATGATAGCATCACATTTCTACATGATATCAGCTGCTACTTAAACCATTAAACATCTTTACTATCAAGTTATCCAGAATTCCTGCATAATTCTTACATAAAACAATCCAGACTGGTTCTGCTCAGTAGCTTCTGGTATTTCTATGCTTCTACCACTGGGTCCCACCCACAGCTGATGCAGCAATGCCTCCACAGCCTTTCCCCTCCAGGGGTGTAAAAGAGAAGAGTCAGAGCCCTCTTCATTTCCTCCCTGCCCTCCCACAACCTCGTTATTTTGCCTTCACTTGGAGAAAAACCTCAAGAATGGTCCCAGATAAGCAGCAAGGTCAGACAAAGGGAAGCAGAGATGGCTTGTGCTTGGAGAGAGACACTTCATGCCGGCTCTAAAAGCCCACTGCACACTGTATCAAAGATTTATGCCTGATACAGGGCTTTTGCTTTCTTTTCCATGTTATATAATTCAGATATTTCTATCCATCTCAGTGAGGGGTAATAAACATGGCAGAAGAGATATTTGTTGTGCTGGTTAACAAGCAAAGCTGTTGATATGGCTGGAGAGCCAAGATTAAACAAACCAATACTATGCTGGGCATTGGAACTCTCATCCCTACTTCCCTTGGATAGAACTCAAACAGACCAGTATTCTTTTGTTTGAAATATAATGCTGCTCAGTTGTTTAAGTACCAGACATACTTTAAAAAAATACGACAAAAACAAATCCTTATGATTTTCAGATAAGCCATATCTTTGGGGGTTTTGCCATGAATAGATTTACAAGCCATCAAGATATTTACTCTGTTCAGGATAATCAATATAATTGGGCCTGACCCAAATATAATTTGAACCTGACCTGAAGTCATTTCAAATAAAAGAAGAGATTGACTTCAATTAGCCTTAGATAACATCCAAAAATATTTGTCAAATAAAATACTGAACCATTATACTCGTGTAACCAGCCTGTAGGTTAAAGGTTATAGCTTTTCTAGCTTTATAGTTAATTTGGGTTTATAATCCTGTGAGCTCTTCCATTTCCTTTAATATCCAATTAAAAATCCTTGTCATGGATATAATTTTAAACAAAATAGGAGAGAGATACTTTCTATCTCCTTAATATTTCATGGATGCTCTAGGTGATTAATTAAAAATTATGTTATATGAATAAAGTATGAATTGCTGTAACTATGTAAGACAAAGTGCGACAAAGTGCGACAAAGTGTGACAAAGGAATTTCATGGTAATCCTTAACTCTGTAACAATGCAGTACTTTGTAGGTGTGTGATACTAACCATGAAGATGTTCAAAATGTGCCCTTTCAGGAAGTTCATGTATGTGAAACAACCCTTAATTGACACAAATCTCACAGAGTGCACAGTCTCAGTTAATAATTTTGCATAATACTACACCTGAAGCGAAAATGCATTTGGTGTTGTATGGTCCATACGGGGGAGAATTTTTTTTACTCCTTTATGATGTAAAGATTCAACAAAATATGCAAAGCAGCTCATCTTGAAAAATAGTCCCCATATTCTCCACTGCGCACAGTGCACTCCTCATAGACTAATTTCCAATATATTTGTGGAAGAAATGGATCATAGGAGTAGAGGCATGGATTTGTATGTGTAGGGAAACCTCATATATCTGTAGTAGTTGTCTGTACATCAATATGCCAGTGCAAGAAAAGACAGAAGTGATAAATGCAAAAGTGAAATATGGAGATAATTTCAAGTCATAAGATAAAAGTGAAAAAAAAAATCTAATGGTTGCTGCATCCTACATCTTACTTAAATAATCTTATTCTAAAATAAAAGGGCAACTTAATTAAGAAAAAAAAAGATGTATTTTAGCACAACATATTTTTGAAGTGCATTATATAGGTTTTACAGTCTTTGATTATCTGTTGTCTAGAATTTTTCAAAATTCAGAATGAAAAAGTGATCAGCAATATATCACAACTTCATCTCCTCCCTGTTACTCTGCAAATGCTGTGGTTTGTGTCTTTCTTCCGAGGCTAATATTGCCTCCTTAGCCATCCACATAGTGCTGAGTGACAATAAGCAAATGACAAGCATCAACGACAAATGGCGTCTGTGCTCACTGCTTAGTAAAACAATGTATAGAAAACTTATTAGCAGTGTTTTACTTATCTTCTATTGACTCCTAAGCTGAGTTTCAAATATATAAGCAATGTTTGCTACTGATTGCTGCGGGGCGCTTGGGTAGGGAAGATTCCTTTTCTCTCTCTAGCTCCAATTTAGATGCATTGTTTAACATTCAAAAACACAGGAGATCGTACTGAGGAAACTATAGCAAATTTTATGTACAGCTGTACTGTAAGAGTACCACATTTTAATATGGTTTAAAATCAGTCAAGTGAAGAAAATCTTTATTTCAATCACCACACAACTCTCTCAATCTGAAGTGAGCCTTCCCATATACATATCTGCAGTAAAATAAGTTGGGGGGTTTTGTTTGGTTTTTGTTTTTGATTTTGTGGGGTTTTGGGGTGGTTTTTTGTGCTTGCATTTATAATGTCATCTTAAAGTAACATTTGCCAAAACATCTCTGGGCCAAGCCTTAATCTGGTCTGAAAGAATCAGCTTTCAAAGGAACAGTAGCACCTGACAACGGATGAGCATTTGGCTACTTTAGAATGAAGAGACAATGGATTTGATTTTGAAATTCTTCCCTAATTCAAACGCAGAAAAATCAGCATTTCTCAGTTTCCAACAAAGGGTCTGAAGCCTCCAAAACTCATTCTTCTCTGATTTCAGTAGAATTCTCAACTATCTCAAATTGTATCCCAGTTCCTGCTTCTTGCCTACATTCCCCAGAAAATGGAATTTCAGCATAAGAAAAAATATCCAATAAACTATTACTAAAATGTGCAAAACATACAAAAAAGATTATGCTATTCACTAGCAAGAATTTGAAGAGTTTGTAATGAACAGACCTTATCTCAATGAAAATATAAATTATAACTTCTGAGTACCGTAACATAGGTGTGAAACTTATTACTGTTAATGGGAATTATAAAACAAGCCTCTGGGTCCTGGAATGACAAATACACCATAAAATGGTTATCTGAATCCTTGCATAGCTATTTGAGTTTCACAACATTTTCGAAAGGGTAAATACTTAATCTCGCATGCTATTTCCAGTTAAGTCTTGAAATATCTAACAGTTGCAGGTGCCTCATAGATAATTAAGTAGCTTAGTGTGAAACAGTAAAAAATAATGAAACTTTTAAAAAGGCAACAGGAACAAATTTCCCACAACAGCGTATTTTGCACTTACCCACAGGAGACATCTCAGGAACTCCAGCAGTGTAGGGGCCATCCAGAAATTTTGGCTCATTGTCATTGATGTCCTGAATCTTAATGACGAACTCAGACTCTGGCTCCACGGGTTTATTAGTCAGCCTATCTAGTGCTTGTGCTCGGAGCGTGTAGTAGGCCTGCTCCTCTCGATCCAGCCTCTTGGTAGCATGAATGTCCCCCGTGTTCTCATCAATAATGAAAATGGAACTTGCCCCTTCGCCTGACAAGATGTATTTGATGGAACCATCTCCTTTATCAACATCAGAGTGAAGCTGGTGAAAAATTGATGAGAGATGAGATTAACTTACAAGAAAGTCAGTGGCATGGAGATATGTAAGAAATAATTCCTGTGCTGAGCAGTAGTACATGAAATTTTATTGTTCCTGAAAATATAAGATGAATGTTTATCACACACAACATGTGAGGGACCATTAGAACCTGTAAATTTGCTCCTTTAAGGAAGAAAACTTCATCCTTTCCTGCAAACAGTCTCACTCTTCTCATGCAAGATTTTTACAAAGGCAAACACATGCACACATATGATCCTAACCGTGATTTTATTCCTACCTGAATTGAATTCCCTTGCTTACTTCAGCTTATAATCCTACTGAAGGGTGAGACTTCAAACAAACATCAGTATAAACTTAATGTCAGCGTGTGTTTGCTGTTGTGTGTATTTACGTATTTTCTCAGTGTTTACTGTGGTAAACATGTCAAATGTTCCTCATGAAGGAAAGCAGCAAGGCAGGTACTGATCTCTTCACTCCCATGACCAGTGACAGAATTCAAAACAATGGCATGCAGCTAGGTAAGGGGAGGTTTAGGTTGGATAGCAGGAAAGTTTTTCAACAAGAGGCTGGTTGGGTACTGGAACAGGCTCCCCAGGGAAGTGATCACAGCACCAAGCCTGACAGAGTTCAAGAAGCATTTGGAAAATGCTCTCTGGCACATGGTGTGACTCTTTGGGGTGGTCCTCTGCAGGGCCAGGAGTTGGACTTGATTATCATGATGGGTCCCTTCCAGCTCAGTATATTCTATGATTCTATAAAATGAGGTAAAATGTACTGGTTGATAAATTCCTCACTACTATCTGATGGGCCTGTAACTTCAATTCTTCACTTCCATATCTTGCTTTCCATTATCTAATTACAGAAAAATGCAGACTGTGAGAAAGACCAAGGTGTCCTGGCACTTTTGGAAGCACACAGCATCAACAGCCAGGTGCAGTTTCCCTGGGACTACTTTTAGTAGGCATGCAGGAAATATACTTCAGTAGGTCAAAATGTTTCTTCCATTAGAAAGGCAAGGCAGATTTACAGAAAGATTTTTTTTTTCTCATCACTCAAGGTATTTTAACTTACAGAGCAAGATCCCACAGGTTTTCTAGCTCTTTTATGTCCATCAAGTTTCATCTTCCTGTTACAGAGCACAGACTCAAACACCATTTACATACTTCTCAAACTTGTATCAAGAATGTAATTGATCTAGATATCACGTTATAGTAACATGCCCATATGTTATATTTAATACTGTGCAAGTGAAAAGAATATCAGTAAAATTTAAAGTATTTTCTTGCTTGTTAAAAGTGGATTAACTTGTAAATACATGAAGACAAGGTTAAATATGCTTGGATTTTTCTGTCTCATATCTTCTTTGTACCTGTCCTAATTCTGTGTTATCTTGAGTTGGGAGGTAAGTTCCCTGTCATCACCATCATCATCACCACAATTTCCATCACAAACTTTTTTTCTCTCTGTTAGGAGTATCACTGTGACAGTATTCACTTCCCAAACACATGCAGAAAATTGTTATCTTGGGCATGATAGCACAGCTACAAAATCTTTTCCTATTTCAGCAGGGAAGTATTCATGCTCAGTTTTGAATTTTTCAGCTGGATAAAAAGCTGCCTATTTCTTACACATTATTTCACTTACACTGTTTGGCTATCTCATACTTATGCAATTACAGTGCACTCTTCTCTTTTACGACAGAAAGGGAATCCGGAGCTTTGGACTGGATTAGAAAAACAGAACTAGGGTATCTAAATCAGATTAGCTACATTATTTCAAAATACTGTTTATCCTTATTCTGCTGCTACCTAAATCCAGAGACAGCTAAACAAGCCTGAAATTTCTTTGGTGGAGTTCCCCAAACATTTAAAGCCCTACTTCTCTGCAGAGTCAGGAATAAACAATGCTGACACTGTGAGCAGGCCAAGGTAAAATGTATCTCACATTCAGGCTCTTTCAAGATCCACAGCACTGCGTATTCCTCAGTCCCAATGGCTGGGGTTTATTGAACAAACCATACCTCATTTCAACTCACACGTCTGACAGCTGAGGCTTTCAATGCTTTTTCAAACTTGACTGGAAGAAGTATCCATCTTCCCTACAGAGGAGCAGTGGCCTGTGCAAGTAAAAATCTGTCTAACTTGTCTTTGATTTGGTTTGACCTTTTTTTTCCTTCCTCTTTTCTTTCTCTGATACCTACTTTAGGGTGCATAAGTCTCCTGTGTGCTAGAGAGGAACTGTGCGAGCTTCCCTACATAGCCAGAATCCCACAGTCTAGGCTGAAAAGCTGAGCACCACATTACACAAGAACTAAGGTTATGGGATACAAAGATTCCATGCCTTTGTCTTAAGTGATTCTGTTTTCTCCATACCCCATATTCTAGCTGGTCTTTCTCTGGTGGCTGAGACTCTCACATCGTCCCTGTAAAGGCTGTTCCACCTTTTCTGGCATACTTTAGGATGGATGCTGGATGAGAGAAAAGCAGAGGACACCATCATACCTAGCAGTTCACCAGGCAGAGCAGTTTTCTGAATGTTAGAGGTGCACAAGTAAATCTCTGCAAGCAGAGAAAGCGAAGTTTCCATATCTCAGTTGCTGAGAGCAGCACGGCGCCATCCCATGGGGATGGAGCTGAGCCCATCAGCACACCACTGTGGCGTCAAACTGCAGGGCTGCACAGCCCACCTTTCACCTTGTATCTGCATCCAGCCCTATCCCAAATAACTAACCAGCACTGCTTTGAAAAAAACAAGAGACCTTCAGGGGAAAGGCCAGTAAATCCTTGAAGATGCACTGAGCAAAGCTTTCACATCCCAGGGAAGGAAGAAATTGTGTAGTTTCAGCATTTCCCATTTGCTCACTCAGTGGCTTGCTGATTAACAACACATTGTTCTTTAAGGAGTTCCACTTTGAGGTCCATAAATCTCCTCATGGATTGCACTACAGTGGCTGGTGACCTGGAGTGAAATGCTGAACAGAAGCCATTTTTTGGAATGATGCCTTGGTAAGAAAACTGCTACCGCATGGATTAGTAAAGTGATTAGTGAGGCCCTTTGTTATTCCAAGGTTAAGGCTCTGGAACGGAAAACTTCTTTGTATCTTTTATTAAAACTTTGTTCTACTGAGCATTTAAAAACTGTGCTGGCCCATGCTCAAATTAGTAATGTACCATTCTCTACCTACTTAACCCCAGGAAGGTGATATAGCCCAAGATTTAGTTTATCTTTGGCACTACAGAACAATCAATTCAGTGTAAAGCACTCTAAAGAGCTTTCTTTCAACACCTTTATATGCATTTTAGAGGAGATATGAGATAACTTACAAGTACAGTACAAGTGAACAATGCAAAAAAGAAAAAAAGTACTTTGCTGAAAATATTGAGAATTTTGATGCAGTTTTCATGTCACATATATTCCAGTTTCACACAACATAATTCTTCCGTACAGTGATCTTCAAAGTCATTAATGCAGAGGCATAAATGCTTTGAAACTACTAACAACATTTTTGAATGTCCCGTAAAATATTCACAGCTCTGCTTCTACCAAACATGACTGCAAACTACCTGTGGTTCCAGCTATTTAATTTAACATCGTAGGAAATGAGAAGTACACTTTTCCATATAATGTTGGCTTTAGTAAACACTTTGTACATTTTTTTGTTGTTGTCAGGTTTTCTCCTTTGCTTTTGTTGTTTTCGGGTATTCTTTGCCTCTTTTTCAATAGAAGAAATAAGACCTGGGATTTGTATTTGTTCTTGTAATTAATTTGGCAACAATCCCATAGAATGGCACTCGGTGGCATGGTTTAGTTGAGGTTAGGGTTGGGTTGGACTTGATGATCTTGGAGGTCTCTTCCAATGTAGTGATTCTGTGATTCTGTGAATGATATTAGTCCTCAGGACAGCAGTACTTTTACAGGAAGGTTCCAGAAAGTATCTATGGTTGTGCCATCTGCTAGCTTGTTTTTCACTCCTCCCACTTTCTACAGGGCCATTCTTTTAGGAGACAGAACTGCAGCTCAATCTGTAGCTGCACATGGGGACTATGACTTTAGAAGCAGACAGGCTCAAGGCAAAGTCACTTTCAAATTCTTGTTTCAAGAGGCATGGAGGATTCAAGGATTCACTGGGTTAATCTCATCTGGTTTCATTGTGGGTCACTCCAGACAATTCTTCCTTCAGAACCAGTTAGTCATAGATATTGTAAATCAAACACCGTGTTTTCAGAAAGAGGAATGATAGAAACAGTTATATGCTTCCAATTAATTTTATCCATTGCCACCTCCACACAATATCTGTGATGGCGACTCTCCAGCTTGCCTTGGCTATCAACTGGGCTTATTTTCAGTATGAGATTCATGATCCAATTCTTATATGCTGATCCTATAGCTTTTTTGTTACATACTGCATATAACATGAAGATTCTAAGAGTTCTGGATTTGGGTGATCCCTGCATGTACAAGAGTACATGAGAACAGGAAAGGGAAGCAACAATAGTCTAGAGAGATGATATATTTTTCACCAGGAGGACAACTTTAGATGTGCTAGGAAAGCTAGCAGAGAACAAAGAGATATGAGAATAAAAGCCACATAAGCCTTGTTGAGGCAGAGGGACAATGCACATAAAAAAGTGCACTTTTTCTTGTTCTTTAGAAGAAAATTTATTGAGAGGCCTCTGTTGACTCTGAACTCAAGCTAAAAAAACATTCAATCTTTATAGGCTCTCAGTTTTAAAAAATACTTGTTTGGATATGTGTGAGAGAAGGAAGCAGTCAGCTTCACGAAACAGCAAAGGTGTTATTACCCTAACTCTTTTAACAAACCAATTTTTTTCTCTTTTTTTTTTGGCCCTATAGCAATATTGCTTAGTCTAGGGTCTCCCCTAATGCATTTATGTCTATGTGGACTTTTAGGGTAGTGATTATTCTAGGGAAACTTAAATAAAACATTTTCTTCAAAATTCCTAATAGTGAAATGTTCCTAGATATTGCCTATTTGTTGTTAAGATCTGTACAACCAAAATAATATCGTTTTGTATGACTCGGCATAAAACAACAAATGCAGTATTTCCATTAGAGAAGGAGACTTATTTTTCTCAGTAAGGAGACACTGCTCTGCATTATTAAAAACATTTAAAGTATTAAAAGCAGCTTATCTGGTCATTACTCATCTCTTGTATATCTGAATGGAAGGTTTGCTCTTTTTCTGATTTTCAGTTTAGGCCCCTTTAAAGCAGATGTTATGTTCATAGGCCTCTCTTCTCTGATTTCTCTTCCCTCAAGATCTATCTTTGCTTTTGCTTCCCTCTGTGCCAGTATGGTTAATGATTCATTGCAGAGTTTATAGATTATTGGTGAAGATGAAAATGGAACAAAGAACGTGATGTTTTTTTGACACTAGCAGAATGACAGAAGTAATGGAGAGAAAGAGATGGACAGGGGAAACATTGGACGCTTCAATACAATCTAGCTTTTTATCAATACAATCTTGCTTTTTCCTCTGAGACCATAGGAAATGTGCCCTCCTTTGCAGAATTGAAAAGTTTTCTCAAAGAGGTGTTGCCTTGTCTGCACCGCTTCCTTTCTCTCTATGAAAATAAGGAGGAGAGGAATGAAAGCTGCCTCTTCCTCATGCCCTGTGCAGCATCCATAATTACTGGTGATATGGAACTGACACAACTACAACTTTATTCCTGCCTCCTCACAAAATGAAAGGAGGCCCTAAGAATCAAAAACCATGAAAAAGAAAAAAAAGAACTCCAAGCCAGAAGCAATCTTCTTGTTCATTTTATAAGCACAATTTACTATCACAAAACAATGGAGAACAGATTGTGGGAAGAAGAAACTTTTCTTTATGCCATCTTCTCCCCCTCCTCCTTTCTGGGAAGACTTAGAAAGAGTATATAAAGATTAAAGAAGGCTGGTGATTTAAAGCAAAACCCCAATTTTGCCATTTCTATGAAATTTTGGTCATCACAACAGCCAGGTTCTTTAAACTGCTGTTCTTGGATTTTCTTGGAGTTGATATTTACTATGGTTACACATACAAAGTTTTCGAATCCCTTTTCCCCTTAGGTTATCATTGTTAGTATGTGTTCTGCGATGACTCATAAAATACTAGATATTTGTAGGGGTTTTTTCTCCTTTTTTTCCCTTTTTTTCTTTTTAATGTAACCCTATATTTCTCAACTATCAGGATAACTAAGGGTTCAGTGTTGGTGCTTTGGAACAATTTCAATGCAACTAATATTTAAAATTCAACCTAGACAATGAAGTTAACATTTCAGTAAAGTCTAATGTGCACACATGCCATGTTTCTGCAACGTCTAAGGGCTTCAAAAACACGTTAGCTACTAATAGGATCATTGTCTTTAGAGAGATCCATGAAACCATCATTCTTGTAAACTGAAACCGTGTTTCAGTATCAACAGCCTAAGACATCTTTTTAAATTTATCTTTCAGTCTGATTACAGAAGTCATGTGGGAAAGAAAAAGATTCCTCAACATTTTATTGATGTCAGCAAAGGCCTGTGATTCATATAATTGACTTTATACCCAGGCACCAGGGAAAGAATTATTCAGTAGGTAATGATTTTCTTATAAAACTCTATTCTCCAAGAAATGTTGAGAAAGTGATAAAGGAGCTCCCGGAAGGCTTTTGTTTGCTTTTGGTTTTATTAATTTATGTAAAACTATAGTACAGGCCTAGGCTCAGAAAGAAATATGCTGGCCTACATTCTGTGCTTTCAGCATAACAGTTAATACTGAGGACAAGAGATCAAGTCAATATAAACGGCTAGACCCAAAACTC
Source organism: Cyanoderma ruficeps (assembly GCA_008694505.1). Classification (NCBI taxonomy): domain Eukaryota; kingdom Metazoa; phylum Chordata; class Aves; order Passeriformes; family Timaliidae; genus Cyanoderma; species Cyanoderma ruficeps. Next base: position 23,556,760 of record VZDJ01007755.1, on the reverse strand, counting down.
CAACACGCTTAATTAGAGTTTGAGCAGGAGGAATATGCTTGTAATGCTACCAGAGTTTCCTTGTCTCAGCAATGTTGTCAGCGTAGCGGGGAACCAGCACAGACAACTGTGTCACTGTGGCACAATTTGCCATGTTGACGTACTGGCAATTTCATGCCCTGTTTTGTTGCCTTCAGACTTGCTCTTTGTCAGGCAAGTGCAGAGACAGTCACGAGGGAATACAACAAGGTCTCATGCAGCAGACCACAGTATAATCACGTTATATTTATCTAACACAAGCAGTTGGTGACAGGGTTACTAAAATCTGGTCAGCCCAGACAAGACTTCTCTTCTGACTTAGTTTAAAATATCCAAAACAGTATCAGGAGTGCTCAGAGCTGACCAAAGACCTAAGGATTTCTGAAACAATTGAGGTCCAGGACATTTCAGAGATGTCTTCACAATCAGCACTGACTCTACAGTCTGCCTGAACTCAGATTGCCTCTGAATCATATTTTGTTTTGACACAGGTAATACTAGAGCCCTATGAATGACCACAAGGCAGATATATATCTGCCCAGGAACACCACAAATGCAATGAGGTCATCAGAAGTTATCTATCAAATGAACACATTGCAGATTCAAGGTAAAGCCAAGGCACAACCCTTTGGGAGTATCAGTTTTCATCCCACAGATTGTCCTTAATAGTCCTTCTGCAGTCAAAATGTATGGCATCTGCTGTAATTTGAACCTCCAAGACCTTCATATTCGACAGTACATAAAACCAGAGAGAATAAAGCTTCATTTACTATCAAGTTATTCAGGCATTATTAAGAAAGCATGGGATGAAGTAAAATAAATACAAATGTCTAACAGGGAAGAGAGGAAAAAAATTAAAAGTAAATAAATAAAAGCTAAAAATATTCACCAAACAAAAGCCAAAGTGAATGAGAACATGGATACATCTGAAGTGCAAGAATAGTGCATCTGCTTAATAGAATTAAAAGAATAAGTGCATTTGCTTAATGCATCAGCAATTTAAAAAGATGATTACCTGAATCTGGTCAAGTGTCATTTTACTGAGTAAATGTAATACTACTATTCCAAGTGTACAGGGGAAAAAAAAATGCTTACTCTGGAGGTGAAAAAAGAACAACTAAAAAAGAGGTTGAAATTTAAATTGCCATTGATTTTAAAGTCCTGAAACCAGAGAAGAAAACAAACATGATTAATGGGCAGGGAGAGTAGCATAACTGTCAGCTAACTTTGAATGAACCAGATATTTTTCTTTAAAAACCCCCAAACAATCTTTCTTTTCCCTGTTAATGCAGTTTTTGAACTCCTTCTTTTCTGTTTCAGAATGCATGTTTCCATGCCTAAGAAACTAAGACAGCAAGAATTTATTAATTTACTTATGCTCTTCCATCATCAAACTTGGAATAAGCAGTTAGGTTTTACTATTCCCTCCTTCCTCTGTATTGTTTCCAAAATAAAATGTTCAGAAATATTGGTGGAAGAGTTTAGTTAAAGCCCTTATACAGCCTTTATACTTTTAAGTGGTGGATCAGTGCCTCAGGAGGATAATAATCTTATCACCTCATCCACATGAAGTGAAGTGAAGATTTAATTTTGCCAACATTTTGAAAATGGGGGTTAAAGAGGAAAGGGAACACTGAAACTTCTTTATTTCCTTGATGGTTATTGTTCAAAAAAAATTCAAATTAGAAGTACTAAAATTCTAAAACTTTCACTTCATAATATTTCAGTTAGCATCTAAGTAATCCCTCAAGGCTTCTAGGTTGAAGACAAAGTTCAGATGAAAAGTTCCCCTAGGAATAAATGATACTGTCATCTAAAGGCTAGTGAGTTGAATAATTAATAGGAAATACTAAAAACTTGATGCGATAAGAGTATCCATGTCACATTTCTACAATATTTTTCTCTCTTAATAATACTGAATTGTGTCTGTCGTGTTCTCTCTCCTTGTGCATACTTATATAATGTAGCTCTTCATATAGATAGAGATTGTATATCTATACATACATTTAATTGCATATATGTACACGTACATGTGTACATACACGCGCACACACACACACACACAGAGTACCCTTCCCTTTTCTGTCCTCCTCTCTTCCAGTCTCTGCAGCTGCTGTAGTCACAAATCTGTCCCTTCTCCACTCTCCAGTTTTAATAAGAACACAAAATGCCCTGTGGCAACAGGGAATTGTGCAGCCAGCCCATTAAGTTTACTGCAGCTACAGGAGGAACGCAGAAGCAGCTGCTGCTGTGGATGGAGCTGAGTGGGCATATGTAGCTGGCTGAGTATTCTTGAGGAGTTTTAATGGGCCATCATCATGACATGTCACTCCCCAAAATGACTATTTGTCATTCACACTCTTAAAAAGACAGTTTGGCAGCTTTGGGATGCAAAAACCATCTGCATACCGTGCATCATCATGTACTAATTGCATAATATTTATTGGGGGTGGGGGGACGGCAATACTGTATTGTAGCACCACCAAGAGCCTATAGATAACATAACATGTTCATAACAACAAGTGGGAAAAAATAGACCTGCTTTCCCCTCACACACAAGCTTCAAACTTTTCAGAAGCCGACTTCCTAGAATGGAAACAGACCACACAGTTTGCAAACAACATGCACATTGGAATCCTCATAGAGCTTTTCAATATTCAGTTTTGCGTGGGCTTTTTGGTTTGGTTGTTGGGTTTTTTTGGTGGTGGTGGTGTTTGTTTTCTTCCCCACGCTCCTCTCAGTCTTTCAGTATTTATTCCTTGGAGTACTCATTCCAAATATCTCAGTAACAAAACAGCATCATTGACAAACCAACATATAGAACAGATTTGCCATCTGACTTACTTTTTTATACAAAAACAGCTGGTTTTTACTCAAGGAGATTTAATTTTGATTAAAGGAACCAGTGACTCAAACCTCATTATACAAATGCCTAAAACAATTAAATCATGTGAAAATACCACTCCAGTGAAACTCTATTTACAAATTTCTAAATGTTTATTCTTACTAGCTCTATTTTGGGTCTTACTTCTTCTCGAGGAAAGGGCCTAAGTTCCCTTCTATACATGCCAAAAGCATTTCCACATCATCCATATCTATTCATAATGCACCATACAACTTGCTGTTATATACTAAACCAAGGTATTTGCTGGTCCAGTGGTTTGATTTATTTTGATGCCAAGAATCACTGTAGCTGTAATTCTCTTAAAGTCACAACACTCTATTTCAGCAGTATAATAAACTTGTTTTAAGGATGCTTCCTCCCTGCATTCCCCACATATGGCTTCTACTAAAGCGTTCAGGCTTAAAAAATGCAGCGTGGCGAACAAATACCAAAGTGCCCAGCATACTTCACAGAGGAATATCTCTGGGCTAGCAGATGTCCACGGGTTTGGAAAGTTTATGCATGTGTAGCAGCTTGCAGAAACAGAACCTTCAAGAAACTTCACTCACTCTTCTTCTCAAATTACTCCCTCACTACACATGAAACAATCTCTATTTGCACAGCATTAACACACGTACAGTGAAAGACTGTTTCTTGAGCACATATTTTCTTTGAATGAAACACATATATAGGTGCAAAAATGTACATATTTATAGTAATATGAGTATTTTCTCTTCTTATACCTCTGTACATACTTCTATTAATTATTATTTCAGCATAGTTGATTCATTGTTTTAGTTAGTTAGTTATGACCTGAAAATGCATGAATGTACTATCCCTTATATCACAGAAAGAAGGGAAAGAAGGTAAATGAAACAACAAAGGCAATAACAGAATTTATGTACCTTCAATAATGAAAAATTAAGGCTTTTACTTTTTTATCTGTCCTTGAAAACAGAAATAAGAAATTAGAATACAAATACGGTAATTAGAAAGTTGTTTCTCCCATAATGCCTTTTCTACTCAGCCGTAATAATTTGGGCCTAGGACTTCAACCATGGAAAATGAGAGCACATTAGAGTATCTATTTTTTCATCTCTAACTCTGTAATCTGTAGAATTATCTGTAACAGCACTGCACAAGAAAAATAATCATACACACTTCTTGTTTGACTACCATATCTATAATACAAAATTTACAAACAAAAATTCATTTGGTATCAAAGTATTTTCTGAGATAAGCATGCACTTATACTGAATGTATTTATTTTAGATTGGAAATTATACCTCCCATACTGTCTCTTTGTCAAACTACTGATCTATAGTTTAGAGTGATTATCGTCTTTCTGCTTCAACTATCCAAAATAGCTTGCAGCATTGCTTGGTGGATAATGATTTTTCTCATAGGAACCTACTTCCAAAGAACATTAGTACCAAGGAATAGACACCCAGAGGGTGTAGAGCTTTTTTCATTTGTTTTCGCTTCGGTTTTATGTTGTATCAATTCTTCACATTTAATTTGCCTTTGAAAGTTTAATGCTTCCAAAGATCGACTCATAATCTTACCTTGTGTGTTAGTGGGAAGTGCTGACACCCTGACAGACTGGAAGACAGTGGTTATACATCTAACTGTAAAGCAGTGTAAGTAACTAGGGTTATGTGTCTGGAGAAGCTCATAAAGTACTGCACTACAGAAGAGAGTATGATCTGATCGTTTTAATGATTAAAGACTTGCAATACAGAAAAAAAATGTAGTTAACTAGGTCCACATACCCATTAATCTTTCATTTCCTGAAAACAATTATGGACTTGTTAATTAACATTTACAAAACTGTCAGAGCAAAACAGAATTTACATGTTGACCTAAATGCTAATTTTAATTTTTAACAAAAATGATAATACAAATGCCAGGATAGCAGTGTTCGTTATTGTTTTTCCTCTTAAAAAATAAAATCCTATTGTCTTTCTGTATAAAATTCTATATGTTTGAAAAAATGCAATACTTGATGCTGACTTCCATGAAAGATATATAGTCAACTTTAAATTGACAATTCTCCACATGAACAAATTGGTTATATGTTATAAAATACTTCCCACCAACCAGGTATTTAAACATTTTCACAAATCTAATCCTGTAGTCTTCCCACTAAGGTCAATGGGACTCCTAAACCCAAAGTGCAAAATTAAGATTTTGACACAATGCCCACATTGGACATAATTAGTACCTCGGAAGGCATATTATGGAGAAAACAACAACTGCCTAGGGCTGACAGTGAGTCAAGGAAATAAGTCACTAATGGAGAATTTGAACACAAAACTTTACTATAGCATTTTAAAATGTGTGAATTACTTCATATGAAAAGGGCAGGAATGAATATCTACAGTAAACCATTATAGTTTCATTGCTAGTATGAGAATGTAAGATGAAAAACCAATACATGGCCAAATAAAGTGGAGTATTATGCAGACACTTCATGCAGACCTTCATTATGCACCTTCTTGCAGACACTTGTGTCATGAAATGAGTTCAGGTAAAAAAGAGCAGAAGATCCCTTGGTTAATTTGTTATCATAAAACATGGGTTACTTCTGCTAGTGTGTTTACGTTTCATTTCGAATTTCTTTCCGAGTCTGGCTTGATCAAACACCCTAATATTTTTGTAAATGTTCTCCATGAACTACTGTGACCCATTTCTAACTCTGCAGTAAAGGTAAAAGTAAAGGTAAAACACTGAATGACAAATAACACACTCTTTTAGTTGTCTATAGGACAATTTTTATTTTCTTTCTCCTACTAATATGTATTTCCCTGAAGGCAGTTTTATCATATTGATTTTTTCTCAAAATTATTTCTCAAGTCCATTCACCCACCCATATATATATTGGCTAGTTAATTCACAGTTCATTGCTCAAAATTCACTTCAAAACCTAGGGAAATTTAACCTGCTGCTACATCAAATTAAACCTGTTTTAGAATTTTCTAAGTTAGGAAATCATCCTTATCCGTGTGCATTTTGTCGGGACTTGCTTTAACAGTCATGAAGGCTGGTACTAAGCACATGCCTAAGTACCTTTCTGAAATAGCACCTTAACCCCTGTTCAAAGAGGAAGGTTGCTTTAATGAATATGTGTGTCACATACGCCTAATTATAAGAAGCAGCATTGAAAGATTAAGGGACTTCATTACACAGATTCACACTGTAGCTGTTCAGTATTCAGAACAAGCTGAAGCTGGGTATGCACAGTAAATATGGACACTTGAAAGGCTGCTTGAAACTGTTCAGATCATTTAAAGTGATCCTTTGTGAATACATACTTAAAGAAGTTTGAGTTCTCCCTAGCTTTTTTTTTAACCATTCAAACTTGTAGGCCTTCAAGGGTTTTCAGATATAACCAGGCTGATCTCAAGATACTAATTCATATCTTGAGAGGCATTTAAACTCCACAGGATTAAGGGCTGGAAAATAAATGCTTTTAATGCCCATGTTTTCTGCTTGTTTTTCAGAAAATATTTGAGGGGGTGGATAATGCCTGTTTCAAACCCATCAAAAACTGCCTTAACATGAACAATACTAGGTTAATTGTAAATCCTCCTGACTTAGAAGGATTTTAACAGTTCTATGTAAAAGGCAGTGCCCTCCTAGTGCCTTTTTCTATACTGGTGTTCACAATGAGCACTGAACAGAGAAAATTCCTCTGCAGTCTTTATACCTTGTTTCCTTAAATCATATTTAAGGAAACATTTCAAATAATGTGAGAAGATATTTATGAGTTAAGATTGAAATTCACTTGTATTAAAAAAAATAAAAACAAAACAAGGATATGAAATTTGCCATATGCAACAATCATGCCCACCCAAATTTTTTTTTGTCTGTTTTCACCATAACATATTCTTACTGTTTTTCTTACTCATTGCCAATAAATATCAGTGATACAGTCAATGTATGTGTCACTGATAAACAAATTTTGAGAAAATAGTGAAATGGAAGGTGTCATTTTATACTATTAGTGTATATTTGCTTTTTCTACCTTAAAATTCAAATTATGTACACCTGTTTCTAATTCTGTAAGCTATCTTACAGATTCTACTGAAAATTTTAGTGTCTTCTTTCAAATCTTATTTCTGAGGGTTTCAGTATTTCAGATCTATTGAGGATTTTCAATTTCCATAGAGACCCCTCTGATTATCTAGAGATAGGTACAACTTTTGACACTATAAAGGACATTGAAAAGGGTACGTAATTCAAATTCTTACATGGTCTCTGATGAAATTACAGCACTCTTACCTAATGGTCATTTTCTTGTTGACCCCCTTCTGAGTGAGCTTTGGTTCAATTAAAATAGTGCACACAGAGAACTACTCATGAGAATACTCCCCGCTTCTGAAACACTGTGGTGAACATCAAGTTCAGCAATTACTAGGATTGTGCATTTTGTTAGCTGCAAACAGGATCATTCATCTGCTCGTCTACCTCAAACGTTGCAACACAAATGACTGCTACTATTTTCTCTGACATACTTCTGGTGTAGCATCAAACATCTCCTTAAGGGATCTTTTATTATAGTATCTGATTGTTTTGTTATATTATCTGATCCATTGTATAACTAAACCCGAAAACAATGAATTACTCTTGGAGATTAGAGTTTAAATCACTGTAATACTTGCCCCCAGCATTCAAGACTGATCTTTGCTAAGTTTCACTTGACACAGCATGTAAACTTCCCTACCAGATTGTCTGAGCGCTCTCAAAGCTTAATTGATCCAATTTGCATGTCTCATCCTGGCAGAATTGTGCATCATTTCTATCCTCTTGGACTAAGTGATCACAATCTAATCACTTTGTATACAAAGCAGATGGAAAGTTTCCAGCTCCTTTGCTATCCCCTTGCATGCATCCATATTAAAGCAAGTCTAATTCGACAAACAATCTGATCTTTCTGTATTTTTATAGGATTACTGTCTCATTGATAGGCCTTCTGTCACCAATTGTAATGTTCAGAACTTTATACTCAAGGCATTTCCACTTTTGTCTCGCACCTTCTGTGCAGTCCATTAAAATGATCATTTCATTTAAGGAAGTCCCCTTAGGGAAGTTCTATACAGTTTGGTGTAAATCAGCACAGCTCTGTGCACTGAAAGAAAGGTACAACTTCTATTAACTAAGGATCCTGTAGTTTTCAGGGACAACAAATAATTAATTATATCCCTATTCATTAGCCTCTGAGCCTTGTACACTAATACATAGTGCCAAACTTTTATATCTGCTAAATGGAAAATGTTATTTTCAATAAATATCTTTCAAATAGTTACTGCTTCTGCACATGAAACAAAACCCCCTTATTTATGTTATTTTGCCGTACATTTTCCTGTCAAAATTGCACAAGTTGTCATGTAAACACAATGGCATTTAAGTAAATAGTTATGTTGCTCACAAATAGATGAAAGTTACCTTGTGAAAATAACACAAAAAAGAGCTTCTGCAAACAAAAGTCACAATTAGATTAGTCAAATTAATGAAGGATCTACACATTTCAAATCACTAAAATCAAACTTTCTGAAGTGAAAAGAAAATTCTACTTCCTAATCTCACTAGTGATTCACTGTGATAGAATTTATGTTCTCCACCTGTCCCTAGTTTATATACAGAGGCCTTCAAAGGTTGCTGTGTTTCTTCAGCCACACTCTTTCCACATATTCCTACCTGTTGAATCCATTGTCCAATAGTACCCCTGCCCTTCTGGGAGTTTGTGGCTGGCTTATTTTTTTTTTTTATTACATATATCCTTTTCATCACTTCTTCCATTTTTTTTCTCTCCATTAATCTCTATTCATATTTGCTCAATAAAATTTATGAGAAGGCAAGAAGATTGTTCAGGGATTTTTAAAGTTTGTTTTCAGCGAAGAATGCACAAATTCTAAAGTATGTTTTTTACAGAAATCATTTGCACTGACTGGTGGTCAGTGTTCATGACAGCTCAAAATAAGGAATACCCTTCATTTTCTCTTCAGCTACTTTTAAAACTTGTGGAAGACTGGATGGTAAAAACAGTGCCTGTATAAGAGAGCAAAGGAACCAGAATACACTATTAAATTCTGTAATGATTTTTGTCAAAGGTAAAGCATGCCAGTTCACTTATAAAACCATGATTTTCCATCCATATATACAGAAAAATAGAGGTGCAAGTGGAAGAGTAGTAGTTGTTCAATAGCAAATCTAGTGAATTCAATGCTACTGGTAAAAAACAAAATGAATTAACCAACTAAGACAATTTAATCGTTTTAAAAATGCATTAGGACAGTAAATAGACCTTCTATTAGTAAGCAGCATGATTAAAAAGTGGTAGTTTAAAACCAGCAATGCCTTTCTTTGTCTTGCACTTCAGACTCAGTGGACAGGTCATATGCAAGCTGTCCATACTGTAATCTTAGTTGAGTCTTTCCCCTGGTTGCAAGCAAGTAAAACCCCTGCTATCTTCAGGTTGTGTTCGCATTTTTAAAATGTAGAGCCCCATAGATTACAGTGGGGTTTTGCAGGTGTAAGTCAGTGGAACATAGCAAACAAATCCGTGGGTGACACTCAGTTTGCTGTCTCTCAGCTGCGTTAGCTCAGCAGGACTAATGGCAATAATAAGTGGGAAAAAATTATCACTGGAACAGGCAGGTGTGACTCACACATAGAATTCATCTACTGAGCAACAGAGTATAATTTTATGCAGTCACTTTTAAGAGCAAATTTTCTGCTAGTCTGTAAAACATCAGACACATATTAAACCCTCATATTGTTTGTATGAGTTTCCAAGCCAATGTCCAGACTTGGGGCCCTGAGTGGCCTTTCCCATGTGGCAACCTACTGCTTCTTCTGACACTTCTGAAGGTATTTAAATACTGAGACAAAAAGTTTAACAGTATTAAATTCTTTTATTGATCCCAAACTTACAGGAAAAACATCAGGGAGGATCTGTTGATTACTGGGACAGAAAACTTCAGGAATATATACAGAATTATTCTTACCTTGCTTTGCAAGACATCATTTATAAAGTGATGTTATCTTCTGCCAAACATTATTATTACATTATTAAAGTGTCTTAATATTTAAGAAAATCTACCTTATTTTATTGCACTAGTTCTGTAGCAAAGCAAAGATGCCCTCTGATTTTGAGCATATTGTTCATCATCAGTTGCACCTATATTTTCACCAGATACAAGTTACTGTGGAAGAAAAAACATCCGGTTTCCCTCCATGACTCTCTACAATGGCACACATATAATTTCTGCTAACGTTCTCTTATCAGTAAACATTATTTACAGGGACAGGAATGTTTGATTCCAGAAAAATTTGTGACATTGCAGATCATTTTGTTCACTCTAGTAAACTTAACTCTTCTAACCTTAAAGGTGAATATGCAGCATGTCTCTCCTTTATCCTGCTAATTATTTTACAAAGTAATTTTCAAAAAAATTTAAACTGAGACAAAAATTGTTTGCACATCCTGCTAAAGCCTCAAACTGTGTTCCAAAATGATATTTGCATTTTAAGTGTTATACAAAGCATGCATCAAATGATCAGAACTGGAAGGTGTGCCACTGTCTAAAACACAGATAATAACATAATTTCAGAAGCAAAGGTAAATATCTTCCCTTTTTTATATGGTAAACAGATACAGACCCTTATATCTTTAAATCAGAAGGATCTGTCATCAAGATGGACATCTTAATCTTTCCATCTTCCTCACAGTCTCATTTTCTGCTTGGCAGGTATTTTGGAAGCCTGACAAAGCACCTGGGCCCTCAGTCTGTATCATCCCACACAAAAAGCCGTCATTGACTTCACTTTGTGCCACTAGAAGTAAAATTGCCAAAAAAATAAAAATCCATGAAGACGATTTTGTCATCAGACTAGCAGAATGGACCATCACCATCTACCCATCTCTGCTTACTAAAATAACAGATGAATGGAAATTGTTGAATGTGATACTATGACTTACATAGTATGGAACAGCATCTAATTTTGACAGGACATTGAAATTAGTCTGCAAGGAAAAATTCTCATGCAGCCTGCAAACAGATGGGAGGAAATACAATTACATTAAATGATCAGTGTGAAAACACCAGTCTAGAAGGAAAGGTGTCTACTGAAGTTCTGAAAATCCTGAGTGTCATTATTTCAGCCCTTTAGATCCCAAGAAAAAATTTACTTTGTAAGGTGCAAGCTGTCTTCTTCAATGGTAGACCAGAGAATTCATAATTTTGATTTTCGGCTCTTAATTTGGAAACAGTCTGGACATGGTCCAGTTACTTCCCTGACAGCTGCACATATTTGCATGCTTCCATCCGTCTGCTAGGAGCTCAGACTTGCTTGGACTCCTCCAGATCTTCGCGTTGTTTTTCACTTATCCACGCTTTATCTTGACCCAGTAATTCTTGGAAACTCTATGTATAGAATGCTATTCTGTCTTGTCCTGTGCCACTTGGCACTCTGCTGCTCAAGTTTTAGGCTTTTTTGAACAAATTACAAATTCTCTAGCCCTCTCCAGTAATGTTTTATAAGAAATATTTACATTTTTCATTTTCTATTCATTGCTTCCTTATTCTCATTAAAGAACCATAAACCGTGTTCTACTAGTTTTTGTCTCGATGATATTTGCTTTTGATGTCTTGTGTCACAGATTACCTTGCTGCACACGGCATTTTCCTCTTTTGATTAAAAATTAACTTTACTTACCTTTTTGTCTCTTTCAAATATATCTGCTAGTTAACAGACCTACTCCCCTGCATATTTCTCAAACCTGGATGTTACTGGATCTCTGACTACCGGCCCTCCTTTTCCATCTATGCTAACATAACCAAGTCAGGCCACCTTTCTAGGACCCATGGGGTGGATTGATGTGACCTAAACCAATGTCTGATCCATACAGATGCATATAGCTTCTTAAGCAAAGAGCATGATCAAGACCTACACATAAGGTGACCCTTCACTGGCTGAACCAGAGGGTTGCAGTCAGTGGCACAGGTTGTAGTTGGAGGCTTTTCACTAGTGGTGTCTCCCAAGGTACAAAACCAGGCCCAGTATTTAACTTATTCATCAATGACTTGGATGAAGGGGCAGATGTCTCCTCAGTAAGTTCCCTGATAACACAAAGATGGGAGGAGTGGCCAAGATCCCAGAAGGCTGGAGCCGTTCTGAGGGACCTCAACAGGTTGGAGAGATGAGTAGAGACGAACTGTCTGAAATTCAACAACAGCCAAGAGTAGGGTCCTGTCCCACGGGCCAGGACAGACCAGGGGTGGCCTGCTGGAAAGCAGCTCTTTGAAGAAGGACCCGGGGATCCTGGTAGACAAGAAAATGTCCATGGACCAGTGTGTTCTTGTGGCCAAGAAGGCCAGTGGTATCCTGGCCTGCATTAGGAATAGCATTGCCAGCAGGTCAAGGAAGGTGATCGTACTTAGCCCAGGTGAGGCCACATCTGTAGAGCTGTGTCCAGTTCTGCTCTTCTCAATGCCAGAGAGAGCTCCTGGATCTCCATGGAGCTCCTGGAACAGGTCAAAGAGACAGCAACAAAGATGACTAGGGGACTGGAGCATCTCTCTTACAAAGACAGGCTGAAGGAGCTGGGCATGTTCAGCCTTGAGAAGAGACAATTGAAAGGGGACCTCACCAATGTCTATAAGATTCTGAAGAGAGGTGCCAAGAAGATGAGGCTAGACCCTTTACAGTAGTGCCAAGCAACAGAACAAGAGGCAACAGACAGAGACTGATACACAGAAGGTCCACCTGAACACAAGGAAGAATGTTTTTATTGCGCAGAAGAACACATAGTGGAACAGGCTATACCCACAGAAGTTGTGGAGTCTCCCTCACTGAAAATATTCAAGAGCTGTCTGGACACAATCCTGTGCTGTGTGCTCTGGGATGACCCTGCTTGAGCAGGGAGGTTGGACCAGACAACCTACTGTGTTCCCTCCTAACCTCACCCATTCAGTGATTAGATTGTTATACCTTAATCTAAATTTATTTTTCCATTAATTGCTTTGGTATGTTGCTTTCAGTTTTACATCAGGCTCCACAGTGATAAAAACAAACCAAAACGCTTCATCATGTTCCTTCCCGACTCACATTTACTTTGTGCCATACTTTTTCCTCTCTTTAACTTTTGCAATATATATTTTCCTAAACTAAAACCAGTATAGACTACAATTTTTACATTTGATTTGAATCATAAGATAAATCTGAATTAAACAGATGTGTCAATACAAGTAGGAATTATTCCTCAATGTAAGGTCCCTCCAGTGTTTCCTAGACATATATACCCATTTGTTTATATGCTTCATCACTGCTATCATTCTAATTCCTGCATGTTTGCTCCATAAAACCTTGTTTGACATGGCTTCACTTGATTTGTCAGTCAAACATATTGGAATATTTCAGACAACTGTTATTTCCTTTGCTTTAGGACTGATACTCACTCAGAAGCATGCTTGATTCAGCATAAAGATAAATAAAACAGAAAAGCAGTAAGGCTTTAAGATTCTCAGCATGGTAGTGAACATGAACTTGCAAAGAGAGAAACAAACATGAATAGTGCAATTTAAATCTTACAATGAGAAAGGAAGTAACAGTTTCACTTGGCTTATTTCCTGTTTAGATGAAGCTACAATAGCATGCTTTTGTTCACAGCTTTTCACTGTCAAGAAGATATTCAAGAAAAGGAGGGGATGAATAAAAGAGCAGTATGGATGAACACAAGACTACAGTGTTGACTCAAAAGGAAAATCTTTTAAAAGTATTGCTTCGCTAAGCAGCAGCTAAGTGGCAAAGGGTGAAAGATGGATGGGAAGGGTAACAGTCTACACATGCATGAAGATTATGAACTTACAGGGGCAAGTGGAATTATTTACACAGTTTTTAATATGTAGACTATGTAGAATTACAACCCTGACAGTTAAAAAAGAAACATAAAAATATGTCATGCATTTTTCCAAATGCCTGCTCTGCCCATATAATGTGTATAGATTGTGTAAGAAGGACAAGTTAAGTGTTTTGCTGATTTATGGCATTACATTTATACCATGATTATGAAACTTAAGAAATGACCATCTGCTTTTCCCAGCTGTGTCTGAAAACTTTTCATTGTTACAGGATAACAAGCTAAACTTCGCCTAATACAACACTTGTCTACCTTGTAAGGAAAATGAATTGCCTGATTGCTTAGTCAGCAGGGCTACAATTTGGTACCTCAGTATGAAGTGTTTAAGCAGCTTATCATCCTTACACATGTACCAACCAGCTACCAGATTTTCCATATTTTGGAAGCATTTCAAATGAAAAATAACTTTTTAGGTCCAATTCTTCTCACACATACTCCACAGCAACAGAATTGCGTGTCTCAGTAATCCTTAAGGAAATTTCTCACAATTTACAGAAACAGGAAAGCTAAATGAAACAGTGTGACTCTGGCAATGTTTTGTGGAATTCATGCAGCAAACTCTCCTTATATCAGCTAGAAAATGACATTAAATTTATTTCTTTCTACTCAGAGAAAGCCTAAGAATTTTCTGTGATGCTGGTAGAATGTCAGACTGTCCTTAATTGTTCTTAGTATACACATTTCCACCCACATGAAACACCATAAAACCAGCCAAGCAACCTTGTGGTGCTTTAGAAATATTAGAGTGCTATATGAAAGGAAGGCACTATTTCTTCACTGTCAAAATGTGGAATATGTTGATATATGTTGCAAATCAATCCTCAGTATTCCTCTTTCATTAACCTACAGAATAAAATGTAAGTTAAATATTCAATTTTGAAATGACCAGGTATTTGTATTGCAACATTAACATTCTGAAATGGTCTCCTAGGGTGAATAAAACTGATCTGAAGATTCTGGACTAAAAATTCAGTTACTCTATGAACAGCATAATTTAATAGTCAAAACATATTAAAAAAAATTGCTTTCTTCTTGAATGTTTAGAATTATTTTCTTCTCCCAGGGAAGGACTCTGAAAAAGACAGCTTGAGACCAAGCCACTAAGGTATATCTTGTGTTTTCTGGTACATAAGTAATGGCGCATGAACTTCTGTATGCAAAAGAACTATATCTGTCTTGGTATTCCTATTTGTCTGGAAGAAAAATAAGGCCTATTCTTTGCCATGTTTATGACTAGTAGTGTGCTACTACCATTCTATGTGCCTTACACCTACATAAATAACAGTATTACTTTTGCAACAGCACAGGTCTGTAACATCATCAAATATTTTTACATGGCAGGACTATTAATGGTAGCATTTTTTTTCAAGAACATCTGCAAGAAATAATCCTAAATATATTCTTCAATTTTACAAATCCATTTACTGATTTTGGTGATCAGTGTCTGTTGCCAATGAGTTTCTTCATTAGCTAAGTTTATACTTGCCCAGGAAGGTTAACTGGGTTCCCATTTGTACATTGAGCTAAAGTGATATATAGTTAGGTGTTCAAAACATTTATGTATGTCATGTAAACAAGCCCCCTCCCTATTCTTAACTGGCTAATCTTCCTTCGTTTAACCTTGAAGTTATGAAAGATTGAGTATTATGACGTCCTCAAACTTCTGCTGTTGTTATAGGCTGGTACTCATACCATGACCATGGTTTGGACAGTTGAGACAGAATTAGAGTTCTCCTAGAGCACACACTCCACTGCCTTTTCTAAGAGCCATTTGTCTCTAATTTACGTGACAGTAAGTGTCTCTTCCAGTGCAAAAGTGACAGAGTAGATGCTGGTAGCATAAGGTAGCTGATAGTTATTCTAAAAGAACTGAGCAACCTAGTGTATTAACATCTTTTTTCTCTCAGCAGTTCCACCATTAGCACTTTGCTCAGTTATCTCTTCTGAGGAAATGCATAATGCTGAGAGAAAAAGATTATACCAAAGAGATTTTCCACTACTTATCACCAGTGTATTTATGTAAAAGCCAGCTTATTGCACGCAAAGGAACCATTCCCCAATTTTTTTCAGGATTTTTAAATACATTGTCCCAGGTTCTCCCTTTACATGGTTAAAGTTAACACTGAAACATTAACATATGTACACAGGTACTATTGTATTAAGTGATTATTGGGAAAAAAAAAGGGGGGGGAGGGGGCAAGGAAATTAAGAAATGCAATATAATATTTAAAAACAAATGTGAAGCAAAGAAGAAATTCAGCAGTAGAATTATGACAAGGCAGCAACAGCCCTGGCAGCACTTTTATACGGTGACACACGGAAAATACTTAATACATGAAATGAATGCCCAATGAGCCTGCAGACTGGCTAACAGGAGATGTATTAAAAAAAAAAGGCAACATGAAAAAGGTAGTGTGACAGCAGGCTGGCTACAACATGTAAAACTACGAAGCGTATGCATGCTGATATTTTGAAACCCATTGGAAAACATCCTTTATCTTTACTGGTCTGAAAGAAGATGTAGCCTTGTACTATCATAGATATTAAATAGGTCTGCATTTAGCAGTTTCAACCAACTTGTGATCTATAAGCATTGGAAGTAAAGGCAGGAAAGAACTCTCTATTATATGTTCATAATATTTTAAAATATTGCATGAGTCTTGTTTTCAGACAACGAAATATTCTATCTTCAAAGAAAACAAGTGACCCACAGTAGTGACTCACTATTCTCAAACTATTTTCAGATGTTGATTAACACTATAGTTCTCTGAACTGTCATTGCTTCTTAGTCTGAAATCATTTGTTGCCTTGTGAGACCACTGCCTAAGAGCAAGGGTTGTGTTTGCTTGAATTTTAGCCAGCAAAATATTTCATGAATGGACTTCCTTAGTTTTAGAACAATGCAAATACTCAAAGTTCCTGATAGTCATAGTTTTACAGTGCTGTATTTCCAGCACCATTAACACAAAACTGTGAGACAAGAGGACAGACATAAAACTGGATGCTGGATGACAGCCAATAACAAGAACTAAGAGACCAAGTACAATCTCAGAAGATGAAAAGGAGAAGGAATGTCAGAACATCACTAAAAATGTCAGCTGAAGCAGCATCAGCTTGACTGACATCAGAGCTTTAAATCTCATGCTCACCTGAAAATAAGTCATTTTCTGATTACCAGCCAAGCATACAGGAGCCTCTCATCTACATATAATTACAAAATTAGTTTTTACTCTTGCTTTTCTATTTTGTCAGAGATTCATAAAATTTAGTTTTAAATAATGCCCAAAAGACATCCAGAGCAGAGCACTGCAGGTAAAGCCTCTCAGTCTGCTGAAAGACAGAAATGGTATTACAGGATTACATAAACAGCATGGCTGTGCCATTGAACGAAAAATTGATGTGAGGGGTGCCTAATTTACTGATGTTGTCATCACCTTCACTAACCTTCCTCTTCTGTAGTAGCACATGTTAAGGATCAATGTTCTATATTATAGAAAGAGATCAAAAAGCTACATGCTCTGGTTCAGTATCCAACCGTAAGCCTCCCAATTCTATTATCACTGCTAATAATGAAATAACATACAAATTGTCTTTTAGTGCTTAGGCTTGTGAAATTGTCATCACTTTAAGTCCCTGGCATAAAACCTTCTCCAGGATCCATTCAGCTATGAGAGAAGAGAACTTCCGGTAAAGAGGGAAAAGAGGAAATTACACTGTAGCTGTGCAGGCTGATGAAATCAACCAGGAAAAGGCAGCAGATTTTAGGTTATCCTTTTGGATAATTCTTCCTGTGTGCCTTAATCTCACCATTCTCCCCAGAGACACTCTAGCCCTGCATGCTAAGGAGGGAACATTTGGATTGTCAGCCAGCTCTCAGTTATTCAGGGTAATCCAAATAAATTACAGCATGTTATAACACAATGCCCACAGTGACTATCCAGTGAAGAAAAAATGTGTGATACTGGGACTGGACAGAATAAGTTGAGATGGTAAACTCATACCTGTGCAGTACAACTGAAGCATCATTTCCCCAAGACCTATTCAATGCATAAAGTGAGTAAGCAGGACTTAACTGTTTTGCCTGTTCATTTGTTCCATTTGCAGCACTTGTGGTCAGAAAATACTTGACAGGAATGGCACGTCCCATTTTACTTAAAAGGTCAACTGTTATCAATTTTCATAGCACAGAAAAGCAAAGAGTTCCTGAGATGGATAAATATCAGAAATACAGCAGATTTGCTTTTTCCCTTTCATAAATGGCCTTCTGGGATTATATAAAAAAAACAACAGTGCTTCAAAGATTATGATAAAAGTAAAGATAACACAAATAGAAAAGGAGAAAAAATATAACAAAGGAGAAGTTTCTTTCTGAGTTATTATGCTTTCTGTTTTCCACACAGAGGCTACAAAGAAAGATGAAAAATAGTCAGTCTGAGTTTGTTTGAATGCTTTTTTCAAAAACTACTTGGGGTGGAAAATGAACAAAAATCTGCAGAGTTGTGGATACTCTCAGCCAGGAGCTGACTTGCAGAGCAGACATGAACATTTACCTTGCACAGGATGCTTGGAGGGGAAAAAACACAGACTAAAGCTGAGCAGAGAGCCATAGTCCCTGTGGGTGCCTCTAGAAGCAGCAGGAGGGAGAGATCCCTCCAGGGAATTGGACCTGACTAACCTCCTTCTTCACTCTGTGCAAGTGAGGCAGCCCAGTCTTCTTTGCCTATATTTAGCCTTTTTAATATCACCCCATGTCCTCTCCATTTCCCAAAATGGCAATAATATTCCCAGAGTTCAGTCTGAGTTTGACTGAGTGGCCAGTACTTCCACGGTACTCGCTGCCTTAAAGTATTTCAGCAAAGACACTTATTATCCAGCTCAGTCAAAATTCGTCAGACACATCTGAAATTGTCAGGCTGTGATTCTATGAAAAGAGCCCTACTGCAGACTGCATCTGTATGGCCTGAGACAAGGTCACACCACAGATAAATATAGTATGTGAGTAATTCTGTCACCTTATTGATATATTCACCAACACCGTTGAAAAACAAAGCATTAATCCAAAACCCCAGTATCCCCCCCTACCCAGCCTCCTTCCCTCCAAAATGAAGAGACTGGAAAAAAACTACCCACTCTCTGTGCTAATAATAACATAAACTTATTGTATTGCTGCTTTAAAAACCCTTTCCTGACCCCTCCTGTAAGTTCTCTGAAAACTTGTAAAACCTGAAAATTCTCTTAAATTACCTAATTTTACAGGAAAAGCTTAAGTTCACTTCATTTTTTTTTCAGAATGCCTCTGATTCTGTACTACTCCAGGAAATAATAATGCAAATATTAGCTTTTATGCACTTTTGTCCATGTTCGAAAATTGAATCTAACAGGTTCATTTACCTTAAAACAGTCAGAGGCAGGTAAAATAGTGTTGGAAGGCAATGACTGTGAGATATAGGAAACTATATGCCCTTACTTCACTCATTTAACCTTTTTTCTTGATTTTACAATCTAGAAAATGCAGGTTAGGACTTACACTTTACTTTCTCTTACATTATAAATTAAAAAAACCCACTCAGGGCATCTTACAAGTTCAAAGCGTTATTTTTGAGAATTACCAGTGAGCCTCTCAAAGTTACAAATGAATTTCTTGGGTTTGTGCTCAGTCAAAAGTCTCTGTCTTTTATTTTCAATCCTTCATATGTTAGTGAGATCTCGAGGGAAAAGAAGAGTTCAACTCAGCAAAAAGCTTGAAACTGCCCTGTAACTCTACCTAAATTTACAGCTATTGGAAAAGGAGAGTTGGTTTGGATCCAAAAGAAAACAGTGAAGCCAGCTATCAGTCAGCATCTCACATGGGGTTCAAAGACTTGTTTTGTTTTTTCAGGTTTATTTGTGGCTTCTTTTGTTTGTTTGGGGTTTTTTTAAACTTTTTAATAAGAAAAATGAAATTATTACTGGCCGAGATTTTGTGTCATTATAATGCTTTTGATGAGACTCATACTCTTGCAGCAGAAGACACTAAAATAAATAATAATAAAAAAACCCCAACCTACCACACCAAAAAAAAAACCCAAACCCTGAATGTCTGATAGTTATGTAACAAAACCAAAAAAGTATCAACAAAACATTCAAGTTCTACTTTTACTGCACCTCTTTTTGCCAATGTGTACCCATGGAAACTTCACTTACAAGACCATATACAGCTTTTCAAATAATCAACATAATAGCATACACTTTCCTAATTTTAGGTGTTTATGTTTCAAATCATTTAAAACTGCTCTATACTATCTTTCTTTGCCCAAATAGATTCTGTTAACGTAATTTACAAGGAAAATACGGAGTAAGGCATTTCACGAAAACATATTACCAAGCAATAGTAAGCATTTTCCAGAAAAGAGAAGCCAGCTATGTTTCTACCTCAATAAGCACCACAGTTAACTGCCTCACCTCCTACATGGCATGTCTGGAAGAGAACAGTGCCTCTTCAAACAGTTTAATGTGCTAAACAGTTAAATGCTTCAGCCCTTCAAGTGAACATAACATATGCTGTGCTGACCGACAGAAAAGAATTGTATATGGTTCAGTCCACAATCTGATTACATGTTAAGCACATCCCAAGAGGTGCTCAGAATTACATCCAAGATGATTAAAATTCATATCACAGAGAGGAAAGACCTAAATTTTAAAAGAAGAGAATAAAAAAAGGCACCAAACTTCTGTCACCTCTGACTCCTATTAGAGTAAAATTAATGGAACTCCTCCAGAGTTTTCTCCAGAGTCACATGAGAAATAGGGCCTGCTGCCTTAATAATAATAAAAAAAACCCACCAAAAAAACACCACCAAAACCATATGCATTTAAGAAAAAAACAAAATAAAGATGTGCAGAAGGAAGGCTGCAGTATACCTCAGGTATAGATGTGACCCCTTGTTAAACCAACATCAAAACACTGAAAAAAAATTAAGGGAAAGACTTGTTTTACTGAGTTGAGTAGGAACCCTATTACATTATTTACAAGGAATAGGATTTTACCCTGCATGATCATATAATTCAAATGTCAGCATGCAGACACTCAGGAGGACAGAGCTAGTGCTGAACATGGAATTAACACTGCTATTTCACAACTCTTGAATGATTTGCCATGTAACCCTAACATCCCCCAAATGCTGCCTTCCAACCAGAATTGCCTAGGGCTTTGTAAAATTGAATAGTGGCAGGGAGACAGTATTCCCCATTGCAGCTCCATTTGCTTGAGTGTTTCCGAAGCCTTTTCATCTCACAGCCCTTAAAAGCTGGAAGAAGGTCCCTCCTTCCTGGGTGCGCAGTTAGATTGACACCCTGCAAAGCACCCTGAACGTAAGGCAGTGCAGGACTGGCCTCCCCAGAAGCAGAGACCTCTGCAGAGTCTGCTTTCTGCTTCCACTTCATTTGATGAGAAAAGTGAGTTATGCCAGGTTTTTGCTTGCTGCAGCTTCCTCACCAAGGAGAAAAAAAAAAAAAATTAAAAAGAGGAAAATATAATCCATCCTTCCTATCCAAATCTCAGTCTTCTCTGTCCCTACCTGCTTGCAAAGGATTTGAAACAAGAGCAACAATGTTGTCAAGAGGAGAAGAGGGGGGGAAGGTGACTGCTGCTCACTTCAGAGTGGTTACACATAAGATGTTAAGACACAGAAAGAAATTCACTCCTTCACCTTTTTGCTCCCCTGTGTGGGAATGCGGCTCCGGTCATGATTGCACCTCAGCAGCCACACAGTGAAAAGCCTCTACAGTGAGAAGGTTAGGAACTGGGCACGTCTTATCTTACAAGATGCTCAGCAAGGACTGTGCTTCCAGGAAGATGGGCTTCCTTTTGTAAGGGAAAATTTTTATCTGCTTTTCCTACAAAACGGATTGCCGGTACAAATTCCTGAGCCAACAATTCATACTGCTGATACAAATGCAGGCTGGGCACAGAATGTTTCAGGAGGAAAAAAAAAAAAAGGTTGCGTTTTGGAAGATATCTGCTTGTGAATGCTAGGACTCTTGCAAAGGACGGGAAAGAGCAGACTGTGAAGCTAAAAATAACCACATGCATGCAAATATCATGTACTATAGCACTACCACAGCATTTCTGGCCATAATATAGCAATCAACTGAACATGAGAATTACTACAGATCAAAACTAGTCTTCACTCGAGTATTTCAAAATGCTTCTTTTCCAGGAGAGAAATTCAAATTTGCAAGCCACGCTTCTTTTTTTATCAGTGGGAAAGAATGCCAAATAGGCCATTTCCAGAGCCACAAGAGAAACTCCAACCTGGGGACAAATTTGCCTAAAAGACAAACCCAGACAGACAACTAGCAGCTGTGTGGCATCAGAATGGATACAGCTACATAACGTAAAACTTTACCAAAACTTTCAATACCACTGTAATACAAGACGACGTTTCTGATTCTAGCACACCTTTCTTAAGGGTTCAATTATGCAAAGTACCAGTCCCAATTCAGAAAAGCACCTAAACACAGCCATAGCTGCAATCATGAAAGCAGCTCCTTATTTAACTTGATTATTCCGTTGGCGTGATTAAATTCTAAGTGCTTAACTGTATTAACACAAACATCAAGGTTTTGTCTCAGTAAGATGAATTAAGCAAGCTGAAATTCATTGCTCTGGTATACTTGAAGCAGTGGATTTCAGATTACTTCATCTCTTTTTCTGTAAGCATGCTGTTGTGCCAAAAGCTGTCACTCCCTTGTTTTCTATGCATTTGCTGTATTTTAATGAGAAACTCTATTTATTGATTCTGATATTACCGAGAAAATGGGTTTTCCTTTCAATAAGATGATTATACATAAATGTTACAGAGAAACACAAGAGGGGGTTTTGTTTCGTGGGCTTTTTTTTCCCCCTGCATAATTGCTGAAGGCAGCGTATTACCCAGTAGCACAAGGCAGTAAATGAGCTAAGTCCCGGGTTCACAGCTGTGCTCAGTGTGCTCCATGTGCAGCGGCGGGCGCTCACAACGAACCATTTGGGATGCCCTGATGGAAAAGGGCTGGCTCTGTACTGGACCCGTGCCCATCACAGGCGAGGTAAAGCCACAAGGCTGTGCTGTGCACAGAGGACAGCGAGGCCCCCAAGGTGCCAATCTGCCAGCCAGGCAATGTCAAAGAAAAGCAGAAATTCAGACATGCCCTCCTTCTCACTCATCACACCCACAGAATCCTGATTCTTTCTCTCTTGCTTCCAGTAGTGCTGAGTTTTAGGAAGCAAACAACATAATACAGAACTACTTTTTTTCTGGGACTAGCTGTTAACTCTCAAAAAAGAACACTCATCATTATGCTCAAAAAAGAATATTCATCATGTTCCTTTGTTTTAAAATCTAGTATAAGTAATAAATATCTTCTTTCTATCAATGACAGTGAAATACTTTCATTACGGTACTTTGTTAAACAAGCAGTGTTAATATGTAGAGCTCTTAAAGAAAATTGCATCAGGAACCTTGCATTTGTACAAGAATGCAATGTGTTGCTGTTCTCTGATAACAGAATTAAAATTTTTATGTTGCATCATATAAACACATCAAAAAGCAAGCATCTGCACCCTCCAAAGTTTATTTAAAGCCCCTACCTTTCCTACATAGAGTGGGTCTGTACCCATGTATTCTTCCAGCACAAAGAATTGATTCCACACCCAGCTGCGTTTGGTTCTCGTCCTCCCTGATTGAAAATAGGGCTTTGACCTGGACCTCGTGAGCTCTGCTTGATTCATCCCAGAAAGACACAGGAAAAGAGCTATTATCTGAAGAAAATGGCAAAATTCCACTTTGCCCAACTTCATCTTTTCTTTTTTATTTTTTGTTTCCCTCGGTGAAAGAAAAAACCTTGACCAAAGCAGGCACAATTCCAGTTGTCTCAGTAGCTCTAGCCTCCGGCAGGGTGTCAGCTGGGAGTCCAGAGATAATAATTTGCAGAGTGGTCGATGGGAAGATGTCACCACTGCTGAATAGCCTTCACCAAAGAAATGGTGTAATGGGTACCTATCCAGGCAAAAAAGACAAGAAGTGTTGTCAGAATTTGAATTATTTTTAGAGAATGCAAATTCTTTGCAGCTTTCACATCGTGCATCAAAACTGTTTATTTATTACTTTTCTCCTCATCAACACCAATGAGTTTACATAAATCTCTCAGAGTTTATAGCAAACTTCTTGGATGGCATTACTACTGCTGATACAACTGTATTTATAAAGTTTTCTCCTGAGTGTTCTCTTAGTACACCATCTTTTTCCAGTATAAATGTTAAAATTCTTTCTGTTTAAAATAATCACCATAAGTGTAGTTATTTACAGTCATTTGGTTTGATATTTTCTCTTCTGTCTGCTATGGTCTGCTTTACTTGCCATTACTATGATGTAATTACAAACCAGCTACAGAAAGAAAGTTGTATTAATGGCAGGGACATATCCTAGCTTAACTCTCTCCCATATAACTCAAAAGTAAAATGAAGGAGCACAAGACGAATCAGAACAATTTGATTGATTCTTAGTCACAGAACACCAGATGCTATGATTTGTTCTGATCTGAACCTGACCTGGTAAAAAGCCCTGAGTCTCCCCACTCAATTTCACTACATTCCTAAAGCAAATGTCAGGCACCATAAGAAACATGTTAGACTGCTTTATATATTTATACAGAAATATGCCCAGAAAGATCAGAAGATAATGTCATTTTGTATTTTCAATGAAACCTTGATTTAATAACGAATGATTTTTCAGCACTAACACACGTAAATCAGTTTTTATTCAAAATTTAATCATTTAATAACTCATAGGACTTACTAATAATTTTTTTTTTTAGAAACACAAACTTCAATACTTAAACAAGACTCTTTTCTGCCTTTTATGCCTTTTATGACTGCAAGTCTTCTCTGCCTATGTAAAAATGTATACTTAGTATAATGCTTTTAAAAGTACAAATTCCATAAGTCAGAACCAAACATAGCTTTGTCTTTTGGGAGAATCACCAGGTAAGCAAAGCTGTCTCTTAAATTGACATTTTCCTTGTCCAAGTGAGCAATAAGGGAGACAGGGAAGCATTTACGAAGTGCCAAACATGAAGTGGAAATAAGGGTGAAATTAAAATAGATAACAGCATTAATTTGGAGTGAACTGCTGCTACTTAGGAAGCCACGGAAGAAAGAAGATTTCATCCTTCATGCTTTTAATTAATCTAAAAAGGCTAGACATTAAATCACATACACATTAAACACTCGGGACTGATTATCACAGTCCTACCCATTACTACTAAAACTGAGTGAAATGTGATATCCACTATCTGTTTTCAGTATGTCAGGCTCTTTCAGCTGCAGAACGCCTATGCATCGTGCTGCCAAAGGTACCTAGAGGGCAGAAACATGAAACAAATAAAAAGCTCTTCTGATTACAGACTGTATTTAAAGCCTTTTTACAGTAATCCCTTCTGTGGTATTGCCCTGCACCAGAAAGGCTTTGCTTAGAGACTGGTGGGATAAACCACAAACCCACTGAGCGTGTTTGCTAAGCAGCAGCAATTTGAAAGCTTCCATACAGGAAAATCCAGGCAAAATGAAGAGAACAGGCAAGCCTTACCTAAAGAGCCTAATTTCAAAAACATGATGCTACAATTATAAAAGACATCACTCCAACACGGACCAAAATTCTTTTCACAGCAGGATTAACAAGCAGGTGTCATCCTCGTTAGAAGAGCCTAGTTTGAAATGATTAATCCCAACTAGTCATAGCTCGGTTTTGATCTGGCCCTTTGGGTAAATCATGACCATATGACAGTAATTACTGAGAGGCCTGCCAATGAGTTTTAAGGAAGTAGCTGTGCTTTCCCTGTGATATGCTCACTTCCTACTGCTCCATTCAACTATAGTAAGTGTTGTTTGTAGTAGAGGCTGTTTATGCATCCTTGATTTCCCCTCTCTGTGCCTAAGTTACATCATGTTAAAGACATCTGATATTGATAAACTGTCAGTTTATTTCAAAGAGGCAGCAGATTGTTATTTAACAGAGATAAAAATACAAAATGGGTTTTCTTAAGAAATGTCAGTAAAACATTTACAATATGCTAGAGTCTTTTCACTAAGCAGTTTGAAATGTCTTGTTCTTGCTCCGAACAGACATTTCAAACCTAGAATTGCTCTAACCTTTATCTTGAACAGTGTTCTCTTATATCCTTTCTTTTACACCTGCAGGAAAGTATGAAAGCCACCATATGGAGTGCCATGGTCCCCAGCCACACGCCACAGCACAGAACTGAAAAACGCACCCAAAATACCAACTGAAAAACAGTCCATATGCTAGACAGCACAATCTGATGAAAAGCAGAATACTCACACCTCCTGGAAAGAAAACATTGTTGTGGTTTACTCATTCTCAAATACTTTCACCACACAGACTCCAAAATTTCAATTATTTTTATTCAGCTGTGTGGCAACACTCTCTGTTCTGAAACACTCCTCCCTCCATTTTTTCTCTTCTTCAGGATAAGTCTTCCTATTCCTCTTAGAGCCCTTTTTTTTTAGGTTGTTATTTATAGCTCTTCCAGCACACTGCCTTTTATATGTGATACCTCCAAAAGCAGAAGTCCCTTGTATTTAAAAATCATTCGTGTTTTAATATTTTTTTATTAAATTACATTTCATTACCTTTCTTACTGAGATAGATAGACAGATACACATTTTATACTGATTTTTTGATTAATTTTGTCCAAGCATAACTAGCACTTCAACATCACCTGGTCTATGACATCCATAAGTATCAAGTCCACAAGACCACATAAGCAATGTCACAGCATTCATAAAACTGTAAGTAAGAGGTACTGTTGGTGTTTTTTTCCTCATTAAGGCATAGCTTAAATGTTCAGGGTTGCACTTGCAGCAGTGGATGAAATTAACACTGACAGCAACAGAGGGTATTCAGTGCTCTGATTCCAGTGTCTTCACTGTCATCTGTGTTTACTGACTCGAGTGTGATGGCAAAACTGACCTGCAACCACTTTGTACTTTTTGTTTAATCATGCTCTTTTATGAAAAAAGTGCTCTTTCTGCACAAACAAGATTCAGAGTATACAAAACTGAGAAATAGTTACACTTTTAATTGATATAATTAACTACCCTAGAATAAAAGTGTACCTTTACATCTTCTGTTTCTGGTCTCCCAAATGCTACTCCCCTCCCCAAACAGGGGTAAACCCAATCATATCCCCTCATTCACACTTTGCCAACCTAAAAATACCTTAGGCCTTTAAAAAAAAAATTGTCTGCTAGTGTATTTAAAGCATTAAACTCTAGTTTTCACATCTAAGCTTGTTTTCTCTATTTGCTTTACATGTAATCCTGGCAATCATAAATATGAAAAATACAAAGTAAAAGAACTGGTGTGTAATTTGGAGAGTATGTTATGTGATCTGGACAGTGCAGGTAACATGTCTTAACTGAGCAGCAACCTGCTGTCCAAGTGAACAGCTGTATGAATCAAAAAAAACCCATGAAACTCAAAAAACTAAGCATAAAAAATATCCACTAGATATCCAAACTCACATGTTTATGTTCTTAAATAACTGGCTGACAAATGAAACCTCAGACTGATGAATATACATTTGAAAAAAATAATAACCTCTTCATTCAATATACATCATAAACCTTACATTTTCTCCCATCTGCTGTACAAAAATTAAGCTATATTTAAGCCACAGCATTCTGGTGTACACTGCTAATCTGAAAAATATTACTATTCTCCTTTGCCAAAACAATCTGCTAGTGTCAAAAAGACACTATTATGCACTGTCTCCAAGGGGCAATCTTGATTTGTTGAAAACATCCAAATCATGAATAAGATCCTCAAGTTAAAGGAATAGTCTCCCTCACTGTAAGCAATTAAGGGTAATTTACACCCACTGAAAATCTCTCTGAATATTTTGCTTCACTCCATAATTTCTAAAACAACCCATCAAGTCTAGTGTTCGTTGTTTGCGTGTCACAATGAGCACCAGTAGATAAGGACAAGTTTTCAGTCTCAGAGATATCATCTTGGAAGCCTTCCTTCCCCACGTCTGAGATTTCCCCAGCCCCCTAGGTAAGTTTGCTGAAGGCTCTTAAGATCGTCTTTGCACCACCTAACCTTTGCAGCCAAAATGCAAATTCCTGCAGACTTCTGCTCACACATTGCTACCAGTGTCACAGTGCCAGCTTAATCTATGAACCATATCATTTTCCTGTCAACCTCTTCAACCCAACAGAGAATTTTGTCCTTCAGCATAGTTCGTCCTAAAGTGTTTCTAATGTGTAAAATGCTTCAGGAAGCAGTGGAAATCCAAACCCTTTTCCATTGCTAAACTCCACCAGTATGGGTTGTATTATTCTAGTTTGAAATCTCACTGTCAGCCACACACTGAAGTTGTAACTGAAGAGTTTACCACACCTATTTTATTGCGTTCCCTTCCCTCATCCTCCCCCTGCCCCATTATTCTCCTCTCATCAAATTGCTTCAATTTTTGACACCATTGCAAAATTTACTGCGCAAATATGGACCTCACTGACTGAGCAGCCACTACCTGCTAGTAAATCTTGCTTTAGCTTGGTCAATAATGCACAGTTATCCCATGGGGTATTTTTGTTTTTACTCTACTTCAGTCATTCATTAAAATCAGACCCAGGGTGTTGAAATAATTCCAAAGGTGACTGTTGCTACTGGATTTTGAACCATGATCCCTTAAACAAAGTCGAACCAGCAGGTGAGCCCCCTGACAACTGGATTGCCCTCACTGAAATATTTATGCTTTGACATTCAATTTTACAATGCCCATTGGACAGGGTGTTACATTTAGTGGCAGAGAAAATTCCCCTTGGTTACAAGCCTGCAGCTCCTCCATGTCACACATCCTAAATATTACAGGAGACTCCTTCACAGGCACATGAACAGGAATGTGCTCCTTGAGACAAAAAGGTTTTGAGAAGATATCATGTCTAATTACGGTGTCAATTGCAATGTCTGGTTATCACTTTTTCCAGGGAAAGAAAAAAAGAAAAGCAGGGTGCCTTGGAGCAAGTGAGGTGGGGACCCTGTGATGAAATGAACCTCTGCAAGTCAAGGCAGTATGATGAAACCTATTAACTCCCTGTGCCAGATGACATTACAACTACAGACCACAACCTCCTGCCGCTAACTGGCCTAAATATTCATATGGGAGATCTGTAAATGTAGTGCACATCCTGCAGTCTGCATCTGGTTATCAAGCAAAAAACTATCACTGCTCCAAACATATGGCACTGTTACACTAAACCGGCTCCAATACCCTCTGACTCAGGTGAAAGGACCTGATGAGACGACAGAAGAACACTAGGCACACTGCAATAAATTACATGGCTTAAAAAAAAAAAAAGCATAAAGAAAATCAGGCAACAGCTTTTGGTCTTTTATACTGCTCTGCAGTTGATCATGAGATTGCACGTGTCTAGAGTGCTGAATTGTTTGGGTTGTTGATAAGTTTGTTTTGTTCCCCAAGCAAAATTAACAAAACAAAGATTTTCCTTTTTCCTAATATCATTTTCTCCATGTGAAAGAGTTCTATTGGTTTTTCACCTTGCCATGGTACATTTGAAAGATCCAAGTTGCTGGGAAGGATTATGCTAATTTGATCAGTTATTGAAAAGAAACGCCAGCAGTATTTGTGGATCTGGGACCAATCAAGGCAAATATTTAAATTTCCACAAGCTCAATTTCTGCAGCCTCATTTCAGCTGAAGAACGTCACATAATGCCAAGGGATGACTTTCTTGCAGAACTGCTGAATTCCCAGAGGAGGCACTCCTGCATCACTGCTTAGAGTTAAGCCTGGTTTGACAGGAAGAACTAAGTAACCATCTATTTTATGTGCCCTTCCTCAGATGGAATTTAATGATTTTTATTGCCACAAGAAAACAATACCCAGTAGTAGTATGAAAGCGTACATGAAAAAAAATGTCTGTGATAAACTAAAGGAAAAGGAATGACTTAAGAAAGGGCCTCATTGAAGAACCGCTGAACACATCAGGTACTGCAGCCAACAGACTGAAAACACACACAAAAACTTACTAGATATCACTAGGACTGACTCCCAAGCAGTATATTCATCTGTAAACCACTTGGAGTTTAAAATATTTTCTATTTTCATCACACATCAGAGTCAGTTTGTGAGCTGAATCCCTTTGAGAAAAGCCTTAGCCAGGTTTACAGTAAAGTAGGAATTTGAGTTGGATAGAACAATATAAGGTCTTGCATTAGTAATGATTTTCTTCAAGCTTCTGACTGTTGAAGAAACATAGAAAAATGTGGGCACAACATGTACATACACAGTCATACATGAAAAGGATGGGCAAAAATCTATGTGGATATTGTATTCATTCTTCTCATCAGAAAATTCACAGTTAATCCGTAGCTGGTAACTACAATTACCCTTTTGCATGAAAAAGTAAGAATACTTTGCTATTAAATCAATAGCAAATAATCAATAGTGCCTTGCTATTAAATCAATGGAAGTACACTTAGGAGAGTTGTGAGGCTGTCATCTGACTTTTAACACAATTCTAATGACCTACATCAGCCTTTAATTACAGTAAATCTCCCATTATAAGGGCGAAATGCTCCTTGATTAAAACTGCAATCTTTAATGGCTTTTTGCAAGAAAATAGGCTGCATTACTGATGTTTGTATTTTCACTCACATTAACTGACATGCATTTCTAACATGCACTGGTAGCTCAGATTACTATCTTTGATATTTTCCTAATATTCCTGGTAGTTTTAAATCTTTATTGAGTACTCAAACCCTAGAGGTTGTACATACTTTATGTTAAAAGCTGTCACAGCTAGGCCTTCCCTTACTGTGGATTTTATTGCAATTGTCCTTTAAATCTTACTTAGCCTTTCTTCATGACCCTGAAAAAAAAGTGTGTCTAGATGTCTAGATTAGATCCCCTGGTAGTTGCAGAGTGAAAAGCTACAAAATTGTGTACAAGGACTTTAAAAGAATAGCACATTTGGTCCCTGGGTATTTCTTTCGGGTTTGTTAAGTGGCTTTTGTGTTCTTTTTTTCCTCCAAAGATGGTAACACACCCGTTACACTGAACTAGCTCTAATGAGGCACAATCGTACCATTTGCAAATATCCTCACTTTGCTGTTATAATATTGCTGAGAGAAAATCAGCATAACTTTACAGCTGATCTTTATCTGTTGACCTGTTGTACCTTCAGAAGCTACATGGTAAGCAAACTTCATTTAGTTATGCAACTTTCAAGCTACTGCCCATCTGAACTCAGCTCTGCACCTGAGATTATGTAGACCTACCTTTGTCAGAAACAAAGTACCTAGCTTTCACCAGTAGCAATTCCCTGCAAACTCAAATAACGTAACAGAGAAACAATTAGTAGATATATTAAAGACAGAAAAGTAAAGTGACGCATCAATGCCAAGGAGAGGCTGTTTCAGAAACTGGCTTGCTCAAGAGTTCAGCTCTTTTATGCATTTATTTATTTGTTCTGGAAAAGCAATTTATTTTCTGCAAAGCTGCACAATCACCTATGTTTTAGCTGAAAAATGGCAAGTCAGTATGTCTTGTTAGAGAGACTATGAAGTATACTCTGCCCTTTCAAGTCTCTGGTTTGGCTTGAACAAGTTATCTATCAGAACATAAGATTTTATCCTTGCAAGGGGAAAAGATTAAAGTATCAGCATTTCAGCTCCCAGAATCAGAGCACATCACAAGTATCCACCTCCCATCCTTTCCCATATCCCAGGGAAGACATCGTTTGTAGAATCTTGGCTCACCTGAACTGCTTCACCTTTTGAAAGCAGTATAAAGGCTAAGCCGTATCTCAAAAAGGGGTATTTTTTGCCTCCATTAGCAACTAGAAGTCTAAGGATCCAGATGACAAACCTCTTGCTGCTGGCGTACACAGCCTATTGTAGGCAAGCAGGACATGCCCGTTCGTGGATATGTGGACGGACTGGGGGACGGGGCGGAGGGGGAAGGGTCAGCACCAGCCAAGCACTGCAGAGCTAGCCTTACCAGCTGAATACTAATCAAAGAAACAGCTCCCATAATTTCAACATTTGCAAACTCTAGAACATCCTTGACGTAGAAGGACGAAAGCTCTGGGGAAATAATTCAGGAAATTTCCTTGTCTCTGTAATGTTTTGCACTATAGCATCACTGCCAGACTTAGAGCCCGAGCAAGACAGCCGCTTTGGCTTGGCAGAAAGGACTGAGACAGTCAGGACTTTGGGCTGCTTATATTTTGCACAAGTCTGTGGTCCTCCCTTCCCCCACCCCACTTCCCCTCTTGTCTGTAAGACTTCTCCAAAGAATCAAGAGTGATGCTATTGTTCTCCTATTTCTCAGAAGGTGCATACACGCCTGTAGACCCAGTGCTCTCACTTTCCGCGGTTTCTCCACCGCACCTGGTGTCGGGTGCTCCCGCGGCCGGTCCCAGCCGCGCCGCCCGGGCCGCCCCCAGCCTGGGGAACGCGAAACTTACGGCCGCGGCCGCGCCGCCCCCGGCATCTCCGCAGAGCCGCGGCTCCGCTCCGGGCAGGAGCCGCTCCGGGGCGAGCGGGTGCGGGGGAAGAGCACACAGCCCTTCCCTGCAACTGCTCCGACCGCCCTCTGTCTACACGGGAGGGGAAGGGAAAGGGAAGGAAGGCGAGGAAAGGCACAGGTGCAGCCAGCACTTACCTGCTCCCCCTTTCCCTCGGCTGCCCAGTGCGGTGAGTATTTTAATCCCAAGGGCCGACGGTGCCTCCGCGGCGAAGTGCTGGCGGGATGCTCCCAAGCGGGAGGGGCCGGGCTGCGGGCGGCGGGGCGCCCAGCGGACATGGGGGCTGCGCGCCCGCCCGCGCACTCGCCCGCACCCGCGGAGATGGGAGCGCTGCCGCTGCTCCGCTCCTCCTCCTCCACGGCACGGCGCGGCACTGCACAGGCAGCCGCTGGGCACACGATGGGAGAAGTGGGTGACGGTGCCAAGCCCGGCTCCGACTGGGTGCGGATCGTGGCTGCGGGAGGAGGAGGAAGAGGAGGGAGGGAAGGAGCGGGGAGGGAGGGAGGGAGAAGGCAGAGGAGGTGGGGATGCTGCTCTGGGCAGGGGATATCACGGCTCGGTGGCTGGAGCCGGCTGCCAGCTCCGTCCGAAGGCGCGCGGAGGCGGCACAGGGACTCTTTGTACCTCCCGAAGACCCAGCGGTGGCTATTGAAGCGGGATCCAGGGAGCAAGCAGCCTGCCCGGCCCCACCGCCCCCCCCCCCGCCTCTTCTCCTCCTCCTCCTCCTTGACAGGATATACAGATGGAGTCCTTTGGATAAAAATCAGGAGCCGGGCTAGGGGGTGGGGCGGGAACCAATCTCTCTCCCTATTTGCATTTGAAACAGGGAGTTGAAGGAGAGACTTAAAGATTTTTTTTTCCCCTCACAACCCACCACGAATTTGTCCTACAAGCTGCGACTGAGCTCTCGAGGCGTGAAGACAAAGTCGCAAAACTGAACCGAACTTGCGGAGTCCGAGGTTTTAAAGCTTTGCCCTTTCAGCCTGCCCAGCGTGGCACTTGTGAAACCCACACTCTCGGCCCCGGCCCGTCCTCCTGCCGGGCTTGGGGCAGCCGCGGGCACTGGCCCGGGCCGGGCCGGGGTCCCCTGTCCTGCTCCCTGGGCAGGGCACGGAGACACCACCGAGGTACTCGGGGGACTTCAAACCTCGTCGCCCTGCTGCCCTCTGTCTCCCTAGAGCTGCTGTCACGCCTCCCCGGCTACTGCTTATACCGCGGGGGGGAGGGGGGTGGTGAGCGGGGACAAGGGGATTAAAAAAAATAGAAAATACGTTGAATAACTAAACCAGGTGTTTCCCCAGAATAAAGGGCGGAGAGAGCGGAGTGTGCGCCCCGGCAGCACACAGGAGAAGGCTCGGTGTCACGCTGGGGCTGGTGCCCGGCAGCGCCCACGCACAGCCCCGCAACCCTGGAGCTGCTCGGGGCAGCCGCTCTGGGAAATGAGTACCTGCTTTGTTGGGACGGGGCTCGGCTGGGAAAGCGGCAGCACAAACTTTCTGCCTCATTTCAGCACTGCTGAAGCCGTTTGGGTCTGCAGAACGAAGCAGACCTACAACTGAGATGTGATCAGCCAGGAGTCAGCGCGCCTCCTGGAAAAAAAAAAGAAAGAAAAAAAAAAAGGCAGACGTTCCAAATGTTGGCAGAGCTGCTGAACTGACATTTTCCACGGACAAAAATATTTTTAACACGTCCTGTTTTCAGAACAATGGACTGTACCAAGGGCAACTGTAAGATATGCACCTTGGCCAATGTCTTTTGGTTTATATTTACCAGAAAAGCATTTTCAACATGATATAAAGAAATAATACTATATATATAATATATATAATTATATTTATATATATAATTACTTTTCATTACTACTATACATTATACTATGAAGTGTGCTGTCAACAATAATAAAGTAATGTGCAGGTAAAGTCTCTTCAATAAGAAAAAAACAGCAACAAAACAATTGGTTTGGATCACAAAGGCTTTTTAAAAATAATTTTAACTTCTGGATTAGCTTGTAGCCTTTGAATACACAAATGCAGCGCGCATGACTATTTAGTAAATGTAATAGGTAACTGCTATGTGTTTCTTGTCTTTAAGCTTCACTTTCAGACGTGATTTCCAATGTCATCCTTCTAATCAGAGGGAGGCAATTCAACATCGCAGCATTTGTGAACTGAAGAAGTGGTTTAAAGAGAGCAACTAGAAGCAATCTACATTCTCCAAGTTGTGGAGTGTCTGAGTGCATGGTTACAACTTAATAAGATGTATTCAGGCAAGAAAATCCTGAAGCATGATTGCACACAGTTGCTTAAGATTGTAATTAAGGATTCGCCTTTCCTTTGTTCTCCTTCCCCCAATCCCTAATTCATCTTTTACAAGTTAATCAAAATAAGACTCTTTGCACTGATCCTTAGAGGACAAGGTTCAAGGACAGATTCAGATTTTCTTTTTTTTTTTTCATCATGAACTATCATAAAACACCTTTGCTTTATATCTTCTTTCAAATTCATTCAGACGTGTAAGCATAAAAAATTATCTTTTTACCCCTTAATTCAGTAGCTATGACTTCAATTATGAAAATAGAACAGGTAAAACCAGAGAAAACAAATCTTTGTTTGCAAATAGGATGACATAAAAAGAGAATCTACAAAGGGTCATGAGCTTCATGAACTCCAGCTAAGATCCTCAAACTTTTTATTTGCTCTTCAGGTTCAAAATAGGGACTAAATAGTCACTTAAAATCATTATAAAGGAAGGATTCTTTCTTATTAATTTTGATTCTGATCCAGATATTACTAATGGAAAAATAAAATAGTCAGTTATCACCCAATTAAAAAGCTTTCATGTGTAGCTTCCCAGTATTTCATGATGTTCTTCGTAACAGACCTCTCTCAAGGATGTGCTTTATGTTCCAAGAATCTAGTCCCTCAAGTAAAACCTTTCATTAAACTGTGTGTCAGTGAAAACATTTGAACTTATTTTTACTCTGTTGAAAATAGGATAGATATTTTTGTCTTATTATTTTTCTAAATGCTTATGTTGTCATATCAAAACAAAATGTATGAAACCCTTTGACTTTCATGGGAGTAAAACAGTGACTCCAAGCAAAATATGTGACTAAGCAGACCAATTTAATTTCACTGCACAGGCAGAATGAAATATAAAGAAGCGATTATTCTTAGTCACTTTTGGCAATCTACCATTTTTAGTAATATAAGCAAATGTATATTTTTTTAATTCAATTTGTTCTTGACTGTCTTGATTGTGGGTCTTTGCCAATGAGTCAGTCCATTCCAGCGCATTGACTGGATCATTTTGGCAGGAATCCACACCTACAGCGCTGTTGTGTTTCTTTCTAATATGTTTTGTAGTGCGTTTACTCATCCTGAGAGATACAGGTGTCCTACTTCCAGAGGAAAATCTAGAGTTGGTACAAAGAAACCCTGGACCATGCTAGACTGTCTCTTAGGTGGGCACGGTAAAGAGTACCTGCCGGCATCAACGTGCATTGGTACTGGCACCTTTCCCATCTTTTGACTTCCGAAATTATCAAGGATGCCTCTTCACATTACAAGTTATGTTGCTGTTCTCTAGACTGGATCCATAGTCAGATTTAGGACCACAAAACCTGAAACTGCATGTTCTGAATCATCTATTAAATGTTTCTTAGACAGTGAGGGCTTTACTGGCCACTGCTTATGGAGGATTTTGACCTGAAATGCAAAACGAATTTGCTTAATGGTTGCATTCAGTCCCCTGAGCCTCTGACTGTCTCTCAGTATTAACATTTCTATCTGTAAATGTATTATACACATTCTGAAAAAGAGCAGTGTCAGGTAACTGCTACCTGGGTCCTGGTAATTCACTGTGTGGGAAGAAGCAACTTCCATTATGCGCTCAGCAATAGCTTGTAGAGTTCCTTCAATATGAAAATATATTATGCTCAGAGGCAAAAGGCTAAATTTTCCTTTTCTTAAAAAGTTATGTGGATATTGGTCTTTCCTTCTTTTAAAGGAAAACATTTCTTAACACCACTCATTTCCCTGTACAGATATGAATGCTTCTGTATGTTACTCTTAGCTAAGTGCTTCAGCTGTCCAGATAAAATACTTACAGTGGCTGTAATTCTGATGCGAATATCTTACCTTCTGTATCACAGGGGAAGTCACTGTCCATTGCTGTGGTTACAGTGGCTTTGATTCCAGTCTAGAAGTGAGCAATGTTTTTCTTCGGTCTTCTTTTTTCTCATTTCTATAAATAGCAGAAGGCAAAAAAAAAATAAAGCCTATTGAAATTGAAGACACGACCTTTGACAAGATATTGAACAGAAGGATGTCTCTGCCTTTCTGGGTCTTCACAGTTATGGTTTAATTTACTGTTTAAACTTTGAGATTCTTGAGACAGTTACGATGTTGTATATATTCCAAAAGTGTTTTCTATCCAATGTAGAACCACAGGGGACCTGCCTAACAATACTAAGTTCAGCAATCTGTTCTTTAGAATATATTTTGCAGAAGAGCTTCTAAAGATATGTCAGCCAAAATGACATAATAATGTGAACTAGATTATAGTAAATAATAGTGGTGATTCAATGGGGGAATTTATCAGGTCACTTTGTGTATCCACAGCCACCCATTCTGCTTAGGAAGTGTTACCTTATCAATTCAACATTAGCATCATGGCTCCCTCTGCCCCTCTTTGGCTCCTCTCCATCTTTCCTTGAGTTTCCACAATCTTCTGATGACATATTTGGTCCATATATACTGGCAAGTCTGAGTAACTGATACATTTGCAAAGTGGTATTCTTCAAAAGTAAATCTAGTTAATCTGAGGCAATGTAACTGTAAAAGTAATAAGAAATCGCAGTTGCCTGAGGTAATAAAAGTGGATGCAGTTAAAAAAGGAGTTTAAGTTGGCAGGAAGAACAGAGAATA
Source organism: Cyanoderma ruficeps (assembly GCA_008694505.1). Lineage (NCBI taxonomy): Eukaryota > Metazoa > Chordata > Aves > Passeriformes > Timaliidae > Cyanoderma > Cyanoderma ruficeps. The sequence continues at coordinate 23,519,409 of VZDJ01007755.1, read as the reverse complement.
GCAACAAAGGGAATTGTAGGAAAGGAACTTGTAAAGCAACAGAAAACTGAAAATAAGTTTGTTTAATCATAAGGAAGCTGCAAAATTAAAAGATTCTACTATTGAGGGTAATTTATTAGTCACACACCGGTAAGAACAGCACAAGAATAAATCAATTGAAAAACAAAAACACAGAAAGAATTTTTGAAAAATGTCGCAGTATGATAGTGGCAAATGGCAGGTAGGCTGTCAGAAGACTGAAATGAGAAATGGAGAATTTCGTTATGGCCACATAGAAAAGGGCTGTTTTTACAAGCAAGGATAGATGGCTTAAAAAAGCCCTAAGACCAGAATGGAGGCTGTGTGGCCAGGCTCCAGATGCTATTCATCATATTATAAGTGGATGTACCAAGGTGGCCAGCACTGAGATACAATACAGAGTGACAAAGCTGGCAGTGTGGTGCAGTGAGTGCTCTGCAAGAAGTATGAGGTAGGAAATGAGGTGAGAGGATTAAAAGGGAGGCAGAATCATTAAAAAACTATTTTTTTCTGTTTCATTCAAGAATCTTGTCTATACAAAAAATGATCAAAAATGCAATCGGGGCAGAAGCAGAAGAGAATCCAGTTTCTGGGTTGTCTGGGTGAAGAAGAACATGCAGAATGCCAACTACTTTTATATCCTTAGACCCATACTAGCATTGTAATGGTGCTAAGTTGCTAAAGCAACTCTCTATCAGATGCCATGTAGCTGCTTTTATGAGCATCTCTTGATGAACACAGTCATCTAAATTGTGTTCAAAAAAGCATGTGGGTCTCAGATTGATGCTTCATGATGGCAAGATCCTGCTGGTGGAGAGGAAGCATCACTGTCCTTAGAATCAGCACTCCTCTTTTTTGATGTATGCTGAAAAAAAATAAGTTAGATGCCTTTCTGCTGAATATTAAGATAAATTCTGCTAGGCATTCATACTGTGGCACAACTGATGTAATTTTTTCAGAGGAATTGTGATAGAGAAACGCAATTTGTCTGGTCCTATGAAAAGCTATACATAGGAAGTCCAATTGACTTCAGGGAGTTTTGTACACTTCAGGGAAATTGCTACTGTGTGGCATCCACTAGAAAATCTATGGCTAAGTTACTTGTGAAAAATGCCAATGTATACACAATTAAACCAGAAACATCCCATACACAGCAGGATGTCTATCTTCAGGTCAGACCCTATACTCTGCATCAACTATACAGAATTAATACGAATAACTCCTCCACTGACCTCTAAACCCAAACCAGATTTCAGTGTTCCAGTGTGATTTGTCAAGACAAGCTCGAACACTTGCACAAACAAAATTGGCGATTACAGCTGCAATTTTACAAGTATTTTCTGAATAAATGGCCTGAATTATGTATACTTCTGCATCATAACTGGTGTTCAAGATGCTCATAACCATCCCTGTGTGAAAACTTTAGCCAAGTAAGCAACTTTTTTATTATTATTTGTCGGTTTTTTACCTGACCACAGCAAAAATTGGACAAGCACTCTCTCTTTCAGAAAAACCCTCCCAAAACTGAAGACAAAAACAAGGCGAAAAGTCTACAACAACTGCAAAACACTTTCAAAATGTAAAGTATTATACGCACAAGAAGCACTAAAAGCAAGGAGCATGCTGGTGACCCTTCCTTTTCCCCTTCAAACAATCCAACTTTTCAAGTCTGGACGTTAAATGAAATGTTAATCTCCTATACCTGAATATTTGTGTAGAAAGAATTCTACAGCAGCATGTAAGCAGTTGTATAGGGAGCAGATGGAAATGTCTTCTACGCAAGTTAGAGAAAAAAATGTCACTATCTTCATCATCCTGAACTGCCCACTCTCAAAATTATTTGGTGTGAGTGCTGAACGAGATAGAATTTCATATGTCAATTTTCCACCCAGCTAATGTATCCATCAAAATTTTTATTCCTTAGGAATGACAACTTAGACATTACTTTTATGCTTAAAATGTTAAAAACCTTATAAATCCCTTAATCCTATCCAGCTTCTACCTTTCCTTGGGATAGATTCTGCATTCATTAAAATCACTGGGAAAACGTTGTTTAGTCAATGAGACAAAAAACCTAAGTTATTGTTGGTTTGAAAACTAGCTCTGAATATGAAGCACAACATTTTGCACCATTCCTGCAAAAGGTGGTGGAAATCTTTCCAAGTCTCAAATGGTGGAGATGAAGATGCAAGTCCCAAAGCCTTGTGTTGTGCTGCAAAGTTGTGTTGCAAGAATAAAGCCAGAGCCTGATCAATGCTTATTTCCTTCTACTTCTACCCATGGCTGTATGTAAAAAGGAAAAAAAAGGGCCGAGGGCAGATGAAAGAAAATAGCAGTTCTGTGGAACTTGCTTCCTCCCACACTTAGGAGGTTAATAATACCCTAGCACCAGAAGCAATTCATTCAATCCCCTTCCCTCTTTTATCATATTTCCTCCAATCTCGCCTTTGGAGACATCAGTGCTGGTCACTGGGATGCTGTGCCTAGTCATTCATCAACACTGACCTTGGTGTGACCAACCCTGCAAGCCTTGCTTTTTCAAAAGTCCTTCTTTTGTTTTCCTCTGAGTCACTGAAGTTTGTCACATATATTTCTGTTGGGAACTTTCTGGGACAAGAGGTTTTTTAGGTCAGTCATGGGACACAGAGCACAAGCACCTTTATCTCAGTGTGAAGTACTACCATACAGATATATATTAATAATTTACTACATATATGAGTATAATACACACAAGTCAGCTACTCTAAGACATCTCATGTCATGAAGCTTGTGCTCATCCATAGATATTCATCTTGCTTTGAATTTAATGAGCGTGGCCTGATCAAAACAAAATTCAGTAAAACTAGAAGCTCCACAGGATTTCTCCTTGAGGATTCTAGTAATATCCTTTGTGTCTACAGACATGTACTTATATCAAGCTTCATTGCAAATACACGTAATTGAATAACTCTACTAGACTTCCTCTGAGTAGCTTTTATTTAATTTACTGTGATTATCCTCAAAATAGGGGAAGGCTGATAAGAATGACTTCATGTATGGGATGCAATATACATCCTGTCTCAAGGCCAACAAAAGAATAGGTGCCTTCTGAGCAGCAGATGCCTGCAGGAGGATAATATACCCACCAGTTACTCAGCTGCTTCATCTGTCATTTTTATGAAGGCATGTCATGGTTGGACAGAGCAAAATTACCTGTGAAAAGCTATGTGAGGAAAAAAGGGAGAGAGAAACAGGCAACTGCCTCTTCCTAAGTGCTGGATGAAATTAATATTTATGGGGGAGTGGGGGAGAGCACACAGGAAAACAAACATAAGAAATAACTTTGCAAAATATATCTTCGTACAATATCAGTCATCTCAATAGTGCTAAAATGCTGCAGTTGCTCCACTGCTATTACTAGTTACTTTAAAAGATAAATTGATGTGGAAATTAGAAAGTAACAGATGTGAAGCAATCTTAAGCATAAATTCCTTCACACTTCTTATTAACTGTGGTTAAGATTTTAGTCGTCAAACACCCTTTAGTTCAGACAATAAAAGCAAAGAAAGGAAAATTTAACTGTTCTTCTGTGTTGTAAGCCCACTGAGCTTTGTAATTTGCTGAAGATTTGTTTTCTGACACTTTCACCAGAAAAGAGGGGAGTGGGGGAAGGAGTGGAGAAGTATTTCTCCAAAAGCATTCTGACCCACAAAAAGACCCAACTGTATGTGTTGGGAAACATGTCCAAACACTTCTCTATTTAAGTCTTTCTTCTCTTTCAGTAAAGTGTCAGTAGCTCTTTTAATAGCTATTGGCCTTGGCCAAGACCCTAGTGAAAGGCAACAGATGTTGCTAAGATTGTACCCAGGCTATCCTCTATCCTGTTTCATTTCTGAAAGGGAAAAAGAGAGAAAGGGAGAAGAAAACTTGCATTAAATCACTGGACCATTTTGTACTTCAGCAAATCTGTTTGCACATGCTCGACTGACCTCGCCGAAAAGGCTGAGCCTTTTGCATTCAGCCTGAGGTCAGTCCTAATGCTCTGTTCAGTGGTCCACGCTCCTTTCACTAGGAGCAGCTGCCTCTGATTGCTAGAACAAATTGAGGTGATTCAGGCCACCAGCAGGGCCACGGTACAAGTGCTTTTCACCAGAAAGGGAGGGAAAGCCTTAGAACAGGACCAACTGGGGCTGCCCACAATAAACCGTAGGATTAATTTGATACAGTCAATATTAAGACATGCTCTTGCTGAAAAGTGGGCCATAGTGACATAAACTACAAGACAGTTGGACTGAAAGAAGAGGGAAGAAAGTGGTGTTCAAACATTTATTAAGTTACACCTAATTATTTAATTGGGGGACATTTAAATGGTAATACTGACAGTCTGGGCTTGGGAATGACTTGCTGTTTAACCCCTGGCAGAATATTCTTGGCATAAGTGGGATTCAAGATCAGTGGCGTCATCATCCCCCTCTCAATATTGTTTGAAACATTGACTAGAAGTTCTCTAAACTATTTCTGTGATCGGTTTAAAGAGAAGAATAATCGACAGCACCATTTCCTACCATACTTATGAACCTGTTTCAGTGGCTGGAAGTGGCTACATAGCTGTTATCCAGGGGGAAAAAACAAAAACAAAAAAGAACAAACAAACAAACACAAACAGAGAAAAAAATACAGCTTTTGTATTTACCTCTTTTCAAATTCTTTCCCATCTATGAAAAGGGGGAATAGCACAGAGCAGGCACTAGCAGGGAAAGACGAAGGCAAAACCCTCCCCCTTTCCCTGGTGCAGGCAAGCCCCTGCATTACTTGCTTCAGTCCCAGCTATCAGATCACAATATTTTCTGTCATGTGAAGGATCAGGCCAGCAGCTTTTTCAGTCTGAGGCTGAGCAAAACAATACAGTACTGCATTAAGGCACGATACCAAGCACTTACCACTTCAAAAGGAAGCACGCTTTGATGCCTCTGAAAGGAAAGCAAAATCTCTACAGATAGATAGGTAATTTTACCAGACTGGTCAAAAAAAAAAAAAAAAA
>VZDJ01007755.1:23440462-23514366 GCA_008694505.1 Cyanoderma ruficeps | reverse complement strand
AAAAAAAAAAAAAAAAAAAGAGTGCTAATGTTAATTCATAAAACTGCGGATTTAAGATCAGGGGAAATTAGGAATTACAGCATTTAGTCTTGCTCTGCATTTAGATGGAATGGCTGGGTGTAACACACAGCCTTTGAAGTAGAGTAATCCAAAAGGTAGCTAAGTAAGCTGAAGAAGAAAGAAGATCTTTCTATTTACTTAATTAGCAAGTATAGAACCAGAATTTAAGGAAAAATATATGCAAAACCCCTGCCTTTTAACTCAAAAAATTGAGATGTAGAAAAGCATCCAAATAGTATACTAGAATCTGTGATAGAGGACTTCACAAAAACAAAAATAAAATTAAAAATATCCTTTAATGATTTGAATTATGGACAAAAAAAAATGGAAGTACATCTCAATCTTCCCTTATTAGTATTTCATCCTATTACTTGCCACTGTTGTCATATATCAAAATAGAAAAAAATAAAGAGCTGCATGTTCAAAGAAAACTTTTGAAAGAAGACCAGGAGGAGTTTTTTCTTCAATAGAAAATTCACTTTTTTATTGTCCTTAAAGACATTAAGTAAGTAAATATACATATCATGAAATCTTCATACCACTTCTCAAAACATTCTTTTCTTTAAGGCATTGCATATAATGAGCTTTGAATAGCTGCATCTGAAAACTCATTCCCAATTGCAATATGTGGTTTTCAGCTAGACAAGGGATGTAATTGTGTGTTTCAGTTCCACTGACAGCAAAGCCAGCTGAGACATTCCTCTTCTCCTTCCTTCCTTCCCCTGGTGCTGGCACTCACTCTGTTCTGCTGAGGTGACATCACATGTGTGAGTCTACATTGCAAAACAGATAAGTTCAATGATGCAAATTAAATCAAGCACTTAAAAAAAAAAAAAAGAAGTTTTTAATTAATTTTGTTTAACATGTATTGCTTCCCTGATCAACTTCACAGCATGAGTCCATATGTAACTATGCAGAACAAATGGTAGGGATGAGAAGGCAGAAGCAAGCAAATTAAACTTTCAATTTCCTTCAGAAACTTCCCAAAGATTCCTTCTTTGGGAAGTTTAATGTAAAAGGTATTTGGTCATATCTGCTGTTTTATTATCTGTATTTGATGTCATTCTTCCAGTTGGGTATATGCTCTTCTGTCTTCTGGTCTTCTGGTCTTTTTCCAAGCCTCTGCCAAGTCACAGTTTCCTGACGTACTGATATCAAATGAGAAAGGGGAAGGAATTGAACCTTACCAAGGCCTTCAGTGCCAGGTTCTGGAGATGGAAATGGAGCCTTCTGGGATTAATCTGACAAGAAAGATCAGACTCACTTCAGCATGCTTCTGCCTACACTTGCCAGATTTATACAGCATGTAAGCAGGAATGTATGACTGACAGTGTCAGACAATGCTGAGGAGAACAGTAGAAAGGGTATGGGCATTTGCCAGTTTTCAGTCTGATGTGAAACAGGCTTTGATAAGATAGGCACCAGGGTATAGAAATGGACTAGATTCATGTTTGACAGAAGCAAATTTTCTTTTGGGCTTCTGCACAGTTTCTTCTTGTGCAAAAAAGAAAAGTGAGTGTGCAAGAGCTTGTGTCCAGCCTTTCTGGATAGCACATCCTATTTTAAAAAATAATATCAGTTCCCATGCATTCATTTTGAGGGTACAGGACTCAAAATTCAAGTCTGCACATTGTTTTGGTGACATACAAAAGAAGAGTTACATATATGTGTGTGTGTGTGTATATACACTTCAACACAATGTAGCCTAAACCCCATATTCCCAAGCCGTCAGAATTTAAGCAGATAAACTACTAGAGAAAAGAAATTTTAAAGACCTCCTCATTAGAGAGAATTCATGGATGGTTATTACTATGCCATGTTTTAATAAGGGTACCATCCATATCATATTAGTTGTGCTCCAGGCACTTTCAACACTGGAAGGAGCAGGCGAGAGCCGTACAGATCTGAGTTCCTAATCGGTAGTACTGACCAAGGGCCTGTAAGAGACTCTGATGAGTACAACAGGAAAAGGAAAAAAACTACAAAGCTTATTGTTGCAGAGATTTTTTACATTCTTGAAGGGTTAGTACTACTTGGGATGGTTAACAAGATACATAATAGAAGCAGGCAATATGACTGATTTAGAATTTCAAGAGCCTTTTGAAAGATTTCTTCTTTTGAGGATATTAAGGAATGAGAAGGGATGATGCACAGTCATGTCATGGATTAAAAACTAATTAGGAGACAGAACACAGAGTAGGAATGTATTCCAGCTCACAACCCAGAAGTGAGTGATTGTTTTTACACGGCAGTGCCAGACCAAACCTTATTTGCACAAAGCTGCACTCTTTGCTCTCCAGTATCCTTATAAATTAAAGAAAAAATAAATCAAAACACTATTTCAAAACTTCCTTCTTTCATTTTTCACTACAACTGGTATAGAGTGATCTTCAACATCCAAAGGATATCATGGATTTTAGTTTTGTTCTTGAGTAGTTACCTGGAAGAAAGAAGTAAAAAGGAAATTTCAAGATTTGCATAACGTTTCTTTTTCTACCTGAAGTAAGCTGATGAAAACTGAAGGGAAATGTTCAGCTCTGAAATGGCTTCTTTCTCTGCAGAGAACTCCACTGGTGGTAGTTGGCATGCAGGATGATCACCTGACTAATTTCTTTACATTCAGTACCTACATTTAACATGTTGGCTGTTCCAGGACTGTCAAGAAGACTACATAGCAGTTCAGAGATTTCACCCACTATGGATCCACAGGAACACTTCATGGCAAATTATGCCCATTTTATCCATTTCTAGGCCTTCATGGCACTCCCTTCAGTAATGATTATTTGCTAACCAGGACCTCTGGCACCAATTAGCATATGGCCATGCTGAAGGGATGGGTGATCCTCGTAATGCCACGCTGGCTGCAGAGAACTCATTATCTCAGTTTAGTTCACAAGCCTCACTCTGTTTGGTCCTTGAGGCCACAAACTGCAGGTAGTCACCTAATGAAGTTAGGAGCCTAAGGTAAGGAACTTCTCTACAAAGCAAAACGCTTTTTACTGCATAGGGATCTGCTATTCTGCTTTTTTTTAAAACTGAATGGAACCTGATAAGAGATACAGTGAATATAGACTGAAATGCTAACAAATTAGGAATGTAATCAAGGATTTAGTATCAACTTCAGGCATGTTTTCACTAAGAAGGGACTTCATTCATTCCCGCTTGCGCAGTATCATTTTAGTCTTTTGCCGGTATCTTAAAGGTCTATCAAAAAATATCCAAATGAAAGACAAACTAAAAGATTATGAAGAGTTTTGATCTTGATTTAGTTTTAAACCCAGAATAAAGGAATTATTTATGTGTGAGAGGATTAGCATATACACAAAGTTACACTGTGCTGTAATCCTCTGATAGAGAAATAAAACATCAGAGAAGTAGAATCAGAACACGGATGCAAAATAGTCTACTGAAAATGTGATAATGGATAACAGAGGTAATGAAGGTTTTAGGAGATGAAAAGGAGCTAAGGGTTGGAGTTTGTTTGCATGCAGCATTTTTCTTTGAGAAACCCTTGCACAATTGTAAGAGTTAGGGCAGCCCACTGGTTCACTCAACTGCTTCCTTGTACAACTGCCAAAAACCTTTCTGCACCCACATCTACTTGGAGAACATCGCTTTTTTTGCACACAATACATAAAGTACTGTATTTTTGCATGTAGTGACATATTGAAGTGCTTCATGATTTGGGGCTGAATCTCTGGTTGCAACCAAAAAAATATCAAAAGTGGAGGGAGACTATGTGATATGAAGTGCCTGTGGAGAGGGCTCCAGGACTTCAAAGCATCTGACACTGGCCACTTTCTCAGATAGCGGTTCTGCTCAGGATAGGTTTTGGATCTGAATCAATATCACAATTCTCATGTAATGATAGCATAAGGTGGTCACAGAATTAGTCACAGTTTTGCAGGAACACTTCTAAGTGTATAAAGTGTGAACATAGAGTCCCGTCTTTACCTTTCTCGGACAATTCAATGGTGTGCTTTTTCACACCAGTTTTACCCAAGATAGAAGACTGTATCTGTTACTGAACAGTTTTAAATGATGTATTGTGGAAGTGGGAAACAGCTAAAGGAAGTGCATGATATTATGGTAAAAATAAGTCTTCTTTTATGTAATGCCATACTTTCTCAAAGCACTTTGTGAGCATCATTAATAGAGTATACATTAATATTATTTTTTGTGAATGACCCTTAACTATTTCACTTGACCAGACAAGAAAAAAAATGCTAATCATTTCCTATGAAACCCTTTTCAGTCTTCACCTTCCTTTTTGATGGGATTAAATCACCAACATCTTAAAATAAAGGCATTTCAGTGTTGTTGAATCTAAATATAGTTCTTATTTGGCAGCCAAAATGGTACCCTCACCAGTTCTAAAATCTGACAGTTATGTTATTTTTAATTTTATTCGTTATCCTTCTTCTTTTTTGTATTTATCATATTTTGCAATTTGCCTAATCCATACTCATGGTTCCATATGTATGGTTTTGTATCTATGTGTGTATATGCATGTGTATATCTATATATATTTATATATATAAATATATGAATAGTTCTTTCACTACTTCACTTTGGCTTTAGTCAGCCAAAGCTCTCACTGAAGTAAAAAAGAAAAATTATTAGACATACAGTGAAGGTTTAGTAGGCAGATTTCTCCCCAAGACAAAGTGTTTGATAAAGTAATATTCCTCAACTTCTCCAGGCTACATAGACTTGTAAATAAGTTGATGAGTTAAATATCACAAAAAAACCAAGAACAAGCTCCCTTCTATTCCAGAAGTTTTCATTAATATACTGATACACATTCAGTATATTTTGAATTTCCTCCATACCTTATGAAGTACCTTATGATACTTTATTTGGTGTTGTTCAAGTGAAAAAAAAAAAAAAGCATAAGTAACAAAACCCAACAACAAGCTGTAGGGTAATGTGAGACTAAGTCATGCTGAGAAAACACACTTCTTAAAATACTTGAACTATGGTTTTGGACCTCTTTTGCTATTTTTTGTTCAAAGTAAAACATTGTTTTCAGTTTGACTAGACTGAAAGTATAATTTGGATTCTTTTCTATTAGGAGGCAATTGCAAAGGGGATGTAATTACCAGCTTAGAAGCCTCCAAATCATTTTATGCTCCCACCTAGGATATACAAGAGTTTGAATGTTGTTTCAAATGACAAATTTACTGAGAAATTCTACTTTAAAAGGCAACTCCCAAAAAACCCCTTGCAGTACAAGGTATTTTAAATATTATGTTAGTTAATTAATATATCAGCTATTCTGATGTAACAAAACTGATAAAATTTGTCACTTTAGAATTTTGCCACTGTAGAATAGCTGAGGGTTACACAGGTTAACTGACCTCATCAGACACGGTGAAAATACCCACAGAAAAACCACAGAAGAAATCTGCTATAGATTCCCATCCAAATATTTTTAGCCCTTAGCTGTTCAATTATTTGGTCAGACAGCAGTCCTTATATTTTTAAAAAACAAAACAAAAGTGCAGAGGAAATTAAGCAGAAATTTCACCATAATTTAACAGAAGAAATCCAGAAAAGAAGAACAGGAATAAATCATAGTTCAATTATGCTGCAGTCTGTTAAAGGTCTTAAAATATAAAGCATAAGTCAATGAAAACTTGCATATCCAATTAAATACATTTAGAGTGAATTTTGGGCCTCTTTTCCTGAAACTATATTCTGAATTTAGCTTGGGTCACCCAAGTAATATTTATGACATCCTGAAATCTTTATATACAGAGATATTAAGAAAATTTATTTGTATGAAATGGAGGAAGAGAAAATATTTTGAGAGTTTTTTAACTTCAGTTGTTATTTTCAATTGATAAAAGTATCCCAGTTGAAAAACCTAAATACTATTTTTCTGTTGGTTTTATGTTCAGTAAATATAGCAGTCTTAATATAGAAAAGGACCCAAAGAGCATGCAAACTAAATTTATTCTTAAGAAATATCATGGCTACACAGAGTCATTTTTTCCCAAGCATGGTCTGTATTCAGATAATGGCAAAGGGCATTCCACTACTGCTTGTTTCAATGCCCTTCAAAAGAAAATATATTTCAAAAGACCATTTATTCTCTAATGAAAAGAAGAATGATGCAAAAACCCTCATGTCTGGTGAGGTTACTGCTTTCTTAGAGGAATGAAAGAATTGAAATGGATATCAAATCTCCTCTAAACTTTCAAAAATCATAGTCATCTATCAGACACTGAATTGTACAAAAAACAATTAATGCACTCATCTATTTTACTGTATTGTGGAATAAAGAAACCTTGAGTAAAAATCTATAGTATTACCTTTAAAGAATAAGTTAATATTTTAATGAAGTATACTAACAGCCAAAGGAGATGTGCTTATAAGAAGAAAAATATTGATTAAAAAAACACAGAAGGAAAAAGGGATCTGAAGGAAAGATTCTCTACTTATTATGTAGAAATAAATTCCATTAATATCTACAGTGAATTTTTAATTCTTTGTGTATAAAGTAATAATCATTGTAAACTGTGAATATATAGACCTCTCAGCCTTATTGCTGGCTCAAATGAGCATTTCAGCATTACAGCTGTAAATGTGTGCTACAACCATGATTTCTAAAACTAATTTTAACTATATGGAACACTGGACTGATTTGTTAAACCTGAACATAACTGAGTCCCTAGCAAAGCCGTTCATACTTAGATGGGCTTGTTGACAGTAAGAATGTCAATACTGTGAGATTTACAGGTTCATGAAGATGTAGATGATACTTCATTTCTTAATATAAAAATATCTCGTTCATTCTACCTTTAATTTTTATAGTAGATTCTATACGTCTGTGAAATACATTGTAGATTTTGCTATCAAAGTCTTTGAAAATTAGGAGTGTAATAATATGAAAAAATTCAGTTGCTTGGTCCATCACCAGTAGTTCTGAGATGTAATGACAAACCAAAACATAGTCACTTTTCAAGTCAATTTACCTAGTTTAGAAGAAAAAATTTATCAAAGTGATCTGCTTGGATGTTGCAAGTTAAATAAATAACCCTACACTTCAGAATTAATGTAGATGCTGCATCAACACAAGGCCCATTAAAATGAGGGTAAAAGAGTTAAATTGCAATACATTATATATATCTAAATGCTTTCACTAGTCTGCACATATAGCTTCTCAAATGAATGAGTGGTATGCAACCTGTATGCTGAAACAACTCTGCAAATAATGTGAGTCCTCTAAAATCGTGCTATTTTTAATTGTAGAGCATCTAAATTTAGACATTTAATGTTTCAAACTTCTTTTTATATTTTTGAATATTAGCCTCTCTTTCATGTCTATAGCGACCCTCTACTTCACTCTGGGTAGCTGTTTGTATAACTGATGAACAATCTCTCAAAACATAAAATGTTCTTCTGGGCAGAGATCCCAGGTAAGGAATCACAGGAACTGAAGGATCCAATGACTAATAGAGCTGTGTTTCAAGTCATCCATGGGGTCAGCTATCTGTGGCACAGCACCGAAGATTGATACCAATAAAATGTATTCTCCACTCAGCTCTCATTTGCTTGAGCCTGAGAATCTGGGTTTCAGCTCCATAAATTTATTGAATCTCCTCTTTGAAAAGAATTACATAAGCTACATTTAACCTGGCCTTGGTTTGCTTTAGAGATTGCTCAATAACTGATTTGCCCTCTACTTTTGTTTTGACCTCTATTTCATGTTGATTTGGAGGCATTCTGCTGACAAATTCACAGCAACACTTTCTTTGCAGCAGCTTGCCCTGTAGCTGAACTCAGTGGAAAGAAAGCGCAAGGTATAGGGCTGATATTCTTGCTCTTTTAAAGTGCATCTAAATGACTTTGAAATAGATTTAAAGCCCATGCCACAATTTCTTGGACACATTAACCAGGACCACCCTTGCTTATGTGAAATATAAATGACAACAAAAAGAAGTGTCAAAAAAGGGGAACACCCACCTTCCCCTCAAAAAAAAAAAAAGACAAAGTGTCACTAAAATATTGCCAAGAAATATTAGCTTGGGTAGAATAATACTTACCTTAGTTTTCACTAAACCATCAAAAGAGACGATGCATCACTGAGCACAAGGCAGGGGTATTGGGTTTCCATGGCCAGGTTTTCATAGTGGGGGGGCTGCAGGGCAGCCTCCGTGAGAGGCTGCCAGAAGCTTTGTCCATGTCCAGCAGGGAAAATGCCAGCCGGCTCCAAGATGGAAGTGCCACTGGCCAAGACTGGGACAATTAGAAATAGTGGTGACGCCTCTGTGATGACATATTTAAGAAAAAGAAAAGAATTTTAAAAGTTATTGGGCAGATCTAACTGTGGCCAGAGAAGAGTGGAGTAAGAATATGTGAAGGGAACAACTATGTAGATACCAAGGTCAGTGGAAAAGGACAGGAGCTGAGATTCCCCTGCAGCTGGAGCTGAGATTTACCTGCAGCCTGTGGGACAGATCATGGTAAAGCAGCTGAGCCTCTGCAGCCCATGGAGGACCATGAGAATGGACAGATGTGCCTGCAACCCCTAAAGGAAACCCACACTGGAGCAGTGGAAGCCTGAGGGGGTGCTGTGAACCCATGCTGGACCAGACTCCTGGCAGGGCCTGCAGACCTGTGGAGAGAAGAGCCCACACTGGATCAGGTTTCTTGGTAGTAATTGTGATGCTGTGAAGGACCCATGGTGGAGCAGCCTGAGCCTGAAGGACTGCACCCCATGGAAGAGTGACCCACATTGCAGCAGTTCATGGAGAATGGTTGTCCATGGTTGGGATAAACTCATGTTGGAATTCATGGAGTGCCATATCCCATAGGAGGGACCCCACACTGGAGCAGCAGAAAGATTCCTCTCCCTGAGCAGAGGCAGAAACAACTTGTCATGAACTGACCATAACCCCCATTCCCCCTCTCCCTGCACTGCTTGGGGAAGCAGGTAGAGCTGGGAAGGAAGGTGGGGTGGAGGAAAGGTGTTTTTAAAATCTTATTTTACTTCTCATTATCCTGCTCTGATTTTGTTAGTAATAAATTCAATTAACATCTTTAATTCAAGCCTATTTTGCCCATGGTGTTATTTGGTAAGTGATTTCTCCTAGTTCTTACCTCAATCTATATACCCTCTGTTAAATTTCCTCTCCCCGCTCTACTCTAGAAAGGGGAGTGATAAAGAAGATCGGTGGGTGCCTGGCATTCAGCCAGGGTGAACCCTCTGCAACAGGGAAAGCCCAGCTGAGTTTTAATAGTTATTTCAGAAGTTCATTATGTTCCTCTGCTTTGTGATGCCTTTAGACCAGTTTGGCTACCATTTAGGTTTCAGTTTTTTGAAAGTTTTACCAAAGAAAAGTTTAGGAAATAATATCTCAAGCAGACTGAGCAACTTTCTCCACATCATCAAATCAGTTTTGCTGTGTGAGTCTAGGAGTGAGATTTGGATGCAATCATTTATGCCAGAGAAAGAATTTCAACCTAGAAAATGTTCTCCATCAAAATTTTGTATTTTAGCAAGTTTTTTTTAAATCAAGAGTGTACCTGAGGGTTTGTCTTTTCTGGGCTGTCAAACATGTTGTTACGTTTCGCCCTTGAAAACATTTCCTGTTGAATATGTGATTAACCCTAGAAATTTCATGCAGTGACTCGGTAAGTCATCTGAATAGTAAAAGGATGGCTACCCTTTTTTCCACGAGTGTTCTTTTTGAGCTACAGTGGCCACAGGCTTGTCAGAGGGGATTCTCTTTAATAGTGATCTTTAGTCATTTAACAAGACACTTGAAAATCAGTACTGCTTTAAAAAGCCCAAGTCATGCCTAATATTAATGATGGATATTGACATGATGCCTTTCAGTAATTCTTCCCGCATAAAAATTTCCACAATTTAATTACCTGTACTTGAAATACACAATTTTTTTCAACAGAACTTGCTTGTCCTTTGTAGGACCATGTGAACGATTTTGCCACAAAGAATTGCTTTTCTCAAGCCTGCTCTGTGCTGCAGAATCATTTATAGACTTGGGAAAATAAAAAAGATGCTTTCCACTTGTGTGAACTTTTCTATCTGAGGCTCAAATATTGCTTCCTGATACTTTTATGTAACAATCTTTGCAATACAGAAAGACATCATTATGATCTTACAGATGGAGAAATTGAGGAAAAAATCTCTGATAGCTCATATGCTAGAAGTCCTTAACAGAAATATTCACTGGACAAGGGAGTAGATTATTAACATACATATAAGCTAGGTGACCATGCAAGTAGATTTCCATGTAGTTACTAAGAAAACTTTCAAGTTTTTTAAGTTTGTCAGGAAAATTTAGACATGTCTTTGAGCACGCAAAAATATACTTGTCTGATTCATCCTGGATCCAGTGTTACAGCTAATACTACACAATATTTCTCTCTTCGTCTTCCCAGACAGAGACGTAGCAGCCAGGGGAGGGTCCCAGGAGGGCCAGTGGGCATCTACTGGGAGTTTCCACCTACTTTAAATCCAAGAAATATCTAGCTAGTACATTGATTGCTTAGTTGCTGTATGTTGTCAAACAACAGTAGACTTGTTGTTCAGGGCATGTTGTGGTCAAGTTGTGCTGAACCTTAATAAGAAAGCAGAGGAGGAAAAGATATCTCAGGCTGCATTTTAAATCATGTTCAGAGGGTTGCATGATGAGCCATAGTGGATCAGAGCAGGCTAACACATGTGACATAATCCAGACAATTTATCTAGTTGCGTGGGTTTAAGTGTAAGTTTGGACATTATTTTGAAACACATGTGTCCTAGATTTATGGATTAACAGATTGTGAAATGTTTTTTTATTTTGCCTCAAAAAAGAAAAATACTGCAGTGAAGGCATGCCAAAGGAGGGAACTTTGTGCTAATGTAAGATTTCAAACATGATGGTGTCTATTCTGGAAAATTCCAGTGAAGTCAATAACGTTATTCTGCTTTCACACTATCTAATTGGGTCTACTGTTATTCTTGAATTTCTCTGGTATCACCCCCCAAAAAAGAAAGCCGAAAATATTTGGCAGTGTTCTTTAAGAGAAGTATACTTTAATGTATTTTCCCTAATACAGAAAGGACTAATTCACATGCAGTGCACCACCACGCTATATTTCATATTCCCACTCAGAAATATACACATGTACTCACTCTCACAAGAGTATACAGTAGCTGCAGTCAGATTTATGTCTCTGTGGAGCAATTTGAAAGAGTGTGATCCAGAAACTAAGCTGAACATTAAGCCTGGAGGAGCTGTTAAGCAACAAGGCTTTGCTGATTAAAACATGAACTTTATTTTAGTTTGTTTAATTCATTTTGCATTTGGGTGTTTTATGTTAATTAACTCTTATGCAATTTTTATTAAATTTACTTTAGGCCCTAAATGAATATTTCAAGTTGTTATTGATAATTGTTTATTGACTATGGAACCCTCATTGAATGTATTGCCACATTTAATTCCCAACACAATTATGAAAAAGAAGACTTTCTCAATGGTCAAAGACAAGGATAAAAATTGAGGAGGTGTAAACACAAACAGAAATCTGCAATGTGCTCTCTGTGTAGGCTGGAAAGCTGCAACTTCTTTAGAGTGGGATGATGGCTGACTTTTGGAAGAGTAGCAAGTCATTACCTTTCAGTGCCTGGAGGAAGATACCTTGGATGACCTAGTTAGAGGATGCTTAAGCCAATAGTAGGCCCTCAAAATGAAATCATTTGAAAGACTCTGCTTTGTTCTGTAGTGGAGGATAGGGAGTGTTACTTGGAGAAAAACCCAAACCTTGTATTTCAAACTCCTCATTTGTATTTGCTCATGGTTGCCTGCCTGTTTGAAGTGCTTCAAATTCTGTAGTGCCCTACGAAACAGATTCAGTTCTGGTATAAGCAGATACAGTTTGACTGGCAGTTGTACTACAATACTGGATAATCTTTTAAGTAATAAGTACTATCAGTAATGACATTATTAAAAAGCATTACTATCTTAGCTCTGCAGTGCAAGGCAGAGTGGAAAGATGATCTTGTTGTTACAGGAAAGAAGTTATGGGTTCGATATCCAATATCTAATAGGTTTAGTATACACCTGCTTGGCAAGCCAGAGGCAGTGTCTTCACATTTCAGGAAATGACCTTCCTGCAAAACTACACAAATTGTTGAAATTGGTTTTTTTTTTCTATATGTTTAACACCACCACAACAGGACAATTAAAAAGCTATTCTGAGACATTAGCAGAGCTTTTTCTTTGCTCTGCTGATATTCTCTGAAACAGTCCAAACAGTTTAAGCACTGTTATCCCTTACTATGCTTGCTTTCCCTCAAGTTATTTTTTAAAATCTCAAAAAATGAAAAGCTGGCAACAGTGGACAATAAAAATCATTTTCACACAGGCTAGGAACCTCAAGAAAGTGATGTGCATTAGACCCTTTCACATCTGGAGATTTCTGTAAGGTAGTTCAGCTCTTCAGTGTCTTCTCTCTTAAAGCCACTTAAAGATAGTAACATCTGTTCTAATGGTTTTTGCTGATTGGTATTCCTGATGAACAGGAAAAGGACTGAAATCAGCAGTTTGTTTGTAGGCCAAGCACTACAAGTAGAAATAAGTCCAGGCAGTCAGCTTCTCTAAAAAGAATAAGGTGAAATGGCTGTCTCCAGGGGCAGAAGGACTTGCAGCCCCAGCAGAAAGCTCCTTTACTCACAAGAAGTAGCTCTAATGGGGATGTTTGTAGAAAGATGTGAGGTCAATGAAAAACGGTGCCAGCCACTGTGTTAAATGACAGAGGAGGTATAATGGCTCTTATAGCCTTGCTTTAGTCTTTTTGCTAAGGTAAGAGATAGTGTTCTTTTCTCCCTGCAGAAATTGGTACTGTCCTGTCCACTGACCCTATGACAAAAGTGATAACAGTTACCAAGTTAATAAATGTCAGAGGTCTTTGGAGTTATAGATGGATACAGCCATGGAAATGTAGGAAGATGAAAATTTTTTTAAAAAATGTTTTTATGGGCTTTTCTAAACAGAAAGGGCAATATTCTATCTTGGAGCTGGTGCTTCAACATCCACATGCAGAACAGTTATTTTGGCTAATTTAGAAAGTGGTGGTAGCGTTACAAAGACGAGGGAGATTCTTTTGTTATTTGTTCTTTTTGACCACTCTTCAGGAACACGTCTGGGGAAAAAAATGTTCGAAAAGTCTGTAATACTTCCTCAGTTCTTCTTTGTGTCTTCCATTTTAGGGGCTTGCTGAAATCAAGCCAGCAGTTTTCCTTCCCAGAGAAAAATATGAAAAGGATAGCAGTGCTATGGGAAGAAACCTCTTCATGGACCTTCAGCAGAGCAATTACATTATGGCAGAAAACAGATGGCTGATCTAAGTACTGGTAAAAGGATGTACAAGAATTTAATCTCATACACACTGTGATTTTTTTCACTCAGCTACTGGTGTCTCTCCTGTGTTTCTGGTACACTGACTGAACATGGATGGCTGATGACATGGATAACTTGAGTTCCATTCCCTCATTAGTGTTGCTAACTGCAAGATGAAAAAATCTTCATTTGTTCTAAAATCATGTTAATCATTAAAAATTTGTAAATTTTTTAAATTATCTCAAGCTATTAAAAGGGAAATAGGACAACAGCAATTTGTTAAAATATTGCACTCAGTGAAAAAGAGTGCTGAAGTTAAATTCCTACTTAAAATTATTATCTGATAAGACTTTCCTCATCTGCCTATGCTGCACAAAGGCAAAAGATAAACACCATGTACTTTAGATGCTTGCAGTCTCTGGAAGAAAGGGCCTTTGCCCTTCTACAGTAGGGGTTTAAATGTTTATTTTATGTGTGAGTGTAAATCCCCCTGGAAAAAGCATCGAGGATGATGGAAGATTATAGGGTGCGATTTACTCACATCCATATCCTGAGAGACAAAATGCCTTGAAATGGTCCCATGTGTAATCTGATCTAAATTATCATGGAAGTAATAAAAGTAATGAAGAATGTGTACTGTTGCATATGTAGAAACTGTTATTCCACACATCTGAGAATCTACTGGTAAAAAAAATCGTATTTTGATTGCACTGTTATTTCCGAGAAATCATCCACGAGTGTTTTGGTTGGGGCTTTTTTTTGTTGTTTTGTTTTTAATGATGTGCACTTTTGCCCCACCCAGTGGCCTTTGCCTAAATTGCCAGCTCTGCTTGTTTTTTGGAGGCGTTTTCTCCCCTCCGCCCCAGTCTGCAGGGTGGATCTGCCACTGAAAACTGAACAAAAGCAGCATCTGTCTCCTTTTGCTACCCTGAGTATATTAGGCTATCATTATCTGCAATGACACTACCATCTGTAATGTGCTCTGGGGCAAACACAGGCACTGCCAGTAGCTTCAGCACCACAGGCAGATGCTTCATCATGCAAGAAGATACATGAAGCCAAAATATGCTGTACATGAATTCAAGTACTTGAGAAGAGAGAGAGAAGGAGAGGGAAGCCAGGAAATAAATGCTGTTCATATGTCTCATCAACAAAGACAGAAACAAGGAAGCATAGGCTAGGTCAGGTACATTACTCAGTCTAAAGAAATAACAGGTATAAAAAAGAGACTCGTTTTATTGCACTAGGAAATCTGAGAGTCTATAGCTTTTTATGGACTTTTATGTCTTCCCTCTTTTCACAGAGAACTTACAAAAAATTGGTTTCAAATTTAAGTAATAAATAGAAGTTTGGGGGTTTTTTCCTTAAAATTCCTGCATTTGTGTGTAACAGAAAACAAAACACACCCACATTGAGATAGAAAATAAAGACACAGAAAGTAGTTACTTTTTTCTTTCCTTGTATTTTTGTGATTTTCTTCTCTCTAAATCTCAGAACTTTTATGTAGAACTCCATCTTCCTCTCTCTGAACCAATGTCTCTGTCATCAAGTTCTCAAGGAAACATCTCTCTCCCTGGACCTCATTGTCACATGTGCAAAGGCAAAAAAGCAAAACAGAAAAATAAATCTTTTCAGAAGCCACAAGCATGCTGACCAATACTCTTTTATACTGTCTTTAAAGGTTGGAATGCAAAATCCTGTATTTGAACCAATCTCCTTATTTGTCTACCTGCAAGATATACATTTAAATAACATAGTTCTCTTTTTGTTATAAACTAGATGTTTACTGAATATGTGCATTGAATGTCTATTACAACACTTGCTAGGTCTCTTGGCCAAGACTTGACCTTCAGCATCATCTATCTTGTATTCATCCAGCAAAAGAGACCCACTATTAATAAGAAATGCACTTTCCTTCCAGAATCCATTCCAGAATGAAATGCCTCTGCAAGAGCTACTTCAGTACTCTGTAAAGATGCTAACAACATCATTTTCCAGAAGTCCCCTAATACATGGGGAACATCAGATCTGCATTTTGGTATCATTTTGTTCCTCCCCCTCTCTCTCCCTTCCCCCACGTGTGGTCTCAGGAATTTAGTGTGGACATTCCAGAAATGGACTGCATTGCTGCAGGCAAAAATCCATCTCCTGAAATATGTAAAATGCACATGCTCTTACATGACCATACATAGCACATACATAAATCAGCAATGTTTTCCCCGCTATTTCATCTGATCCATTAAAAAAAAAAAAGAAAAAATTAGTCATTAAGGCCTGCACTATTTTCACAGAAGTAGAGAAAAATATTTTTCTATTAACATGTTGAATTACACAGCCAGCTTTAACGACAGTTAAGTATGGAAGAGATGACTGTAATAATTCACAGTTGAAAAGGAAAAAAAAAAAGGATACTGGCTTCCTAATGTACAAATTGTTGTATGTCACCCTCCAGTCACTCTTTTATTGAACCACAAGGACACCATCTCATTGCAGGAGGGAAGGTAGGAAACGTTACCTTTGTATGAGGAGGTCCAGCACTGCTTCTATCAAGATTAAGTAGGTCATTTATAAGAGCCCGAGCACACACCGTATTTTGCAGTAGGAGTTTGGAGTTTAGCAGACATACAGCCATCCAGGCAGCAGCAGTGATCACATTGTGTATGAGACAATATTTTTCTCAGAGACTGCTTCCAAATAAGAACAAAGTATCTTTGACATGTCTAGAGGGAAAATGGTGCTTTCACTCTGTTTTTTTCATATGGTAGGGGTTCTGTAGGCACTGTTTACACGTCATCACAAGAAATATATTTTCTGGGCATTTTTACGGGCTTGTAATAATATTCCATATATTGGTGCTTCTTTTCTAAAAGGAGCCCAAGTATAAATACAGTCCCAAAGAGTTAAACCAATTGAAGCTATTCTAAACTTGCCACATTTGTCTAGGGGAAGTTTCAGGGAGGTTGTCAATTTTAATTAGAAATGGCAAATGATTGTGCACAATGCAGCAGATTATCAGGGCTACTTGTTAAATTATAAAAGGCTGGCTAAGCTTCAGAGTGAAGCTAGTGTCCAAATTAGCAAATCTGATAGTTCATAGTTTATGCTCACAAAAATAATTGCTTTTTCCTCCTTTCTTTTGCAGATTGTGTTTTTTGTCTGAGAAAAAAAAGAAAAAGCTTATAGATTTCTAGCTTATTTCTGTGAATTAAACCTGTTAACAATAATAAACCTAAGAAAAATGCCATGCCCTTTCATAAGCCTTGTCTGTTTTTACATTTCTAATTTTTTACGTTTAATCCAAAATAGACTCTTTGCTGATGTATAGCATTTTTTTCACATCAGAAGGTCGTTTATTGTGAATTCTGAAAACACACTGAACTAAAAAAAAATGAAAAAATCTATGTCTAAGAGGTGCTATGCATGGATGGAAAGAGAAGGAGGAGTAGTCCACTGCATATCCTTTCTATCAGGACTGTCTGACATGAAAGACAGCTCCTGCTCCAGTGCTGAGGCAGAAGCCATGTCTTCCTCTACCAATGTAGCCTGAAGAAAAGTAACCTGGCACTGGACATACACAAAGTTGAAACTTGGTTTCTGCATCCTCCCCCATCATCCTTGGATGATCTGCAGTGTTCTTTAGACTTGACTTGTGGGGCAAATCTGATTTCATGCCCAAGGTAATGTGCTGATTTTCTTTCCTGTAGAGCTAACTAGAGACAATAAGAAATCTTCATGAAAGTTAATCAAAAGAAAGGGATGGATTCTCCAATTTTAAAGCATCAAATGCTAATCCATGACACATGAGCCATTTGATAACACTACTGGGTGGTCACTGGAAGACAGTCCTTGTTTTAATCTTCAAGAATTACCTTATGTTCAAACACAGTTAAGAAAACACTGGGCAGGAAGCAAACTATATTTTCAAGTAAAGCAAAATAGATTTCAGGAAAATCTATCAGAAATGTATGACCTGAAAACTTGACTAGAAGCAGTTTTAACTATTGAAAACCTTAGATTCATTAACTAATTTTCTGTTGTTTATGAGACAAAGGTTCTCCAAGTTGCACAATTGCATGTAACCTTAAGCTCAATAGATAGATTATTAAAAAGAAGAAAAAGAAAGAAAGAAAGAAAGAAAGAAAGAAAGAAGTTAAAGTCCTGCACTCTGAAGAGACAAGTGAACGA
This sequence comes from Cyanoderma ruficeps, assembly GCA_008694505.1. Taxonomy (NCBI): domain Eukaryota; kingdom Metazoa; phylum Chordata; class Aves; order Passeriformes; family Timaliidae; genus Cyanoderma; species Cyanoderma ruficeps. The sequence continues at coordinate 23,496,766 of VZDJ01007755.1, read as the reverse complement.
ATGACACACTGGTTCTGAGGAAAAAAAAATCTCAAGGATAAAATGGGAACACAAGCTGAAATCCAATTTCCATGTATCAAGTCCAGTCTCTCTACTGATTATCTACTGATTATCTGAGTTGCACTGGCACCTGAGGGGCACAATAGGACAGCTCAAAAATGTACCAACCATACATTTTCCCTCTTTGCAGTCACATAGTCATCTTCCATCTATCACATTATCAACAACCAGATGGTTTGCTGTGGTCAAATGATTCCCAGTACATGTCAAGGGGGCCAGAGGAAGGTACGGTGAAGAGCTATTTTTAATTTTCTCCCTGTTATCCTTCTTCCCTTCCTCCCTCCTTCCCACCTTCTTTTCTCCTACTCTCTCTCTTTCTCATACAGTGTGTTGATTGTCAAAACAGCATATCTGCACTAATATATTCCATCTAGAAATAATCTCTTGCAAAGTACCTTATTAAAGAGTAAACCCGTATAATGATTAATTTCATTAAGCAACGTTCTTCCCTGAAGGCTCCTGTTTGTAATGAAATCTTCAGACAATCACTACCTCGGGGAGCAATACATCTGCTAAGAGCATTGCAAAATAATTATCAAATGACAAAATATGACATACCAACCTTTTTAGATGATTGAGTAATAATACTCTAAAGAACACCACCCCACCTCCTCACCCTCCTTTTTCTTCATCTACATTCAAGCTCTTTACACTGCATAGTGCAAAATGACCACTAGCTTCACTTAAACTTTATAATACCAAACCTCTGTCACTAAAGCACACTGACAACATGCAGAACAAACACAGTGAACTAGAGAATCCTTAATTTTAAAATATTGCCACACATTGTATATTCCAGAACTGACTATGTTCAGTGGGGGTACTTACTCCATCTCCATATGTCACAGTAATTTAATGAAATCCTGAATGTTCTGTTTACAGATTTTACCAAATGTAGGAAATATGAAAACTGCCCAACACACACAAGAAATAGGATTTTCTTAAACCCATAATTTAGAGACCCGATTAAAGCTCTTTGTGGAATCAGTAATAAGGAGCTTGTTTATACATATTTATTGAATGAAAACATCTCGATGCCAAGACTCAAGAAAGACTTATTTCACATTTGAATAAGCTTCATTTAGGAGCAAGAGATTAAGTTTACAGTGGACAATGTGTTTTTTTCTTTTCTCTACACAGACAGCTATCTTGTATTGACAATAAGCTATACTGAAGAGGCCTTGCTCTGAAGGAATAAAGAATATCTGTATTGTGCACACATTCTTGTGCTGAATATTTACATTTGCCTACAACAGTTCAGACTCCAGTAAATAAGGATTATGCGGTGGATCTGCCCTCACAAAGGTTTGCTTACTGTGTGAAAAAGCTAGCTTCCTCTATTGCTCCCTTTATTGCTGATTTCCTTTTCATTTCTCAAGGACTTGGAGATAAAACATGTTTTGAACCCTTTTTCGATAAAGTTGCCTCATGTGCACAATTCACCCTGTATCTCAACCTCTCAGTTTTGCTAGTTTGCTCTAATTTATTTAAATGTAAGCGTCTTTCAGCACAGCTTTGTTCTGTTCTATATTAAAATGATTGCAAAGATATTAAATTTTCAGAATAGTGTATTAGCTCAAACTACAGAATGGGCATTCTAGTAGAAAAATTCTGATTATTCAGCAATGCAACTCATACTTCGAGTGTTCTGCACAGAACAGATGATGTAATCCCAACTGCCCTACTGTTGCAACTATCTGAGCTAGGAGTTGAACAAAAGGAAGAAGATAAGCAGGAGGAAAGTGTGTCCATCGTGATATGTTTTTTCTAATTATCTTGTTTCATGTTTCAAATAAAATTATCAACTTTAGGAAAGTACTGGTTTTCATTATTTTTCGCATGGTTTTGAGAAAACAAGTTTCTTTTTTCTTAGTAGATAGCAGATTTTAGCATCTTAAAAGTTGCAAAATGTTTGCAATTTACTGCCTATTATATGCAACATAATTTATTCAGTAATTAAAATGCAGTAATTGCCATTATGAGTTCAATATTTGCTCACAATTGTTGCACGTTGATATCAGAGACAATTTGAAATTACACTTTCCTTACCATGGGAAAGGTATGGCCTCATTCATATCCCTTGCAGAGCAGTGCATTAACCACCACTGACACTCTCATTAACTCCTGGATCTTTAGAGCTATATTTGGTATGCTGTGTAGGATCATCTTTCATGCGTACTCTCACCATTCTGTGTAGATACATTCATCTTTTACCTTTCATTTCCCCTTTTTCATCATCTCCAAATGATAGGGCTAAATGGAAGCCATTTCAATGAAGGATACAGTTATCACTCCTTAGCACTGCTTCAAGTACCTGAGATTTTCACATGATTTCTGTAAATCTTGGATGGATACAGAATGGATGTGTTTCCAGGTTCACACTCCTGCCATTACGGCAGAGAGAGTACTTAATTGCTGTGGTAATTTACTTTTTCACTTTTAGCATAAAGCAGAGTACTCCAGTCAAATGTTTAGTATCAAAACTAAAAGTCCTCTCTAATCTTTTTCAGGCACTAGTTTCTGCTCTGAGATCTGTCCTGCCCAAGGATTCAGAGGTCTATCAGTTGCTGGTGATGACTGGTCTCCAGCCCAGGTCAGACCCCTGGGGCGGGAAGACCCTGGAATAGGCTGGACTTGTAGAACCCGCAGCAGCCCCAGGTTCTCTAGTAGAGTGGGGTGTTGCTCTGGCACATCTTGGGGTCACCACTTGTGGTTTGGGCGCGGCGGTCCCCTCTCATTCGGGGGACCACTTTGTCACTAGCCGAGGCTGGGTGTGTTCCCCTTTAGGGACAGGAAAGGAGCAGGCAGACACAGCAGCCATGAGGGGAAAGAAGTCTCTACTTTTATTTACATTTTCTACTTTTTATACATTTGTACAGAAGTCCAGAGATTGGCTAGAGAGGTCACCACCTCTCAACCTGTGTGGTGGACATGACCATCAATCAATTCTTCCCTCAGAGGAGAAGAATGCAAACATTCCAAGAATACACTTTGTTTACATCAGAAGGCTGTGAGAAAACTTCTGCACAGAGGCAGAAGGCTGAAAACATCAGGGCGACAGTGGGGCTGAGGGCTTGCTTGGGCTTCTTTTCAAAACTGCACTGCAGCAGCATGGGGGAGGAGAAAAGGTGGCCTTACAAGCAGGTCTTCTTCCTAACTTTCTAAGGAAACAGGTAGTGTAAACAACTTTTGTTAAAACTGTGTGCCCTGAGTTTGCATGGCAAGGTTTTGGTAATGTGGTGGGGGGCTGCGACAGTGGTGGTTTCCATGGGAATTCTGCTAGAAGCTTCCCTCAGGACAGACAGAGCTGATGCCAGCCAGATCCAACAATGGACAAGGCCAAGCCCATCCGCAACAATGGTAGCACCTGTGGGATAACAGAGTTAAGGGGGGGAGAAAAAAACACTCCAACAATTCCATTCAGAAGCAGGAGTGAGAACATGTGAGAGAAGAAGGAGAGGGCGGAGGTGCTGTATGTTGAAAATAAAGCATATTGCAGTAGTCTGCACTGAGCATGGAAGGAGAAATCCAGGTCCCAGAATGTGAGTCCTGCTGCAAACAGCAGCACTCCACACCCCAACCCACTGTGACTGTGCTCTCCCTGCCCACTCACCCTCCTCTCTGCTCCATTAAATTCAATTTCAGCTTATTAAGCTCAAGAGTCAAGACAAAAAACTTTAAAGAAAGCTACCTAATATTAATTTCCACTCCAAAGTATTCCAGTAAAGGAAAAAAAAAATCAATGTTTTTAAGATATGTAATATTTTAGGTAATAAGGCTGGAGGAATAATGAAAAAAAAGTTCAGTATCTTATTCTGAAAACCTATAAAGTCTGTTAAATGTACAGTTTAGTAAATATATTCATAGATCTTCCAACCAAGCCCACAAAATAATATACTACAGATATTTTAAAATGTTATATACAAAATGTGAGAAAATATATTACATTTATAATCTGATGAACAGTATAATGAGACATCAACAGAAGCAATTGTTCTTGCATATTGAGAGTTACGGTGTATGAATGGGTTATTACTAATTAGATTTCCATGGTTAATGTAAAGTTTATCTCTTTTGTATACAACTAAGTGCAACTTCACAACAGCTTGTTCTTCAAGGTATTTAAAAAGGAGAATAGTTATTTAGTTTTCTTTGAACTTCATGAAATCTGACATCAAAATAATAAAGTACCTTTTAGTAAACTCTATTTAGAGATGATAAATTTGGGCCATCAAAATGATTAAATTTTGTTCTCCCTTCTCAATTTTTTTTAAATAAAAATATGAAGATTCACATAATTATAAGATACGTGATTAAAATATGATCAGGATTGGTTGGATCCTTCGAACTTGAAATTAATGTGGCAAGACTCTTCTTTTCCATGTTGGATGCTGGTTTTTTTGATAAACCTAACACCTAGCAAGTGCATTCACCATACAAATGTATGAGAAATTCAATAGCTAAATTATCCACTAAAGCATCCTCACTATTTTCCATCAAGTTATATCAGGAGAAAATTAGACTTATCAAGTATGGTGTAATTAGTCTTGGACTCACTGTGGTCAAGGGAAGAAATCACTGAATGTTATCCAAAGAAATCTATGGCAGTGTTGTTCTCACCCACATCTTTCCCAGACCCTTAGAGATTTCAGAATATTACTTAAAACTGGGGAATAATTCTGACTCTTTGAATGATGTACGTGGTCAAGCAGTATAGAGTGAGGAAGACAGATTTGTTTCAGTATACTCGAATGAAGTATTCATGGAATCATGGAATCACTTAGGTTGGAAAAGACTTCTAAGATCAAGTCCAGTTGTGATGGACTTAATTCAGTGGACCAGGGCCTTTTCCTGTGTTACAAAACAATCCTCGTCATTATTCTTGAAAGGGAAAGAAAAACTTTTTCCAAAACCATAGTTTTCCACGCTACCTACCCATATCATGGAATAGTTGAGACTGGAATCCCAGCCTGCTGGTTAGTTATTTGGCTAGCACTGTACTCTGTAGCTCTGGATCTTTGTAATGTCAAGGTTACCCACAAAACTGCCTGAGAAGTAGGTTGTTTCCTATGTAAAATATTTGAGCTACAAAATCACTGTATTTTTTTCAATAATAGTTTCAACTTGTAGCAAATAGATACATTTGCCCCCTGGGAGATGAAAACTCAGTACATTAAAAAAATAGTCATGTTACATGTCGGCCAAAAGTGCATCAAGGGGAAAAATCTTTGCTAATGAACCAAACCTACTGAGAGTAGTGGCATGAGGTTTCTGAATACCCATGGGGCATTATTATCAGCAGATGTGAATAAAATGTTTCAGCTGAGTATTTCTGACATTCAGGTGTTTGTGGGTGTGTTGAACAGATGCAATTTTCTGCAGAGGGCAGACACATCTTTCTATTTTTTATTTTAGTCAAAATGTGTTAAATATGCTTTGAGAAAATATTTTCATGAGATATTTGTGTATATGCATCTCTTTCTTCTACCCAGTACCCTACCACAAAACCAAGAATTATTTCATTACCATTGGATTTGTTTTGCTTCCTTGCTCTCAGAGAGGCAGCATGTTTGAGAGAGAGCATCTTTTCAAACACAATATGCACTTTGATATTAACAAAAATAGTAAGAAAATAGAATAAAAACAAAAATGTAATTGCTTTTGCTGCATGATTGATTGCTTCCACAATACAATTAAGCAGAAGGGAAAAATTACTGCATTTTGGCAGTTGATTCGGAGTGTAGCTCACCACTAGTCCTTAAAGAACTTAATTTTCTGCCAGAACTAAAGAAAGTATATTAAAAAAAAATAATAATCTGATCACCTGTAAAGGTGATTCAAACAATTGTTTCCAAGTATTGGGACCTGCACACTTAACATTTTTGTCAGTGACATGAACAGTGTGATAGAATGCACCCTCAGCAAGTCTGCCCATGACTCCAAACTGTGTGATACAGTTGACATGCTGCAGGTAAGGGATGTCATCCAAAGGGACTCTGACAGGCTTGAGAAGTGGTATATGAGAAACTCATGAGGTTCAACAAGGCCGAGTGTAAGGCCCTACACATGGGTTAGGCAAATTTCAAGCACAGATACACTCTGGGAGGAGAAGGACTTGGTAGCAGCCCTGAGGAGAAGGACTTGAGGGTGTTGGCTGAGGAGAGGCTCAGCATGGCTAAAAAATGTGCACTCACTGTTCAGAAAGAACATCATGTCCTGGGATCAAAAGCATCAAAAGCAGCAGAGACAGCAGGAGAAATGGAGGGGATTCTGATCCTCTGCTCTGCCCTCATGAGACTGCACCTGGAGTGCTGCATCTAGCTCTGGGGTCCTCAGCACAGGAAGGACATGGACCTGCTGGAACTACTCCAGATAAGGGCCATGAAGTTGACTGGAGGGCTGGAGCACATCTTCCATGAAGATAGGTTGAAACAGCTGGGCTTACTGACTGAAGAGACTGCTACAGGACCTTCTTTTTATCCTTCCAATATCTAAAAGGAGCCTGCAAGAAAGCTAAGAGGAGTTTTTACAAGGGCATGTAGTGATAGGGCATGAGGGTATGGCTTTAAACTGAAAGAGGGCAGATTTAGCCTAGATATTAGGAAGAAGTTCAGTACTGTGAGTGTAGTGTGGCACTGGAACAGGTTGCCCAGAGAAGCTGTGGAGGCCCCATCCTCGGAAGTGTTCAAGGTCAGGCTGGATGGGGTTTTGAGAAACCTGGTGTAGTGGTAGGTGTCCCTATCCATGGTGGGGATTGGAATTTGAATTAGATAATTTTTAAGATCCCTTCTCACCCAAACCATTCTAGGATGTCATGATTCTGTGAAGAAGACTAAGCTACACATTCTAAACCAGTGTAAGACCACAAACAGATTTTTTTTAGCTAAAGCCATCCCTGCCTTGAATTGAAGGGCTTTACTTACAGAAAACAGTTTTTCCTTCAACAGAATTTTTTCCTGCTAACTAAACCATCGTTATATCATGCAGCAAAAGTATTATGTAAGAATAGCTTTCACAGATCTAAATATATAAGAGGAAAGAATAGTATTGGGTTTATAACATAGGGCAATGCATTTGCATGCCTAAAAGCATATCTGTTTTATATCTTTACATGTATACAGGTATGTTTACACACATATTTACTTTTATATATACATATAAGGTCATTTGGCTCATGCTCAACTACTGTTACTCTTTAGGTGGCAACAGTTTTATTCACTTATGAGTGAAATATTACCTAGGTACACTCCATAGTGATTTTACTCACTATTTAAAGGTTTCCTAACATATTTTTAGGCACAAAAGAGCATGAGATGATGGTGGCATTTTTATGGATTAACACTGACATTTTAACTTCAGTTAATTTCCTTTTTTGGCTTTAAATTACGTGATCTGTTTCAGTAGCACATGGCTAAGATTTGTCCTGTCTTTAAAAGAAGTAATTTTCCTTTTAGTTTTGTTTGCTTTGGATATGTAGAAATTTATTTACAGCATGATATCTCACTTTAACAAATCTGTTTAATAGTAGTAGCAGAGGAAGGAGAAGTAGTAATAGCCATAATGATAGCAATTGTAAAATCTTGCAAACTCTGCTTCCTCCAGGTGGCAGGGGTGAAATCAAATTGGCATTTCTGTATGCTCAGAACAGTAAGATTTTTGTGAATGTTCTGATATTTGTGTTTTCATATCTTATCCTCTTATTTTGTTATAAAAAATCAATTTTAAAGCCATTTGCACTCACAAGTGAGGAAAACCATGCACTTCTGCAGGGTAAAGTCCCAGCTCTACGTATGAGTGCAGTGGAAGAAGTCTGAGACACTGAGTAGAGCAAATATGTAATTACTGCTTGGTTGAAAAACCTTATTTATTTACGGTTAATTCCGGCTTTTGAAAGCAAGTGTTTTGTGTGTTCATTTATTTATCTATCTAATTCACAGTTACTTAATAGCAGTCTGGCAGCAGATACTTGAGCAATTGATACAGGCTTTATAACTGGCTCACCTGTTCTGCCCTGTATTTCTTTTGATAAAGGATAAAATACTAATTTAACCTCAAAAAACAGGCCTGTCCTCTATGTTTCCTGACAATGCAAACATCCCTCCAGTAACTGTGTCAAGCTCCAAAACTCTTCTTAATAAGAAAATTACTCATAGTACACTTTATTCTTAAAGTGCAATAATGACTAGTAATAAGTCAATTTTTTTTTCAGTTCTCTCCACTGATTCATTTGGAGACAAGTTTTGAAAGTATATCTGCATTCTGCTGTCTGAGGATCCTCTTTACCACAGCAAGAGAAGAAAGAATGCTGCAGGATCTTAATCACTCCCCTTAAATGCATTGTGAGAGAAACAGAACGAGAATAGAAAATGTATCCAGCTGTCTTCTCTCTGTTCTTTTTTTCCTAATTTGTCCTTGCTATCTAAAGAAAAAAAGTCTAAGATTTGACTGTACCTAAAAAATACCCAAACAAGTAGTTCTCTATAAAATAATGTCTCAGTGACAGAAGAATTCTGGTGCAGTTGCCAGACAAAAGAACTCCATTATTAAAATTTTGGGCCTTTTAAAAACCAATGATATTGATAAAATATTTAGTTGATATTCAATACATTTTATTTTAAGAATTTATAAAAATACATCATTGATTTCTCTCAAAATTTCCAATAAAAAATTTAAGGCAATCCTTTCCCTGTGGTCCAACACCCTGGTGAATCACACAAGAGAAAAAAGTGACTGGACATAAAAAATTATGGAGTGTGATAGCAACAGACAAGTTGGGTTGGAAACTAAGCATATAAGCTCAAGACATGCTAATTCATATTTATATGTGGATGTACGAATGTAGGAATGAACTACTATACACGTATACACATGGGGTCAAACAGAAAAGCAAATCTATGTAACTGAGCAAGCAGTAAAGACAGGTATGCATAAAGTGTAGACAGGATAGAAATAGATGGGATGAAGAAAGAATGCAACTTTCTGCAATAAATAACACTGAAATGTTACCACGAAATAACATTTTTTCCTTGCATCGCTTTTTCCCCTCTTTGTCAAATAAAATACACATGGAAATATGGCTGTGATAGCTACTTAAAAGAATAGCTACTAAAAATAACAATGCTTTTAAATATACTGCTGGGAGGTGGCTTGATGAATGTATGTTTTCCATGTGAAAAGCAAAAGTTAATACCACAGAACCAGCTTAACAAATATATGTTTTTGACATCAAATTGACTATCTTACTAAAAAAACCCCAAACAAACAAACAAATTAAAAAAAAAACCAAAAGCAAAAGTTAATACCACAGAACCAGCTTAACAAATATATGTTTTTGACATCAAATTGACTATCTTACTAAAAAAACCCCAAACAAACAAACAAATTAAAAAAAAAAACCAAAAGCAAAACTAAAGGAAATTAAAAATAGAACGGAAAAAATGTTTAAATATTTGTTTTTAATTTGGTTATGGTTTTGTTTGTATTTTATATAATTTAAGTCTACTAACATCTGCATTGCAACCCTGAATAACAGTAATTCCCCACTGAAGGCACATGGAAACATTAGAAATCTGAAAAAAGCCTCACCCTTTTCAAAACTGAGATGATTTTTATTATTTCAACATCTACCACAGGTCTCATCCCTAAGGCACTTACATGGTAAATTATCATTAGAGAGAGATGGAAATAAGCTAAGATACACCATCAGAATGTATCAGCTATTTCCACACTGGGACCATGACTGTCTGTAGGATGGAGACAGGATAGAAAAGGCTTAAGAGGACATTTGTACATGTGATGCTTCACAGCCCAAACATTCTCAATATGCACACACACACAATCACTCAGCAAAACCAGCAGCTCAGTGAGATTTAGATCTGAATTTTATCTAAGTCTACTACCTTTTGATCAAGAGTTTTGCTGTGGATCAGTCACTACAACTCCTTAAAACAAGCCTATGCTTTGAAAGGTTTTTCTAATAACCAGACATAGGGGAATTCAGTGATTTTTTTTTTTTAAAACTCTGTGTGCCTGCATGTTGGTATCCATTCTGATTTTGCAAAAAGGACCACATTTTACAATCTGAAAATGAACACAAAGCTATTTGCATAGCATCTGCACTGCTTGGAGGGTTGGAACACTACAGCAATTAGGTCCATGCTCTAGTCACTTGCAATTCAGACTACTGCTATAGTTGAGGTAATTTAATGTTTAGTTAAAGAAGACGTGGTTTTATTTTCCCTTAAAGATTAATGTGGTATCAGAAACCATTGCATAAACTGTTTTACTTTTAAGCAGGTAGCTCTAAAAATATTTCCCACATATATTTTTAAAGTGAAAGAAACTTTGAAGGCTACTAATTTAATCTGTTTAATATGTGACTGTTTTCATCTACAGTGTGTGTTTTAATTCGACTGATTTTACACAGCTGTCATTCTACAGCCTATATTCTGTATGCATAGGATATAAGCATAACCTTTAATGAACAAGATTCACAGGCAAAAGTTGCTAATATAATGCTAGCATAGCAGCACCTGCCAACACCTCTACAATTAGAAGTCTGTGTCAGCATTTCAATTATAAAGCAACTTCTAATTTAGAGGATCATAACTTGACAGTAAAAATTCTTTCTGTGTTGCAAGTTGACATGCAGGGTCTCAGTTCAAAGCATTTTTATTAATACAGGTTTAAATTGGTTTAGATATTATGAAGTTATAGAAGACTACAGTGAAAAATGAAAACACTCTGTGGATGTCTTTTCATCACCACTGTAGCTCAAATGCTTTGAAAGGGAAATCCACAAATATTACAGTTGTTTATGTGCAACTCAGATCAGTGACTGATTATTTTTTTTCTATTAATTTAGTAGTAAGGTCTAAATTTTAAAACTCCAAAGTGTTATGTTTCTTTCTGTTGTTTTGGGGATGCATATTTATCATTAAGCATAATACATTAATTGTTTAAAATATTTATTTTTGAGTGCATCAATTCACTGCTAAAGCAGGTCATGGCAGTACGTATGTGAACCTATGGAACAGAGGTCTCCCCATAATGACATATCATTTACTAATAGAGTTTCCATGAATTACAAATTTCCCAAGTGTGTATTGACACAATTGTTCCAGCTGAGAAATTACCATGTACTGTGTCAATAAGCTACTTATCATAGTTGCCTATTGCTTCGCACTGACACAGTAACTATTAACTACTGCTCAGACATTGCACTATCTACTGTGGAAAGGAAATAATTTTCAGTTTGTGACAGGGTTAGGATCCACTGAGGGAGATAAATGACAAGGATTTCATTCTATTCTTAGATGGGTGGCTGCAAGAGGCAAAAATGTCAATAACAACTAAATCATTTTTGTGACCTTGCTGAGTATATTCCCCTCCACCCTATTTCTAGCCCTTTCATGCTGTTTTCAAAGCCCTAGAGGACTGAAAAGCATTGTGAGGAGCTCCTAGAGTCCAACAGTTACATGGAACAGTGTGCAAAGGTTCGCATTGCATTCTTTTGTTGCCTGATAGAAAAGAGCATCTGAGCTTGACAGGGAAAGTAAAGAGAAATACCTCTGAGGAAGGTCAGAATACTCTGGGCAACCTGAGGTGCTGAAGGAAGGGTAGATTGCAAGCCACAGCAGCAGGGGAAACTTCTCAGTAGAAGCCAGCAGTCAGCTCATGGGGTCAGAGCTTGATACAGAGCTGCTCTTCATCTGGGGCACACTACTACACCAACTTGTCCCCATAGCAACTGCTCCATGGCAGAGAGAACCGAACCCACATCACCCTGCAAACAACTGTGCAGCCACAAAGACAGTTCCTGAAAATTTTTTCCAAGCAACGTGTTACGTCTGTGCACTTCGCAACCACCTTAGTCCTCTTGTGGGCAGGGCAGCTCTTTCCTTGCTGAGACACATCATTCCCAAAGGTGGAAACCTTTGTGTCACGGTTCCAGCAGCACATGTCGGAGCTCCAGGGGTGCAAGCAGAGGTAGTGACTTGTGCTGCTGTGCCAGCAGCAGGTCCTGGGGATTTAGGTCTCAAAATATGTTATAGTGTCTTGTACTAGTCCCTTTAGGTTCAAAAAGAGGATCTGTAAACATAGTTTTCTACTGGGCAGTAATTTGTGGTTTGTAAATGTATTGGAAATTAGTTTTAATAAAATTATCACAAGTAAGGGAAAGCTGGGGGAGCAAAGTTATCAAACAAAAATAAAGAGGATGTACATGAATAAGATGGGCTTCCTTTCTAATCCTTCACCTCCATGTACCGCTATCACATCTGAACTGCATTTGGCTGAAATTATGACAATCATACTAATACATCAATCACACATACTCCTCTAACACTCTTCAGTGCTCATTATTTTACAGGGGACTTTTAATTGGTGGCTGTTTTCTCCATCATTTCTCACATTCAGAAATATATCTGCCAGAAATCTAAATATTGTAGGTGGCCCTCACTGTAATTTAGTGATTTGATTAAGTCACAATGTTTTCCACTCTCTTTTAGAGGTCATAAGTACAGATCATTGCTCAGAACTATAGGGTGTGATTTGTATTATTTATACACAATTCAACTAACACCATGCCACACACTATTTCTTCTATTGGTCTATTTTTTCCATTTAGAAGTCTTCATAGAAAAAATGGGGTGAGGGAAAGCCTGGTCCTCATCTTATATTAAAGAACAAGATTTTACTTCGATCCTTCCAGAAAAGTAAAGTTCTTATCCTCTGAATTAATCTTCTTGTATATATAGTAGCATGCTAATGGTAACAAGACAATGCTTGAAATAAATTTGAACTATTACATAATTGTGCAAAGGTGTCCTAATCAAGACCCTTTCTAATGCATTCAATGAAAACCTAAAACATACTATTATGCATTAATTATGTTTTGGGTCTGTCATTTAAACTTGAAATTTATTCTACCTTTGTTTCAGATTATGACATTCAAGGCTATCAGCCAGTGATAGCTCATCAGTATTTCATAGAGATTTTCTATCCAGAAAGTTTGGACCTGTACTTTCTACAAACATTAAAATAAATACTAGTTATCTGTGTAATATATTAGAAAACAACTTTGCAGCACCCTCTAGTGACATATTACCAAATCAGAATGTTCTGGAAAACGAAGTGACCAGGGAGACAGGCTTGCTCCTAAGAAAACCACTTTTGACATTACCATGATGGTTGAAGGTGCTCACTTTCACCATTCCAATCTCATAAGGTAAATTACAAAACCTTACCTCTCCAAGGCACTTATAAACAAAAATGCATTTTCTTGACCTGAAATAATACCAGTAAAGGAACTGGATTTATTTTGTGTATGAAACCACTCTGGTAATATAAAATAAAAGATATTTTTTCATATATCTGTTAAGAAGCTAAATTGACACCTGAGGAAATCCTAAACCCCTTTTATTCCTTCTGACTTAGATCTGTCATTGTTCGGTGCTTCCTGTGTCAGTGTGTTCCTACAGCATGAAGACATGACAGCAGACACCTGACAGCTGAAAGATCTGCTTCACTGCATGGAAGTATTTGAGCATGACTTCTGGAGTTTAGTAGAATTTGGCTCCTAAGCATTTAAAATCAGCTAGAGATCAACTCATATCCTAGGCTTATAAATATTTTTTCTCCCCTTAAAACCACTGTAGCCCAGGTGCTAATACAAAACCATGTCTGTGTATGAAAATTACGCTTTATCACTGATTTGTATCCAATATATTAGTAATCCAGTTTAGGAAACAGTACACTTCTTAATGAAGGGAAAAGATTTTTAGCAAGATATTGGTGGGTTTTGGAGGGTTTGTCATTGCATCAATGTCTGTTTTGGTATAAATTGAAATTTTGCATGTGACAGAGTCGTCTCTTTAGAAGGAAAGCTCTGGATACCAATTATAGTAGGGTCCTGGAGCTGCTTCACTGGCTAACTCGCTCCCTGGCAAATATATAAGGGAGGCTCGGTGGGTCTGAACCTCAGGCTGAAGCGTGGTCGACGGCGTGGAAGAAAGAGTGGACTCTGCTTGGGTTTCACCTGGCTTTATTCCTCCCGGTTACCTCCATGTGCAGATGGGCAGTGCAGAGAGGGCGAGAGCCACCAGCAGCCCCTCTGTCCCCACCTTAAGTACAGGGGACGTACCTTGAGCAGGGCAGAACTTAGAACCAACCCCAGGGGAGGGGGGGTATGACCCAGAATGGGGAAGCTTAACAGAACAATGAAAGAAGGTGGTACCAGGGTACCTTGCCAAATCCTAGAGCTTTTTCCCCAGAATCTTCCAGATCTTACAAGGTGATTGACAAGGCCTATCACAAGGGAAACACCATCAGGGGGTTTGGGGATGGGGGTGTAGGAACAAACCATTACAAACATATAACAAAACATACAGAACATTAGAAAACCCAAAATGCACACCGTCACAACCAATTATATTGTGCAATTCAAATTTTGGCATATGAGGTTTTGCATTTTTTTTCTCTCCAAGAAAACAGCATACAACTTAATAAGGAGCAAAATGTGTGTGTGTGTTGTGTGTGTGTGGTTTTTTATGGTCAGAATTAAAGTGCTTAGAAACAGTGACATGGAACTTCTCATTCTGTTAAATGGTGCTTTGCCAGTAGGGTATGACACTTCTTTCTTTCCTAATTCTGGATATATAGTACCCAAAGAGGGATAATGGTGTGATTTACGTACATTATGTAGCGGAGGTCTTAAGGAGTTGTAATATTTTGAGTTGTTTTGCTGCATTTAGAAGTGTGTCCCTTTAGATGCAGGGGAAAGTTAGTAAAGCAGTTTTCTCAGAAAAAGAAGCATTACTGCCTTCTTTCATTCTCTCAGCTCTTTCCTCTAAAATATTTGCTTCCATACTGTTAGATACGCATAAAAACGAAAATATGAAATAAGGACAACTTGTTTGGTGTTGCTACATGCTGTGAAACCTAAGAGCCTCCTGTCTTCTTTCATTTATTCAGAAATACTGAATAAGTTAATTTGTCCTTTCCCTTTCTCAATCTAATAACCAAATAATTTTAAGAAACATTTTCTTTGTAAATGTTCCTTGAATTCAGCATTTCTTTCATGATATGTATGTTTGCATACATCACATATATTATTTACATAAGAAATTATCAGGTAGAATAATGAATAACAGATCTTAGAAAAAATGTTTTATTCATTATCTCCTGCACCCCCTCATGCAGTTTGAAACCACCTGAAGTATTTATTGCTGGTATGTGTTTTCAAAGTATCCAGACACAAATGATATTTACAGAAAATTATTATCCCTTCTTTAAAAATAAACATCTATGGCCTGAAACATTAGAGCCATACAGCAAATAGGCAGAAAAAAAATAGAAAAATAACATTTCACAGAATAGCAAAAGAGTTTATAGTTTAGTATAGTTTATATACTATTGTATATAGTATACAGTTAACTAGCTGTCTTGAGGAAACATAACTAAAAAGGCACAAAAACATTATCTTTAATATATTTATCAAGAGAACAGAAAATAATGGTATGCAATATATATACATGTAGCAGCAGCAGAGATTTCTCTTCAAGGAAAAGAGCTGCTATTCTTTTCCAAGAGATTATATTTTCCCTTTGAGGACCTAGAAATAAAATAAAAAGCCCACTTAAATACTTGCCATTTCAGATTTTGCTGCAAATACTACACACTGGCAGTGTTAGAGACCAGGTTTTGTGCCCAGTTTCAGGAGGATTTACATTGTAAAATGAAGTAATTTCTATAAAAACTATGTTATGGACATACCAGTAAAAATCAACTGCAAGTTGATTGAAATATGAAAATCAACTGTAAGTATCTAATACAGGACTCTGTTTCCTTTATGGCCCAATATCATGGTGCTTTTCATACCATGACCATACTAGATCACTACACATCTCTGCTTCTTTTATAGTTGACTCAGACTAAAATTCCTCTTTGCTTTTCCTATTCTACAGTTCTTTCTCAAATAAGTTCATCTAACTCCAACAGATGTGTATTCACAACATAGAATAACCCACTACAGAATCAGTCACAACACATGGGTAGGAATGAAAGAGTGCATTAATCTTTAAAATTCTTTAGTATACTGACAGACATAGTACCTTACCTGTTCCATAGATTCATTATTATATCACCACCTGTTTCTGTCAAAAAAAAAAAAATTCACTTCTGATAATTCACCTCAAAAATCTTCTTTGCATCCATCTGCAGATAAAATCAGATGTAGAAAGAAAGGCATCCTATTCTATCTTTTTCATGTATTTCTTCCTCCATTAAAAGTATAGTTTTTCTAGATGTTTCAATAAATTTATTGAGATGTTGGATATCGCTTTTGTTCAATTTACCTAAAGAACACTGAATAATTTTACAGGCAGACAAAGATCCAAATTTTGTTTTAAATGTCTCATCTGCAAAGAGTTCAGGGAATGTCAATTCCTTCTATCTCAGGAATTTTGCAAAGATCAGATCTCAAAGATCTTGTGAAAGATCATATAAGTTCCTTTGCTCACATTTAAGAATACAAGAGAAAGTGTAGCATTTTGCATTAATTCAATGCTAATCCATAATCATAGATTCATTGACTCTTTCATTGCAATGCAAATGTCATGCCAACTGTATTTTTTCTGCTTTGAAAAGGATAAATTCAAATTTTATTTCCACAGAGGAGAAAGATTTGCTTCATGTTAAAACAGTGTGTGTTTTCAATAGTCAGAGCTAGGATTTCATAAATTATAAAGAGGATGAAGTACAACATATTTCATTCAATTTCAGTTCATTTCCACCTTTGAAGAAATTACAGAAGTCAATAAACAACAAAATAAGATGATAATGCCTGACCAATTTTTTTTTCTTTCTGGCTAATAATTCGGTGGGTATTTTGCTGTTAACTTAGTGTTGTGTCATTCCCAAACACACAGATAGTTTTTTAAATTTCTTTGGAGTTTGGTTTTCTAAAGAAAGCTTTACATCATGGCTGATATTATCTATTCAATAAAGTAGTACTTTTATAGACTGATTGGAAATTTTTAGTACTCACATACTGTGCCACACTTTCAGGAAATGCAAAAATGTCATATTCTGTGTTGTGTTGAGTCATACAGGTGTTATCATTTTTTTCAGCATAAATCTGAATTTGTTGTTTGAGACATTATCTGACATATGAAAATGTTTCCAGTTGTCTGGAGTAGAAAGGAGGACATTGGGAACCACCAACCTCCATCACCCTCACCTCTGCCACTGGAAAAATCATGGAACAGAAGAAGCTCTGCCAAGGCCAATGAGGGACAGGGAGGTGACTCAAGACAGCCAGCATGGCTTCACCAGGGGCAAGTCCTGCCTGACGAACCAAATGGCTTTCTATGATGGAATGCCTACATTGGTGGGTAGGGAAAGGGCTACAGATGTCATCTGCCTGAGGTCTGTAAGGCCTTTGTCATAGTAACAGTCCCTGGAAACTGGAGTGAGATAGATTTGGTGGGTGAATAAGGAATTGGTAGGATCAGCAGCATCCAGAAGGCAGTGGTCGATGGCTCAATGTCCCGATGAATATTGGTGACAAATGATGCCCCTCAGGAGTCTGGACTGGGACCAGTGCTATTCAATTAATGCTATTCAATTAATCAATGACATAGACAGAAGGGATGGAGGACATCCCCAACAACTTTGCAAACAACACCACACTGAACGGTGCACCTGACACTCTTGAGGGACAGGATGCTATCCAGAGGGACCTGGAAAAGCTCAAGAAGGGAACCCATGTGAACTTAAAAGGTTCTGAACAAGTGCAAGGTCCTGAACTAGGGTCAGGGCAGTGTCCAGTATCAACACATGCTGGGGAATGAACACATCGAAACCAGCCCTGCCAAGAAGGGAGGTTCTGATAGAGGGGAAGATGGACATGACTTGGCAATGTGAGCTTGCAGCCCAGAAAGCCAATTGTGTCCTGTGTTGCAGCAAAAGCAGCATGGCCAGCAGGGGAAGGGGATTCTCCCTCTCTATTCTTCTCTCATTAGACCCCGCCTGGAGTGCTGTGTCCAGCTCTGAGATCCTCAGCATAGGAAGGACACAGACCTGGTTTTCTTTCTAATTTAGATTTCTTTTCTCACTTCACATAGTGGTCAGTGAAACTTTTTTTATGATCTTTGGGAGTCTATACTTTATTTATTTCAGTGGTTAATTTTTTTTTTTCATTTTATTTTCCCTTTTCATAAGTCTTGATATTGCGAGTTTTGTGCCACTTCTCTTTTCCTCTCATATCACAGATTAGGTCAATGGTAGAAGTTGTCAATAGCAGCAGATAATGTAATACCACTTCTGATAAAGTTATTTCCCATTTCTTTGTAGCTTTGAAGCATCTCCCTCCTCCCAAATAAAATCAGTGGGATTATGTCTAAAGATAAAAATTTCACACCATTTTACAAAGAAGTAGAAGTACAAAGATTTATTTTCTGCTTTTATTTTATATAAAATTTGTGACAATATCATATCCAAGCACTTTCTGAACTCTGTTAGATATTCTACAACTGAACATGAATGTATAGACATCTAAAGCATTTTTAAAAATAGATAGTATGCTTGTTTGTATGAAGGTTTTACTGAAATCACAGAGGAGTTATTCTTGGCATAAATGCACATAATTTATCTTTGTGTATCTAACTCTGGCACGAATAAAGACATAAGGAAAGTACTGCTTCATGCAATCCCAATGAATATCATAATGGTTATTGATAACTATAACCATACAGAAAATGTTACTTATCACCTGCCTTGTAGTGCAAGCCCCTCAGGTTCACAGTACATCATGTCTTGTACTCTACATAAATACTTACAGTATATGTCTTAGAGAAAGCAAAAGTATATGGTGGGCATATGTTGCTTTACCTTTCCTTAGTGGGCTACACTTCCAAAGAGCAAAAGCCATGCTGAGCAAAAGCAGTGAATTCAGAGAACAATAAAAGAAAGTATGGAAAAAATTATTTTGACCACCAAAAAAATCTTGAAAATTCTCCATGACTAGGTTCTGTACAGTTCAGATAAGAAAAGGAACAAAGGAACATAGGCCTTCATCACCGATACAGGTGGTGTACCAGCAGACAGATACAGGTGACATGGTAGTGGGTGTCTCCCATAGCCCACCTGATCTGCAAGAACAAGTGGATGAGGCCTTCCAGCAAGTTTGCTTATGTTACAAAACTGGGAAGAGTGGGAAGATAAACCAGAGGGTTGTGCTGCTCTCAAAGGAGACCTCATCAGGCTAGAGAAATGAGCTGACAGGGAAATTTTCAAGGGAAAATGCAAATTTCTGCAGCTGGGCTGGAGCAACTCCATGCACCAGTATATATGCTGGGAATCACCCAGCTGGAAAGCAGCATTGCAGAAAAGGACCTGGTCGTCTTAATGGACACCAAGCTGAACATGAGCTTGGTACCATACCTTTGCAGTATGAGCTGGTACCATACCTTTGAATTAAAGAAAGCTAAGGGTATCATGGGATGCTTTAGGAGATGTTGCCGGTAGGTTGAGAAGGGTGATTCTTCACTTCTGCTTAGCACTGGTGAGGCCACACCCAGAATGTTCCACAGTGTAGGGCTCCTCAGTACACAAGAGGGTTGGCCATACTGGAGAGAGTCTGGCAAAAAACCATAAAGACCTTGAGGGGACAGCAATGTCTCTCTTATGGGGAAAGACTGAGAGAACTGAGGCTGTTCAGCCTGAGAAAGCTCAGGGGGGGTCACATTAATGTATATAAATATCTGAAGGAAGAGTGTAAAGAAGACAGAGCTAGGTTCTTTTCAGTGTGCTCAGTGACAGAACCAGAGGTAATGGATACACAGTGAAACAAAGGAGATTCCCTTTGAATATCAGCAAACACTTTTGCAATGTAAGGGTTACCAAGGCCTGGCACAGATTGTCCAGGAAAGCTGTTGAGTATCCATCCTTGGAGGCATTTAAAATCCAGATAGACGTGGTCCAGGGCAACTAGCTCTTGGTGAACCTGCTCTAGCAGGGCGGTTGGATCAAATTACCTCCAGATACCCTTTTCATTCTTGACCACTCTATGGTTTTCTGATTGTATGATCACTCCAGACAGACATAAGTTCAGGGGGTGAATATAAACCCCTATTAAAATATCTATTAGTATATTGCCAGTCTGGGAGCAATCAGAATCCAAACTACCTCTTATTAACGACACCAAAAAAAAAGAACCCTGAACAGATTGTAGTATTTGATAAGCCTGCCATTCATATAGAATTACTAATTACTTCAAGGTGATAATATGACAAAAATAAAGAGTGTAAAATACACTCACCCACCCTGTTCACTCCGTGAAATACATAATCCCTTAACTTCCCTTTACTGTTGATAAATAGTAGACCTTCAAAAATATCTTTTAAAGTTCTTGGATTTGAAGTGAAAACTGATGATAATATAGACTTTGCATTTAGAGGTACTGAATATTGAATTAATAAAAAAGATCAGTTATTTTATATGATACGAATGCAATATTTTCTTGATTTTTTTAATGTTTACAAGACTTTCATAACTGTCATGCTTTTTACGTTTCATACATGGTCTTATTTATGGACTAGGAACTCAGCATCCAAGGCATTTTGCAAACTTGCATCAAAAATCCCAGAGTCCTAAATTCTTTTTTTTGTATTTGTTCTTGTTTGAAGTTCCATATTATGCCAGTTTAGAAATATACATACTCAGGATTTTCTCATTAGTTATTTTTATTGTCATCATCTCTGGTAACCTAGAAATTGGATTAAAGTCTGCAGAGAGTTTTGCTTCACCTTTCTTAGTTCAATGTGTGTTTTGGCTGACTTGTATTTTTACCTGCATCAAAGGGAGAGAAAAAGAAGAAATATGTTCTTACTGCTCCCATATAACTCATGCATAAGGAAAGGAAATACTTGAATAACAAGCATTCACAGCATCCTATTCTTCCACTGAATTGTTACTGATGCCTCCCCAAAGACTCTTCAGTATGGTTTGATTTAAAATGTACTTTGAAGCAGCTTCAATCTTGTCTTGAACTAATTATCTGGTAACAACGCACTACCATACTTGACAAGTTGCACCATTTCTAAGTAAACTAAGTCTCACTCTGCTGTGTTGTTTTGCATTTTGATGGTAAAACTAATCCTGACCTTAAGGTCAGGAATAAATCTCATGTCCGACAGCTTGCTGAAGCAGCTTCTGGAAAGACACCGTCATTTATCATCCTCAAAATTGATAATATCTCCTATGAAACAATATCAATTAAAGGCAAGGAAATAAAATAGTGTGGTCAGAAAGCCTTTTAGCATTTTGGCATAATTAAGAAATGAGGGGGGAAATGTAGATACTAAGGGAAAGTTTTGTCTGTACTTAGAGAAAGGTGAATTACAGCCTTGTAAAATGTAAAGATCTGTTTAGCACTGCCGAGAGTCAGATTAGCATGCTTATTGGTTTTAGTGGGGTTACTACATGAAGTAAGGCTTTACTCAGGAAGAGTGAAGGTTGATTGCAATGCACACACAGTAAGGGCTGTAAAAAAATATGACTTGGGCCTCACTCTCTCTGTATGATCACATGCCTCATAGATCCTCCTTCTGGATAAATCCTACAGGATTTATCTTTTGCGGTTTGTCAGGAATATGCTTTTTACTTTTCTTCCTGAAGTTACTTTCTCTTCTGCTTGCAAGTGGCGGAATAATTCTGTCTCACTTAAAGAAGCCTCTTTTTCCTTGAAGTCATTCACTTCACTTATTATTTGACTGACATAAGGTTTATTCACAGTCTTTGAGGTCTGGGATTTCAAGTACCAGATTCTGGGGCACTAGAAATAATTACAGACCAATTCAAAGTTGTGCTCCAATCAAACACATGAAACGTGTGTTCCATAGGTACTTCAGCAGTTTTATGATATCTGTAAAATACTGAGGCTGACTTTGATGCAGTTCAAGCACTCGAATGCATTTTAATCTTTGCTTTTTTCTGCCACAGTACATAGCATACAGAAGTGTAAGATGTCATTTAACAATTTGTCTCTCAAAACTTGTTTTTTATGAGGAGGCTACTCAATTATCACTTAATTACTCAGATTTCTCACTTAATTTTTCATTGTTTAAATGAATGTAACATATCATTAAAAGAGTATGAATGTTTAAGAAGTTCCAAACATGTTTAAGGTGCTGAGTCAGACCATATTGATCTAGGGCTTATGGAACAGGGTGAAGAGATGGCCCTGACTGCTTTCAACACAGGAGAAAATTAGAAATTTTAAACAGCATACATGAAAATTCACCTTTGCTAGGTTTGTGCTTCCATTGCTGCTGAAGAAACCTTACCAGAAAGTAGACAGAGTGTTGCTTTAGTTGTTTGCTTTATTAAAATGTACCTGTGAGATTGCATTTCCCTAATTCTCACAGCTGGCATTAAAATGGATTTAGCTAGCTAGCTGGAGATTTAAAAGTAGCCTTTCAAGTTCACCTTTAAGAAGCTATATTAGCTTTGCCTACTAGCCTGTTTAGTAATGCAGCATGCAGCATACCTGGCTTTAGACAGGACTAGGGATCAAATCTAACCTCATAAATCTCCCAGTTCATGACTACAGGAAGCTGTCAAAAACTAGATGTTGTTTCATTCTCCAGGGGCTGGTGTACTGCTCTGGATCTCTCTTAAGTGCCCTGCAGCAGTTGATCACCAAATAGCCTTGGGAAGGACTACACTACCCTTTTGACCCTAGAGGTAATATTTTGATAGGGTTTGACCTTAATAAGACTGCCAGCATAAAAGCCTAACAGTAAGAGCAAAGGAAAACCTTTTCTGAATAGCAAATAGCTGAAGAAAACATTTTCTGCACACTCCATAAATTATTACATTTACCTCTGGCAAGTACATTTAGAGAAAATCGTGTTCTGAATCACATTTTGGAACACTCAGATTCAACACCAGTTTATAACCCAAAAAAGACTAGCTTTCAAACAAATGCTGGGCAAAATTCTATCACTTTCACTCAATTTAATCTTTATTTGAACAACAAATCCTACTGAATAATAATTTCTGGATTTCTCCCCTTTTCTCATTTAGTCTTTTACATTTATTCTACTGTTTAACTAATTTCATTCCAATTTAGGTCAAAGTATAAGGATTTCAGATGTCTTAGGATGACAGTATAGAGGGGAAATCAGGGGGGAGGAGGCAGGAAGGGGTGGGGGGGGTTGCATCATAATGAAAGAGAATAACCCTTGCCAGTTTTTCTGACAAGATTCTGAATCAGTATTTGTAACCCTTGACCATTTTTAACCTCACTTGACCACTACAAATATAACTTGACAAATCACTTTCTTCTTCCATTCCCTCTATAGTCATGTGTCACAGGTGATATATTCTTTCCTTTGAGCTTTACCACTAATACGGTTCCCTGCTGTACCTTGTGGGAAAGTGGTGTCATTTGGGCCACTGGGTCCATAATGGGCTTAATTTCTGCAGGATGCCAGAGAAGTTAAATGGTTTACATAGTGTGAAGAAACAATTAAGCTGCCTAGAAGCTACCTGATGCATAGCAAAATAACAGGCCAGAGAGAGACAGAGGCTTCAGAATGAGGTTGATTTGCTGTCCAGACAATCGATGTGGAGTGGCTGAAGTGATGATGAAGGGCACATTGACACATAATTTCACTGTAGCAAAACTTTTTCAACAATAGTGCTGCCATGCTGCTTCTTCAGTGCTAATTTTTTTTCAATATCACCGTAGTCTAAAAGCATTCACATGTTTATAAGTACGTATGATTTCATGCAGATTTACTTCATTTTGTTCTGTAAACTAAATGCAGGTTTCACTTTAGATGGAAAAGTTCAAGGAAATTTCTCATGCTCTGCACCTGTGGGGAACACAGCTTAAGAGTCTCTGTCCTTGAAAACAACTAAGGCACTTTCTGCAATTTCTGTTGCTGATTTAAGAGTGATATTTTCTTCTTTCACTAAAAGCTATGATGCAAAAACCACAAAGATGAGCTCCCGTTACTTTGACAACTGCTGAGAGCATTCTTATGAGTATGTTCCACATAAACTCATGTAACTGGTAGAAGTGGAATCTAGATTTTGAAGAATTTCTACTTGTTAAAAGCTCCAAAATTATTTTAGGAGGCTGAATACATTTTCTCCTCACTGAAAAAACAACACAGTGTGTAAATTGTTTATGGATTACATTAAAGCTCGTAAATTAATTCTGCTAATTTTTTCATGTCAAAGAATATTCAGACTATGTCATGCATATTTACATGTGACCCTTCAGATAAGAATTGTGTTTGTTCTGCTTATTGCTCATGAAAATTATAAGCAAAAGAATGGCAAAATGTCTGCATAATCCTTTTTGTGACTGAAGTGCAAATCTAGCTTTTCAGAATTTTTATTGATTCCAGTTCCATAATATGTGAGCGTTTCCCGGGCTAATTAGATTAGCATAGTAAGCTCCTAATGGAATCTTTAGCTCTGCTTGCTCAGTCATCTTATGCAACTAATTGGGGAAGGTTTGTTTGTTTATGTTTTCAGGGAAAATGGTAGCTGTTATTTTGAATGTCATTCTAATTATGGTGGAAAAATTTTGTCAGGATATATGGAGGTGCAGGCAGACTTTGAATTATTCTAGTCTTCCCTGAAAATTCATTGTGCACCAAGATCTTTCTGCATCTACCATTCTATTGCCATAAATATATCTGCCTTGTACTGCGGTCTGAGTTATCAAGGGTTGAGATAGGATGATTCCTAATTAAGCCTCTTAAAGAGAAAGAAAAGTTAGAAGTCTTTTGGCAGCTAATTTCTAGTATAGAATCAGGCTTTGTTTTAACAGAATCTTGAACAGTAAAAAACCAATGCACAACTTCCCTTTCTTCATAATAGTGACTGCATTCTAGAACATGGATCATTGTGCAGACATCCTCATCAGGTGCAAAAAATATTTTGGAAAACATTAGAGTCATGAAAGAGGTTATTTATCAAATTGTTCAATAAGAAGAAAAAATAAAGAAACCTAGTTTCACACTTGTTTGTACGCTTACAGTCCCAGTGCTTCATCACGAGATGGTCATCTGAGGAGAAATAGTTCTGAATGGTTCATTATGGACAGCAATCTGGCTATCCCCAAATGGAAGATATGAAGCTGAGTTCTTTCTACTTTCTTTTCTCATTACATGTGGTAAGTTCATTTTCTTATGCATACTTAACAAAATTTTTATTGTCCGTAAGGGTCTTCTTGCTACACTTTCAAATCTGGTTGAAAATAATGAAAAGGCTTAGAGGTATTTCTGGAGAAAACTGGTTGACAGATAAGGAAAAAGACAAATGAGAATGGACAAAACTCATGCAAACAGATAACGCAATTACCTAGAACTTATTTTCACAGAGAATCACAACCCCTCCCCCCCAAACTATTCCTACTCAAAGCTAATGCTATCTCATCTGCTAAGCTTGATAACAAAGCAATTATTGAAGCTCTGCATCTCTGATGAAATTTCCACCGCTTCCAGTGGAAATACGTGACACTGCTTTGGAGAGTTCCACATTAAACTGTGTGTGAGACACCTGGGCTTCACGGAAGAATTTTGCCTGAAGCATACTGCCAATTTGGTACGGATAGTTCTACAGCTAGAATCACTGATGTATAGGAAATAACCCATTAAAAAAAAACCAAACATATTTTAAAGTACTATGAATACTGTTCAAATGCAGATAGACAGCAAATTGAATAGTTTGCTGTTTCTCTGAAACAGGTCAGTAATTGGTGCTTCTACCTATACAGCACATTTGGAAGTGATTGAGAAAACGGGTGTTATTATTTGATTTTACAGTTTAGAGAACTAAAACTCTGAGAAATTAAATGGCCTAGTTAATGACCATCTGAAGAGACACTGTGGAAGAACCTGCAGGTCCATGGAAGGACTGTGTGTTCAGCAACATGGAGTGACTAGATTCTGTAATACTATCTGATTGTTCAGATTAGTGAGGGAAAAAACTCTTCCCATTACCCCAGCCATTTTTTCTGGATAGACTAAACAAGAAAGAACAAAGATAACCTCTTTCCTGTGGGAAAGATCAGAGTCAGCATCTGTGGGAGGTTTGACCACATCATAGCCATAGGGAAAAAACATCTGAAATCATCGGCTCCTGCTACACACTTGACCTCTGTAGAGTCCCATGGAGATGCCTCTGTTAGGTCTGAGAATAATCTGAGAAGCCAAATACTAGCAAGAGATACAAAAAAGAAGTAACTAAGTCTACCCCCTGGGATCAGGGAATGTGTCTTTGCATATGTTTAGCATGTATGCCTGCATGCCTAGAGATGAGTGTGTAAAACCTCATATATGGATTTGAAAGCAAAAAACATTGTGTAAGCCATCATTTTCCCTGATCAGTGATTCTGCCATGTTTCCATCGCCCTTACCTGTCACTGTTGTGAATTATAATAATTATATATGTTATGTATTTAGGTGTTCTGAGGAATTCTTTTTTTGGGTAGCATCTATAGAGCTGCTGCATTGACTCTGGAGACTGATCTTTTGTGTGGTGTAAGGAGTTGAGATACTGTGTCTCATGCAAGTGCTGAGAAAAGTCAACAGGTAGCAGGTATCCCAAGGGCCAGAGGAGACTGAGGAAAATTGTTATGACTAGAAAATCACTGACTCAACCGTGTATGAGCCAAGAAGCAAATATTAACTTCAGGGTTATAACTGACAGTGGGAGAGTTGTTTATAAATATGTATATATTCTTCCATGTATGTCTGTGCCAGTTTTTGCCTTTTCAGGGATCCATCTTAGGACCCCTTAGAATTCAATATGGCTTTTGCTATCTGAAATATTTGGCACAAAGGACTTCAGTGCTGCCACATTTCTTGATGCAACTTCATATCTATAAGAAACTTTAGACCTCCAAGAGGGATTTCTCCTTGTCATTACCACTGCTACTTTGGGTTGTTTGTTTGGGGTTGTTGTTGCTTTTGCTTTGCTTGTTTGTGTTATAGAAATAGGTGAAATTACAGATATTACAAATCTTCTTTTGCTTCAAAATATGTGAGGTCTTTTTTATCAAATCAGACTTACATAACAACCATAAGAACAAGTTTTGAAATAATCTGAGTATTTAAATGAACTGAGAGTACTGAGATACTTTTTTCAGTTACCTGCTTTGTATGCATATTTTTAATATGGTAAATTATGATTAGTAAATTCTTCAAGTAATGATCAACCTTGAAGATTTCTCACTAGACCTGTCTGTGGACGACTTTACTACAGATGGAGTTCTCTGAATCAAAAAAGTCTATTGCAAAAGCTACAGGAAAAAATCTCATTAAACAAAAAAAAAAACCCCAAGATATAATATGAAGGGTCTCAGCAGCCTAGGAACAAAGATGGTTCCTTTATCTCTCCTGAGATGTTGAGACCAATCAGGCAAATGATTATGTGATAATATATATCAACAAGCAAGGGGACATCAAGAAGAACTGAGATGATCAAAGAATGCAAATGTTTCTGAGCACAGCTAAAGAGAATTCTGCAAGCTGTCTCACGCTTGCAAAAGACAAAATTCAATCTCAAGACATACGGAATGTAATTACACGTGTAGTCATGGTGGCGTAGTATGAAGATATACTACCTATAAAGTGAGGTGAGACTGCGAGGTACCTAATGGCTTTAGCAGTCTTACAGAGTCCCTAAATCATTACTCCTGGAAAGTGTTTATTTTCACAGAGCAAGGAGAGGTTGCATAGAGGTGTCTGAGGATGATAGAAAAACTTGCAGTAAGTGGAGAGGAAAGGATGTAATTACACATTCATCCACTGTATAATTTCAGTGTATGTCAGCATCTTCGATGTTATGTGCAGTCCTGGTCCCTTCATCTCAAAAAGAATATAGCAGAAGAGGAAAAAAGCTTAGAGACAGCAACGAGAAAAATAAAAGTTATGGAACACCTCCTGAACAAGAAAAGATTGAATAGACTAAGTCTTCTTGCCTAGGCAAAGAAATGACTGAGGGGGTTGTATGATGGAGCTGTATAAATATTGTGACTGGCATTGAGTCAGAAAGGAGAAAATAATTTTTCTTTGTGCCTTAGAAAAAGAATTCAAGGCCATAATGACACAAAAAAGTGCTATTTTTGAAAAAATAATTAAAATATTCACACCATATATAGGTAGAAGTTTTACAACTAGCAACAGGAGACTGTAGATGCTAAAAACTTGAGAAACAAAGAAAACTTGATCCTTTGGACCAGGAAAGCCAAGAGCTACAGACTTCTGGGTAAATAAAGAGAAAAATTATTCTTCTTTATATGCTTGTCTTTTCCTTTTGCTCTTCTGTGGACAACTGGTGCTGGTGAAAGCTGGAAACAGAGCTCTGCATTTTGCTCACTGGCTTCATGCAGCCACTCTTACATGCTTGCTTGGTTTGCACCCTTGCCTTTAGGTGATGAGACCTGTGAATTTCCTGCATCTAACAAATGTGTCAGACTGGGTAAAGATGCAGTCATAAATGACTGTCCTTCCTGGTGTCCCCAGAAAGGTAAGTCCAATAATATTGGAAAATGCAGTTATGTTTACTCATTTCTGACTTGACAATAAAATGATAATGCATCATCCATAAAGTTCAATGAAATGCCAACAGAAATAAGATCATTTCAAAGGAATAGAGAGCCAAATTTCGCTTTACTCTGTGGTCAGGGTGATGCAGCAGAATGCAGCATGGAAGAAAAAAAAGCTTGGGTTTTTTTTCCTATTATTACTTCACACACCACTAAATACATATTTATCAAAGGTTTTGTTTCCTAACCTCATGTTTTCTCCACCAAGGATAAAGCATGCAGATGAAAAATATGTCATAGAAATTACAAATGGGTGTATAGGCTATGGGGAAATGATGTATGTAATGAATTAAATCTGCAGATTAGATAGAGAATACTAATGAGTTTAAACAATATCAGATCAGGGTACTCAGATTTACCAGAATCACTGAGCCAGAGCAGGTTGTGTTCTCTCATTCTTTCTCTCTCTCTTCTTTCTCTGCAGCCTGAACAGATTAATTGCTGGTTCAGTGCAAGGTTAATAATCACTACCAACTGCCAGATTCACTTAAGAGTTTACAGAAGAGATATTAACAACACACTGATATTACAAAGCTTGGATCTTCTGAGAAGTAATTTCTGCCAGGAAAAGAGGGAACTGAGACTCAGAGGGTATTTCAGGCAGAAATACCTGTACCACAGTAATTTAGCTATTTTACCAAAAAAAAAAGGAAAAACAAACAAACATACAAAAAACCAAACCAACAAACAACAACAACCCAAAAAACCAACAAATCCTAAAAGTTATGCCCCTACCTTTTCCTTATGGAACTGAGAGCAGAAATAGATTTAGAGAGAAAGGGGACTGGAAGGGGGACATACAGATTTCATTCTTTATTCTGAAATATTTTAGCGAAGTTATTAATATCCTGAAATATTTCAATGAAGGTATTAATATTAAGTGGATAATTTTGTGGAGGTACATGAATTAGAAAAGTCATAGGATTCAAGCCACAGAAACGTGTATGTGTGCATGTGCATGCATTCAAATGGGGGGCAGAAGAGTAAGGGATGTTATGGACTATTGAACTGACAGAGTGGAAACATCCCAAAGAGTAGCACAGCAATAAATCAGACATAAGATGCATTTTTTAATAGGAAAAAAAAAATTCTTGCTTAGGAAGTAATATAGCACATCCTTTCATATAATTAATTTAGAATCTGACAATTCCAAGGATAATCTCCTGCAGTGATTAAGACAGACCTGTGCTTCTTCCAGACACACATCAGGGAATCTGAAACAGCTCTCTGTGGGGAGAAACAAACAAATACATAAACCTGATTGTCTCATGTGCTTCTGTTTACAGTAACAACTGCTGGGGTGATGAAGGCTGGTACACCTTTGAATACTAGCACTCTGACTGCAGTTTATTCAAGAACAAAGAAGACAACTATCTTTAGCCTACACTATAGTTTCACATACTCACTTCCTTGACTTTCAGTGGGGAGGTGGCCGCTGCACTGGGTCAGTTGGGCAGAAAATCATGTTGGTTCCTGCTGTGCTGTTAGGCATTAGTGGCCATGGCTCCAGCACCAGTCTCTGCTCATCTCTTCCATCTTCATAAGTTTACCCCATTTCTAGGAGCCTATTTCCAGTCAGGGGCTTCACCTTTCTGAAACCAATTCTGCTTTTTTGGAACAGTCCAGTTGGTTATCAGCCCTTCAGGCCCCTGAGAGCTTCACTCTTTTCGCTTTAGTAGCCAATGTGCAGAAGGGAACATTGAGCCTTCAAGTAGGTGATTCTGTCTTGCGCTTTTTTTAAAATCTGGCTGTTATCAAAATCTACCACCAGCCAGTCCTGGTCACAGAAGCAGCAGGATTTTGTCAGGGAATTCAAAAGTTCCCTTTGGTAAAGGAACCAGCATCTATGAATTCAATTGGTAGTCACCTGTTAGCACTCATAATTTAATTTATTTTTTCCTCTGAAAGCAAGTAGCGCTACTCACATGAGGGATACCAAAAAATACATATTATGTCCTGCAGCGATGCTCCGTGCTTTCACACCACCACTGAAGACAGACCCTTTGCAGAAAAGGCTCACAAACCCTTCTCTTATACTTTTATATATTCACATTATATCCAGATAACTGAAATCCTTCCTAAACTCTAGAGTTTCTTTAAGGTGAGAAAGCCTTACCAGTCTAAAAGCAGTCAGGTTTAGGCAGCTATAAGCTGAATAAAGCCTTTACTCTCACTCCAGCATAAAAGGGAGCTGTGCTGCAGTAAAGTCATCTCTTTTAAATGACTTTAAAGGTACTCCTCAGCAATGCCTCGAGAGGCTTTATACATTCTCATTTCTCCCATACGTAGGACTATACCTAAAGGCAGCATTTAAGCCTGAATCAGGCTTCAACCTGGAATTTAGTAAAAGGTACCTACTTGAAACATCTTTGACTGTCTCCCTCACAGAGAGACAAATACAAGTCTTTCTTCTTCTGCCTCATCACTGAGACTTTTACTGAATGAAAGCCATCATTGAGTGACCACTGAGTCACTGTCTCAGTCAACATCACAGACTTTTTGTGCTTCAATTTCTCCTAACATTGGATGAGATGATGTGGAAAATAACTACAAAAAAAAAAGTTAAAAAAGGTGACATTTTTCTGAAGTTACTTTCTTGAGTTTCTTTTAAAGCAAAATCTGGCTCAGAGAACTAGATCGTAACATTTGGCATTTCAATGTTATTTTCTTCAGTTCCTAATTTTTCAGCAAGGAATTTCTTTTTGCCCTAGCAATTTAAAATACGGTAAATGTGGAGATCAAATCGTGCCATGCCCAGCTTCATAACTGTCTGCTGAAGTCTGATGCTGGAGAAACTATTGATTGTTTTTGTTGCTGTATTAATATATGAATCTGAGAAAACAAAAATAAAAAAACCTAGAATTTTTCAAATTGATATTGCTTGACCATCTCTCCAGATAAGCTTTAAACATACATTTATATATCTTTACCTATTTGTTATTCAGTGATATATTTTTATCAAACCATCATAGGCCACTATCCACAAGCGATTAAAATCCTTTCTAATAATCATCTTGTCGACTAGGGTTTCTTTCTGATTTTCTAGCAGAATTTGCTTCCCTAGATACAGTAGCTCTGAAACCTATACCTCATGAGAGTTCAGGTTTCATGAATGCAAAGCCATCAGTTGCTCCCATACATACCATACCTCTCTTTCCTGTGGGAAATACAGTCAGCCTTGATTCCTCTAATACAAACCAGAAGAAAATAGCAGATCTATCTTTGACATGTCACATGGGAAAAGACTGCTTTTCTGAAAGAACCTGCCTTCCTGACACTGCTGTGTGGCATATTGCTGCATTTCTGTCCCTCTCTGAGTATAAAAGGGGGCATTTTGGAATTATTCCAGCAGTTACTTTTTTAAGGCTGAAAGTCCACTGTATCTATATGAGTAAGCAGTGCCTATCTGTGGGGTTGGACAAATAATACAAGCTTGCTTTTTCAATATCCAATATCAGAATTAACCATCAAAGGAAGTGTGCTCAGAGTTAAATAGAGGTTTGGCACAAGAATAGTGAATTACCTCACAAAGAGTTAAACATCCTGCTGAGGAACCTAGTTTAGGATTGAAATTGGCCTGGATCTCTACATGATCTATGGAGACCAGTAAACACCTTCAACCCCTGCAAGAACAGAATCACTTTCTGCACAAGGTGATTCATCTTTTAATTGATCATAGTGCATGCTTATTGTGGCTGTGTTTCTTACTGAAGCATCTCAGGAGCATACAGTTAAATCATAATTACAAAAAATCAAGTCCAAATTCCATTTAAGCAAACACTTCACACCTATACAGCTTTGGGGTCTTCGACAAATTGTACCACTGAGATTTTTCTTTAGAAAATCCTTCCTCAGATTTTTTCATGTGCACTAAATCTTGTCTTTTTTATTATTTTGCATTACAAATAAAATTAGTCTAAGAGATAAATCTGCAATTTCTTGCTTGTATGTGTATTCTGTGTATTAATGAGTCATAGATATCTATGTGAAAGATGCATTTACAGTAAGACCTGAATGAAATTAATTTGAGTTTCTAGACTGCTTGTCAATGTAACACCACTATCCTGTTCAATATACTTCCTTGGAAAGTAAATTTACATTTCCTCAGGAAACTGAAAAGGTGAAAAATATTAAAATTTTTTTCTAATATGTATTAAATAAAGACAGCAAGAAGAACTACTTGTTATGCTCTGTTTGAGTGTCTTGAACAATGCTTCATTTTGTCATATCTCAACCATTACTATTACTTTACTTTTATTTACAATTTCTGAAAATTTTTACTAGCAGAAAAGCAAAGTTCAAAACTCAAGTTTTAACTTTTCCATCTTTCCCTTCTCTCTCCACATATTTCTAAAAATCACAAGGGAGTTAAATACCAATCTCTTGTGCTTCTCTCTCATTTCATATCTTTTCCACCCAATGCTGGTGTTTAATACCTTGCATTTGCTCCAGGGTGAGTAAATGAACTATGATACATTGACTTGCAAATACTTATTATAACCAGAGCATGTAAAGCTGTGTGAAGAAAAGGATATAAAATTCCAAAATCATAATTAAGTCATATGACATCATGTGGTTTTCAGAATGCTTTCTCTGTAATTTGTAGATAAACTTTTTTGTTTTATGAACAGATTATCAGTAGAGTTGAAAAGGCATACTTCAATATAGATCTATCTCTTCATATTTAAAATTTTACATTAAGCATAAAACTAACAGAGCTTTTGTCCTGGAACCAATCAATTTTGTTGTTTATATTACTTTATTTTCTTATTCCTTAGTTCTAAATCTGTTGAATAGAGTTCAGAATTTTTGCAAAAAATCGTGAGTGCCTGCATTAATATAAAGAACTTGAAAATAAACCAAGATACAGTTTAGGCCTTGATCCTGCAAGCATTTATCCACAAGATGAATAAAGATGTGTACATAAGACTGACTTGGATGGCTGCTGACTTTACTGTAATCTCTTTGATTTTTCCAAGCAATTTGCAAATTTTCCAACCCCCAACACTGAAAACTGGGAATAGAACAGCCAGACTCATAAAAATATATGTCTCATATATATATATACACATACACACACATAGATATATATGTGTGTGTGTGTTTAAAATAATGATCATCTAAGGTTTATCCTGATGAAACCTGAGCATCATAGACTGTCATATAAAAATTATCAAACAGCTATTTTCAAATTAGGTGGGGGTCCAGGTTTAGTAAATATCTGTTTTTTCTAATCACTGTCATCGATCACTCATCTGACTGAGTAATCAATAATGACTGAAGAAAAATTTCTTAGGATTTGATCAAGAAAGTGGAAAAAAAACCAGCCAACCAAACCTCAGCTGTCAGGGAAAAAAACTTATTTACCAATTCTTGTAGTGAAAATACTGTAAACACTGTCTTTAGTCATATTGTCAACAGGAAACTGAGCTGCTGCTCTTGTTTTTCAGTAATTTTAATTCCCAGGTTCCAAAATATTATAACTGATATCTGTTAAAATGTGAGAAAACTTAGACTTTAAAATCCAGGTGTTTTTATGCTGCACCTGTTTGGTGGTGCCCTGTTTGTACAGCTATGCCACTGTTGGAGCAACAAACTGTTGGTCCATCTGTCGCGTCCACATCTCTCCAGATTGGGAACAAGGATGTAAAGTGCTTGAATAGAGGCATTTAAATTGGGCCCCCAATGAAGCTGGCTTAGTGATTGGAGTGTCTGGAATTCCATCTCCAGGCTCTGGTCTTGTCCCACTGCCATTGGTATCAAAGTGGTAGGATTGGGATGGACTGAGGTTCCCCTCCTCCAGAAACTTTAAAGCCCTCTTCACCGTCACTGAGGCTGTGCTTCCCCTTCTCTTACAGGCAGACCCCATCAGCCCCCAGAGTAAGTTTCTCAAAGACAGGCCTGTGGTCCAAGTAGCTGAATCGCTGGCTGTGGCATCATTCAGTACCATAACAGTTTGTTGATTTGCTTGTGCTTGCATAACCTGACTTCCTTTCTACATCAACATAATTCAAAAAACACATTTTAAACTAAAATGTGGAGGGGTGGGGGAGGTATTTAGTGGGACCAAGGGGGGAAAGGATGGACAAGGGTAGATTTTCCATTAAACTTTGCACTGGTTTGGTTTTATTACTTTAACCTAACTTTTTGGTTAATTATTCATCAGATAATACAATACTTATTTTAGTGTGTTTCAAGTAGAAATCTATATTTCAAAATCACATTGAACCTTATATTCTGAAAAATTATAAGTGCTTTCATCTGTGACACTTGAAAATGCTGATTTATTTAGAAGTTTCTGTTCAGAATTTATGTAGAACTAAGAACATCTAATAATAACGTGGTGGCTGGTAAATGAGCACTACTGTCCCAGTGACAAAACCACTGGATTTAGCTTGATAAAATAAAATAAAAAGAAAATTAAGTTCAGCAATTCCTCTGTCGCCATCATCCACTTCTGAATGTGTTCCTACTGCGTTTGTTATTGCAAAGTGTGGCAGATGTTGCTATACTGATTGCAAATTTCTTACTTATACCACGTAAAGTGTGCAGTTTCAGGTCAGTTATTCAGATCTCAACTGAGCCAGATTTCTAAGCATGTGCTTAACCTCAAAGTGACTTGGAACAATAAAACTGAGACTGCCATAAGTAGGAACTAGAGGCGGCAAGGCACTTGAGTGAACTGGGGCCTTGGAAGGAGCTAGAATTCAGCACAGGTAGCACAATGTATTCAGGCTTCTTATGTGATCCTGACTGAGAGGAACATGTCCTGTGTAATTCTCCATAGGAATACAATTCTGCCCATGAATATGGACAAGAAGTGATTAACCAGATTAGAGAAGCAAAACCAAACAATGGCCCCTATTTCAATTACAATATTTGAAGTCTGTGGATGGAGAATGGCCATTATGGCTGCTTATAAATAATGATCCAGTGATAACACACAGCTATAGAGTGTAAGGGAAAATGTACTGTACTTTGTTATTTATAGTTTCATCCGCAAGAAGTTAGTGCATTGTGTTTCTCATCTATGATACATCTGTGATAAACAACCTTAGTACTGTCTTTTAACAAGATATTTTAGTTTTGCTGCTTTTGTTGGATTTTTAAATTTTATTTATTTATTTTTGTCTCTCTGGGTTGTTTTTGGTGGGTTTTGTTTTGGTTTTGGGGTTTTTGGGGGTGGTTTTTGGGTTTTTTAGGTGTTTTTTTTTTTTTTTTGAGAACCCCTTTTCCTGAAATCCATTGTAGCAGTTATCTTGCTGGGATGTTCCTAAAAGATCACCCTTCAAAATGCCTAGAATGAAAAGAGTGTCTTCCATGTAATTGTAGTTTTCTAGCTCACTCTCTGTTAAATTTTTCAATTATACTTTTTCTTAGTGCTACATTAAAAATGAGGCTCTTTCTTAGGACTAAATACTAAGTGTTTGACATTTCTTTTCATTTTGAAGGAGGTTGCATAGTTGACTTGCCAAGCAACAATTTTCGGTCTATAAATATTTTTCATTCAAAAACATGAAAACCTTTGTCACAGTTTATTACTCTTTTGACAATACAGTGAAACATATTAAAAGCAAGTCCCTACATAAAATGCTCTGTAGTTTAGTGAATAGCAAACTCTCTTACTATGATGAAATTCCTAATGCCTCTGCACAAGCGTGACAAAGGAGCTGATATTCCACCTCCTGAGTTGCCACTATCATGCTAGGCCTTTACACAGAAGTTTGCAGTATCTCCACAGCCTTTTAAAAATAACACACTGTTATTTTTAAATAGACTGGCTGGTAAATCCACAATGAGCTGTCAGAATTAGCTTTTAGGTTTCAAGACATATGCATGTGTATTTATATGCTAAGTGTAAAAAGAGTAAATATAAGGATCTTTCCTATATTATTCCTATAAAGGTTTCTTTGTGTATTTCTGTATATTTATTGCATATTATCATATTTTATTTTATTTTCTCTGCATTTTTTATGCTTAGACATTAATAAACAACTACCAAACAGCAAAATAATGTCTAACATAGGGTATGATACATGGAATTTAGAACAATCTCATAAAAGAACCATGATATGCACATTGAACACATATTGAACCTTTAATATAAAAACATAGACTACAAAAGCTACAGGAAATCTTCTGCTGTAAATATTATAGACAAGTTAGTATATGGACCCAGAGATTCTAATTTAACAAAGAAAACTCTTTTCAGGTATCTCCTTGAAGTCCTCATGATTTTCTTCTGTTTCTCTTCCCAGCTATAATAGAGTTGGCTTCTATCATTCATCCAGGGCAAATGCATTATTAGAAGTTTGTCTGAGGTTAATGCTTCTCTTATTTAAAGCCTTTTACTCTGTTTTATTCCCTACATTCCCTTCAGAGCTCCATGAGTATGTGATAGTATCAGTCGATCATTCAAAATGCTGGAAGTGAATATTTTAATTTTTTATGAAAAATAATATTTCATTTAAGATAATAAAATATTAATTTTTACATATGCTATTAAATCTTTTAACACTGTTGCATTCATAAGCCTTATAGACTATAGGTATTCACTAAAAGCAACAAACCTGGAATTATTCTCTGATCCTAAGCTAAGTGGCATAGACTGGCATCATCCACAACATACAACACTCAGTATCGAGTCTCCACTGAACCCTAAAAAATGTTCCTCTATCCCAGTATTATCTTGTGTGGGTACAATTCAAAACAGATAAAAGAAGACAGTGGTTGTGTTGCATGGCTGCAGAGTAACGTTTTCATATTACTGAACAGAGAGGGTAAGTTATGTGTGACAAAGTATAACATCAAAGTGTCTAAATAAAGTTTCCTGGGTGAAGGGAGAACTTGGAGGAAGTGATTTTGTCCAGTGCTTTAAAAATCATGTTTTTGTAGAGATTGCTGTTGCATGGTCCCCCTGAAAAATCTCTGGTGTTTTCTTCTATGGTACAAGTGTTCAGCCCCAATCCTTGCTCAGCAAGTTTATTTTAAACAGGCTTAAGGTACTACTTTTCCCTGAGGTGAGCACAAAGGAGAACCTGACAAAACTTCCCAGAAGGTTAAAACCCAAACTATACTGGCAAGCTTTAGAAGATGAGGACTTGGACAAAAGTTAAAACATTCAATCAAAATAAAGTTTCTCAGAGAGCATTGACTTCTCCAACCCTTCACATCCAACCTTAAATTACCCATATTTCAAAAAAGGAAATTAGATGTAGAAAAGGAGAGAAAAGCAAGAAATAGCTACATTTTAGATCCTAATGTGGTCTCAGCTACCATAAAATCCAAGGACAATAAGGATGTGACCATGTTTATCTCAGGGCAATGGGTTTTATGTGCTCTGGCCTCCTGTGACCAACCCCACCCAGATGGGGGTTTCCAGTCACCTGGCTACTCTGGGGCTCGAGTGGGGAAAAATCCTGCTGAGATTGATTTCCACAACATTTGCAATAATGTTTAGCAACACTAAACATGTCAAAGTTTATCTAGGAGAAAGAAAGATTCACATTTCTTTGTTCCACTGTCATTCTGGAAATTGAGCACTAGCTTTTCTCTTTGGTTTAGTGGAGTGAAATCCTCGCACACAGCAGATTCAAAACAAATTATATCAGAGTATGCAGGTGATACTGCTGTGGTAGTCTGTAATAGAAGTTCTCATACAGCTTCAGCAGTATTTTACAGAGACATGGTGGAAAAACTCAGAAGACATGTAGTGTCTTATAAACCCATTCTATTTCTTATCCATGGTCTTCCACTACAATATATTTCTTCTTTTTTAGTTTTGTTTCCAAGTTCTTTCTGTGTCTTATTCTCTGGTGTGTCCTTGGAAGAACACTGGGACTAGCAACCCCACTGAAAGCATCACTCTGAACCTCTGAAAAAAATTTAAAGGAAACTTATCTAAAGAACTGTGAAAGAGCTTTTCTCCAGATGGGATTAAACTCCAAAAAAAGTTAATAAAAGCCCAATTTACTACACTTATTTTAATTGTACCTTCTGCAGTATTAGAAATCAAACTTCTTGTGGAAGTATAACAAGGTTGGCAAGGATAATTTCCCATCAATAAATGAGTTGGACATTGTAGGAAGTTTAATACAGTATAAATTAAATGTATGGAGCTCAAATAGTAAATCTTTTTCTTCCTCTTGGATATTTTAGTGCAGTTTATTTGTAGACCTGACTCCAAATAAAGACTGACAAAGGAACATTGGTGGTTATAACTTGTGTTTTAATGTGCAGTGGAGTCTTTGCACAGTGCATTCATTACATTACATTACCTTTTTTTCAAGGTCACCTTTTCTCCTGTATTCATACTTTTTGTTTGTAATTATTCAGATCATAATGACCACCATGCATATGCAACTAGAATTACTGGGAATAGAACTTACATGCACGTAACAAGAAAGAAGAGGGCTAGAATGAGATTTTAGTCTGTAGTTACAGACAGAATCATAGGTGTATCTTTAGGGTGTTCCTTGCATAAGGGGTTTTGCACTTAATTCCTATAATGAATAATCCATTAAAACTATTATTACTATTCCTAATTGCTTGTACATAAAGAGTATAAGTTCCATTAAAGGAGTGTCTCTCTTTCTGCTGCAGCATTCTGCTGGCCTTTCCTTTTCTGGTCTCCTCAGTAGTGGGGGTCCCCAGAGAATTCTTCTGGAGGTACCACTTTTATACAGTCCGAGATCCTGCTATCCAGAGGTGTCCTTGTCATTCATACAACTTGGGATAGGATGTCTGTAAGCAGTTGCTTCCTTTCCCACCATTTGCCATGGTGGAAGACTTTGTAGAAATAAGTTACCCAAATTTGCCTCAACAGGACTGGCGTTTTCCTTTTGTTGCTTCTATGCTCTTCCCACAGTCTGCACAATGGAACCTTGCCCAGTGTGCTAATTCCAAGCCTTTCATCTCCATGTAGGCCTGAAATTAATGCCTTCCTGTTTGCCATTTGTGCCTGTCATTGTATTTATCTTACGGAGACAGTGTTTTTGAGACATTTTAACTGCGTGCTGTATGTCCTGACATACACAAATTCTTCCTTGAGAGACCTCTGATTTAAAATATGAGGAAAATAGGTCCAACCTTCATGAGATCATTGCATTTTGATAGTGCTAAATGTTTCTAAATCAATTTCCATAATTTCAGCTATTTATTTGGAAGATCAGATTGTGTGCTTATATCACAAGAGTTTTGTAAATTGAAAGTTCAAAAGGAATGCAAAGTAGTTAAGCTGTCAAAACCCCCAACAAAAACAGACCTCACCATCATGTTTTGTTCCAGAAAAGGGGAAAAAACCTTCAAAGACGTGCATAAGATCCCCAAAATTCTATCCAAAATCAAGAGATACATGAAGTCAATATTTCCATCAACTGAACTGATTAGACAA
The DNA here is from genome assembly GCA_008694505.1 of Cyanoderma ruficeps. Lineage (NCBI taxonomy): Eukaryota > Metazoa > Chordata > Aves > Passeriformes > Timaliidae > Cyanoderma > Cyanoderma ruficeps. The sequence continues at coordinate 23,456,681 of VZDJ01007755.1, read as the reverse complement.
TTTAAAAAAGAAACTGGAATAGAAAACCAATAAATTTTACTCTGGGGTCAGCTAGGCTAAACAGAAGCTCATCCACAGCAAATACACTACATGACAGATGATAGATGTACATGTCAGAAATAAAAAAGTCCCATCAAAAAGTCCTTATGCATTCTCCAGAGTTTATGGACAGTTGTAATAAAATCCATTATCCACATATTTCATTCTTCACCTTTCTTGTTTCCCCACACATCCTTTCCAGGTTTCAATCATCAGTGTCTCTCTTCCTACTCAAAGACAAATCTGTAGCATTATTGACTGTCAGATTTTCCCCTCTCGGTAAACTTACATCTAGCCATGAAAGTAGCAGTCTGTATCCACTGTTTCTAGTTCATTTATGTGCATTTACTTATGACCAGAACCATTTAGTAAAACATAGATAGTTTTCTTCATATATTTATTGAAATTAACTGTTTCAATGAGTAATTCCTCAGTAATGATTTTTCTTCTGATTCAAACCTAGTATATTTGTGAGAGCTTTTTTAATTGATTCTTCTTCTATTTCTGGTGCTTTCTCTTTCAGGAGCTCTAAATGGACATTATTAAGGAGCAGTTTATTTGTCTGGTATCCTCATCATCTTTTACTGCTTTTGGAGCAGCAGATGGTGATTAGATAATTCTATAGGGCTACAAATTGTAATTAAGTTGAACTGAGGTATAAATATCAGTGTTTAAAATCGTATGTTTTGAGCTGTCCTTTCTTCTCAAACATTTCAAGCACCAGAGTTTTCACAGTGTACAATGGGTTGTTGATCATTTTGTCTTCTTAATCCTAATCAATAAAGTAATTGAGCAATGCCCTTTGAAAATTGCTTTTCCAATGTTTATTTCATATTCAGACTAATAATCATCTGTTCATACAATTTTCAATGTTTATCTGTAACATTGCCCTTGTAAAAACTGATCTCATAGTCAGCTAATATTGATAATGATGGATTGTCCCATTTTAGTTTTTGCTCAGCATAGAACATTTCCAGATTTTGATAAATTTGGCCATTAGATTTATTTGCAAATAATTTAAAAATACAATGTCCTGGCTTTCCTATGCAGTTCCACAGTTATATTCAGATTAATTAAACATAGTTCCAAGATTCCCATTTGTATTTAAATATATTTGTATTTATATTTATTCACTTACTATTTCAAAGTACATTTGAGGAAATTCTTGGACAATGCTAATCCTCATTTAAAAAAAAAAATATTTTGAAAGAACTCTTTTCCATTTTGTCATTACTTGTAGTCACAAGCAAAAGACCTGGGAGAGGAACAGCACTAAGCGGCACTTTTAGAGAAAAAATAATTTCCGTGTTTGTTATAGCGATGATTGAGAAAGTGTGTTTTTGTGGGAGGTCCCTTACTCACAGTGCCCTGCTGCAATGCCTTAATGCCTTGCATGTTCCTAATGTCATTCCATATTACTGTAATTGCTACGTGTGATCTGGCACTGCATGACATGGAGAAAAACAATAACCAAAACTTAAATCCTATAACGACTGAGACAATAGTTACACCTTACATTGCACCCTACAACTTCACTGGCACATGCCCCACTTATGCTCAATTTACCAATCATCCTCTTACGGCATTCCCTTGCCTCATTTCAGCTACTTGTATTTGGGGCTTTCAGGTCGTCTCACAGATAAAAGGAGTCTTTTCCATTACCTTGATGTCTGAAATGTCACTGCATTGGAAATTACTTTAAGGAAATTCTGTCCAGACTTTTCCTTTTATAAACAACTCTTTCAAAAGACTGGGAAGTTTTTGAAATTAAGAAAATAAATAAGCGAATGAAAACAAGATACTCAGCTTTTATTTTTATTTCACAGTAGAACAAAATTAAAACAACTGAAGAAGACAGACCACAAGTATATAGGTTTCTGTACCTCACTTCAACCTTAAAGTTTTTCTGCTTAAACCACAGTATCCCTGTTCCTTGTTGTCATAACTGTAGGACCCATCACTTCCCCTTGGCTATTTATACAGTCTATTGACCCTTCCCTTCCCAAATATGCTCAGTAACTCTCCAGGCAATCCATCTCACTTGTTGACCACAAAATAACACAGCATGTTCTTTAAAAATACCCTGCTGCATTTTAGGACTTTAAAATTACAGTAAAATAAGCTTAAATTAAAAGTGGAAAGGATTTAGCTGAGCCTTGCAAATAAATTCCTACAGTAAAATCCTCTAAGCTTGGTGAGGGTTGCTAGGGAAAGCAGTAATGTGACACAATAAACAACAAAACAAAACACTAATAAGTGCACAATGAACTACAAAGCTGTGTTGGCAGAAAAATAGACAAAGGGTTCATTTTTCCAAAATGCATAATGAATGAGCAGGATCATTCCCATTTTCAGATATAACATCAGAACCTTGGGTTTAATCTCCTGGCAAATTATTGAAGTTTCAACAATCAAATCATGTCAGCATTCCTGAAGATAAGCTAAAATGACAAATTAGTCTTTTTTTTCTTTCAGCATCTGTGATAGCATTAATCATGTAAGTGTGGCTTATTTATGATCCTTTCTTTGATCTTCACAATGCATATCTACTGGGAGAGTTGAAAGCAATAAAGATAATTTTGATGTATTTTTGGAAGGTGTACTATTTTTATGTGAAAATGTTAAAAAAAAAATCCAAAAAAGCATAGTGATATAATGTATGATTAATACTGAAAAAGCACAGTCCTTGCTTCCTTCCTAGGTCCGGGATTAATCCAGAATTACCATTCAGGAACTCCTTAAAATTAGAGAGATGCAATTCAATAGCATCATCAAAAACAGAAAATAGCAATGTTACTAGAAATTGCCACGCATTTAAGGGGAAAAAAAAAAAAGAATAGAAGAAGAAGAAGATTGCATCATTTTCTTATTTAGTAATAAAAACAATGAAGTGTAAAACTAAAGTTCACAAAACACTGCCTTTCTTCAGCAAAAAATGGCTAAAATGATTCAGTGATTGTGTCTCAATGATTCTGCAAAATGGGGTAAGAGCATTGTTTAGTACACCCAAACTGAAATTTCAGAACACTTTTTCCCAAGTCATAGAATACAAACTGGGATATTGGGTAGAAGGGATTTGCTAATATCTATATTGAAGGAGGGGAACCTAAGTTAAAATCATTGTTCTGCTTCAGTGTCCCAGGCTGATTACAGAAAGGAAATGTACACAGTTACAATTCCATCAATGATTCTCATTCTTTGTCTCTGTGGAAAATACTGTGAATTATTCATAAAAAAAGATTCATCAGAATGAGGAAAAAAGGAAGATGGGGTTTTTTTACAACATTTCACTTATGTATTTTAAAAGGAGGAAATGTAATGCTGGGCCTAAGTTTTTCAATATTTATATAGCCAAGGTTATAGTTACCATAATGTGTATATATTCTCAGAGACGCAGTTTACAAAGTAATGAGCACTGTGATCCAACATAATTTAGTATATCTCAAAAGAATGCATGATTTACTAGCCCTAATGAATGCAGTACTACAAGTCTTCTTCCATCCGGACATTTGTTATTCTGCAGTACATTTGAGAACAATTTGGAGTTTCACTTTGATAACACATGATATTCCATATAATTTTAAAAGAGATTTTTCATTTTGAAGAACCCTTGATTAATGTCTTTGTTTGCCCAATTCCTTCTGCTGGCTCTTAATTGTTTCTTGTATTAACAGTTTTAATGAATTTAGAGCCAAAGTCTATTAAAAATAAATCTTTAATTCCGCAGTAAAAGTTGTTGGACTCAGGGTTTTTCTAATCCCTTTAGCTGCTCAATTCCCAGGATTCCTGGTTGACAGCAATTTTTTGGTCCAATTTCCTATGAGAAAATCCAAATTTCCCTCATTACGCCTAGCTAGGACCTTGAGTAAAGTGATAATAAAATATTTCACTGCTTATAGAACATTTCACACGTCCAAAGCTTTAGGGAAATAGTAACTAATTAAATGAGTTGGACCTTCTTGTTGTTAACGCTGTTCACAGAGCATGCTCATTTCTGTCATAATTGCTCTTCAAGTGCAAATATAAAAATGACATTCAATGCATCTTGACACAGTATTTCTGGATATAGAAATGGTTGAGAAAGCCTTGAAGTTGGCAGACTAAGGGAAAACTTAAGAAACCAATCAATAGTTATCTCAAGGAGCCATATCTAGTAAGCTTATATATACAATCTACAGAGGATGCACGAGTCTTTTCAGACATCTTAAACACGATGGTAACAAAGTGCCCTGGTTTCTGCTGAGGTAGAGTTAATTTCTCAGTAGGTATTACAGGGCCCTGTTTTGGATTCTGTGTTTTGAATGAGAATTCTGTTAATAATACACTGATGTTTTGGTTTTTTTGCTAAGTTGTGTTTATCCTAAGTCATCCAGGACTTTTTTCAGTCTTCTCGTGCTCTGCCAGTGAAGATGAACATGAAATTGGGAGGGAGCATAGCTGGGACAGGTGACCCAAACTGACCAAAAAGGTGTAGCTAGCCACAGAACTTCATGCCCCACATATAAGTTGGGGGGATGTATCCAGAAGGGGACCAATCTGGACTCGGGAAAGAGGGTCTGGCACTGGTCAGCATGTGGTGAGAGCTTGTAGTTCCTCACTTGTTTTTTACCTCATTACCCACTTTTTTTTACCTCATTACTATCATTAATACAATTTATCATTATTACTGCACTTGTACTTTATTTTTGTTTATTAAACTGTTCTTACCTCAAAAAATACAAGTTTTACTGATCCTCCTCACCATCTCCCCATTCCACTGGATTTGGGGGGAAAGGGGGGTTGAGTGAGCAGTTGTGTGATGCTTAATTTCCAGCTGGGTTTAAGCCACCACTCAAAGATAGCAGCAAATTACAACCGGAGTATTTACTTAAAATTTTGAACACAATTTTTTTCCCCGCTGAACATCTACCTTGGAACTATCCTTAGTCTAACAAAAAATATGGTTTACAGGCTTCTTGGTAATTTACAGCACTGCTGAAAAAAGCTGAAATGAGATTAACTTGAATTATTTCTTTTTTTGTAGAAATTATTATTATTTACCATGACTTTTTTTTTTTTTAAGTAAAGTTTTTCTTTTGCCTTCACTCTGTCTATCCCTGAGCTCTGAAGGACTACGTTCTAAGAGTCTATTTCTTCTGCTATTCTTTTTGGGATGCTGAGACTGCACCTTCTCCAGCCTGATTCTGGGCTTGGCAGGCATAACCAAGCCACGAACATCATGAGCTGATTTGATGATGGGGGAAATAACATAGCTGAGTAGTCACATTTAGCACAGTGTCTGGGGAAAAGGGAAAAAAAAGAAGAAATTTTGCCTATCATCTGTCTTTGGACACTTCAGAAAGCATAGAGCACAGCATGAAATCTAGGCAGATCTGCAATACACTCAATACATCAGAGTTTTAAAACAGAGACAGAAATCAACAGTTAAGAGCATTGAACGATAGAAAGAGACAACGAAAAGTTTAGTTAACCATAAAGTTGCTAGAGAATGTAGAAAACACTTTCATCTCTGCATTATTTTCTTGTAGAAATTCTAATGTCAGAACATCTCCCTCATGGTACGCACTTTTCTTACTCTTCAGACCAAGAATCCACATACAACTGACTCCAAAAAATAGTTGTGAATCAAGTAGTAAGGATGCTGGTGGGATTGGTTACACTCAATGTTTATTATCTGTTAGGCTTTTACCTATTGTACTAGGTGTAATTAATCCCATTTCAAGTAAACGGATCACTAAAGTCTTGACATATTAAAAAAGCAGGTTGGCCGATTTGGAGATAAAATTATTCATTCAGTTTTAGGGGTAAAACACATGTGGCTGTTTGCTCAGAGTTATGCCCAGATAAACAGCACAAGAACCAAGGCAATGTTGTGGAACACAAAAGAATAAAGAATTATTTTAAGAAAATTATGAAGTGTTTCAGTAATGAGACACCTGGAGGCTTATTTTCATTTGGACTTCAATTATCAAAATTTTTTGTGGTTCCAAGTACCTTCACAAACCTGAGGGATTTATGTGTAAGGATCTGGATGTGGGTTCCACATTGGCATGTGATACCATTACTATCATTACACATTTGGATCAATGTATATCAAACACTGGCAAAAGAAAGAGAGCTGAAAAATGTACTGTATTTCTTATGCTTTTGCATAAGGCAATGAAAATATATAAAAGAATGTTAAAATAGCAAAGTGAAGCTCATGAAATGGTTGCAAATTATTTTTTACGCTTTTGTTGCTGTGCATGAAAAGACATAAATTGTTACATTGAATCACAGCATTTCAAAATTACCAACAAATGTTCTGTGTGGAAAATGACAACCTTACTAACAGAGATGGCAAATTTATAAGTGACCGTAAGAGTATTGTTGGGGAAAGCTTTGGACAGCACACTTACAAGCATAAATATACTAACTGCAACAGATCCACCTGTAAATAGAAGAATTGGACAGCTACATATACATAGTACTTTTTTTTCCCATCAAATTTTGCTTTTAAAATAACAAATGTTATTGTCTTCTAAATCCTCTAGCCAAACTAATTTCAAGGTAACTTAAAAAAAAAAAAAGGAAAAAAAAGAAAGCCATAAATTTAAAAAAGAATAATAGTAACTAAACTGACTTTTAATGAAATGAAAGGCTTCTTGCTAAAATGCAAATCCTAAATATCATTTCAAGACATCTAAAAATAGATAAACTTCTTTGAAGAATGTGCCTTCTGAAGTTTTATGACACATCCAATTTTATGATTTTATTCAAAAGTATTTTTACTGTGTTTTTAAACTACTTTTCTTTGTGAATCAATATTTTGGTTATTAACCAGGGAGATGAGCCTGAAAATGAAAATGCATTTATAGAGACCCAAGGATTTTTTTTTTTTCCACATGGGATAGAAGTGTTCAGACTACTGAACTATACTTAAAAATAGAAAAACTACTGTGAAATTGAATTAAAATCATATAGCAGTTTCAGCAGGCATGGAAATGCTACCGCAAAATTTCTACAGAAGTATAGTAAAGAAAATCATTTGAGAACTTGTGCAGGAGATATTGAGGTTTTACTTGCAAAATTTATGCTTAATGTCAGAAAATAATACTGACTGATATTTTTAGGTCATTCAAAATTAAGGTTAGACATGACAGTATTGCAACCTACTTCAAAAACTTATGTCAATAGTTAGCATAATCTAACAATTAGATCATATTGTCAAGTACTTACATGCTGTTTAAACATTTGGCAAGAAACAGTATTGTTGGATATGGATGATCTATTTCATCATTCATATTCAAATTGCTGACTAATCTGCATCTTAACATGAGCAGCGTTTATCATTTTTTTGATTCTTTATGTGATTCCTAAGATCCTCATCTTCAAGCGGGAAAAATAGTTAGATATATGACCTTTCTTAAAAGCAGGTCAGCAAGTATAATTCTGCCTTGCTTAAAGATTTCCAAAGACAGGACATATCAGAAAGGTAGACTGTCAGTCAGAGGCAGACTACCTTGCCATTATTCAGAAACAACAAAATGGGATTTAAAAAGTGAGAATGTCTTATGTTATAATACAGGACTTCAGCAGCCACCAGCCTAATGAAAGCAGCCATGCAGTTTTCAGTGGTCCATCTGCACACTTGCCACCAGCCTTGTTAGATTCTTACACCAATCAGGCATTACATGTAAGTCTGTTCTGTAATATTTCTGCTCTTTCTGATCTCTGTTTATCATACTTCCTAATGGCAAGTCCAGACTCACTGAGTGTAATCAAGTGGCAGAAAACTTCTTTTTTTAACTTGCGAAGTAACTAACCTTGCATTATAACGTATTATTATTTTGTAGGTGCAAGTCACAAAGGCCAAACTGTCCTACCTGCTTTGCACACTGAGACTGGGCTTTGGCAGCTCTTTCCAAGAGGTCTTCTTGAAACATGCCTCATCCTGGCCTCAGCCACGTCCCCTGACTGTCAAGAGCCTTCAGATTTTCCCTCCCTCCAACTCAAGGAAGGGTTTGCAGCCAACTGTGAGACCAAGACATCTGAGACACCCTATGTGTCCAGATGGCTCGCCAGCCAGGCAGCTGATGTACTCAGCACATGGCCCCCTCCTTCCCCTTTCTTATTTCTTTTCCCCAATTCTACTGCAAAATAAAGCAAGAGCAAATAGTAAGAAAAAGAAAACAAACAAAACCCAGAATCCCCCAAAACTGAAACTTTATCTTTTCTTCTTCAAACCGCCAACTCAGATTCAGAGCTGCTGAGATGTAGAAAATTACATAAAAAAGTAAACTTAATGTTAATTTAGCTGCTCTCTTACAGATACTCCCTCCTGACACAGTTTCTGCTCAGCACTAAGATCACCAGAAATGCCATCATACAAAAAAATACAAAGGCGGCAAGCTAATTTAGACACTTGGATATAATGAGATGTGGAATCGAGGAGGCAATATAGAGAGCAACATGTTTTAGTTACATTGGCAGCATCTAATACACACTTTTATTATTTTCCTAGCAGGAATATGTCTATCATTTGAATAAATGTATCCTTTGAGAAAAAGGACTCCTTCAGANCACATACACATACATATATATATATATATATAGTTAGAAATATATCCATAAAGGATTGCATTGAATTATTAACAGCCATGAATAGCAAATATATTTCCAAATTCTAAAAAGAAATTGCATGTTATCATAATTAATTCTTGTTAATTTTTCATTAATAAGTAAGCAGTACAAGATGATTTTCAAATCCTGATAAAAACAGCAATTTCACAGAACCAATACTAGTTCTTACATCAGTGTTGCAGAAATTGGTAATATATGAATAAAGAAAACATTACAGACATTCTCAGTTATATATATGTGTATATATATACATATATAATGCAATCTACTCTAGGAATTCACCTACTGTGTCAAAAATATTTCTGTTGACTCTATGAATACCATTCTTGCCTCCTAGGTTTACATTAGTGTTTGATTTATTTATATTTTTGTGTCTCATTTAGATGTAGTGATTGAATCAGCTATTGAGATATTTCACAAAAAGCAAATCACTTTCTGACTTCTTTAAAAGAAGTGAGCAATAAGGAAATTGCCAGAGAAAAAGAGCACTCACTAGAAGATCTATGTTGGTCACAGGATAATTCCAAGATAGAAACAATTCCAGCTTCAAAGACATTAACAGCAAAGAGCTGTCTCATCAAACAATGCTAATCATCACATAAACTGAAAGCAGTCAAACAGCCTCTGGCATGTGAGATGATACACATATACAGTTGTAAGAACATTTGGAGTAGCAGCAACACATTTTAGAGGCAATTATATTGAAGTTAGGAGTGAATGCCATCATGTCTTGTCACAAACATCAGTGGCAGCAAGAAAAGATGCAGTTCAGAATCACTAATACAAGTTTTGAACATCAGCTACATCCTTGTGACAAATACCAAGCTGAGTTGTTCAAGTTACACAGTTGCACTCAAACCACGGCAATGTCTCAGGAACAAAGCTTTAATGCCAAGGTAAATGCTGAACAGTAGCTTTAGTAATATGACCAGAAAACTTCTCCCAACCCACAAATGCCTCCTGAATAACACTGTCCCTGTTCCTCAAGATCTGCTTCAGTTAAATATGTAGTGTATGTCTTTTTCTGCCCCAGGAACCATAGATATCAATAACAAATCTGTATGATGGATTTTAAAGTGAAAGAAAGGATGCTTAAAGAAAGAACCTGGTTACTGCCCGTCATTTAACCTTTCTCAGTTTTGAAGCAGAGGAGCCTGTTTGTGAGACACAGCCCACATTCATATGAGTAAGCTATTTTTGGTCTCCTCAGCTATAGTAAGTACTCCCATATTCACTATAGGACAGGAGTAGCCATTACTGGTTAGATGAATGTTTCTCTCTTCACCTTTCTATCAATCTGCACCCTAAAGAAAAGGTGAAAAAGGTAAAAATCTTGAGAATGCTCTGCTGGTGTTTCACAGCAAAACTCCTGTGACTATTTCCTAACAAATTGGGCTACAATGCTGCAGAAGAAAGGTACTGTAAACTATGACAAAGGGAAAAGCGACATTTCTGACCAGGTTGTTGTGCAACTGCAGTCAGCACAGTGCCTAAGAAAACCAGTCTGTTAAGTAGACTTTGCTTGCTCAGCCACAATACCATGATTATGTGTTCTCTGGGCCATAAGGGTGCATCCTAATGGTTTGCTGCATTAACAGAACTTACTCATAACTATCAAAAAACCCAAATCCAACTGGAAAAAAAATACCCCAATTTCTTTGTTTTATGCCATGCAGATGTGGTTAGACACTTGGCATCCACACAGATGGCTGCAACCCATAATTTCAGGTGAGATACTGCAACCAGTTTTGTCAAGAATTAATGTTTAGTGTTGTTCAGCACAGGGTGCTGCATCTATGACGGAGACTAGTTCCTCATTTTCCATCCCTTTAACACTGACTGTTAAGTGTTTATTTAGCTCATAAATAGCCTTGGGACTTGTGTTCCTGACCTGACGCGTGTGCCACAGACTATCATACAGTAGATTTTNAGGACACCTTTATAGGAAAAATATGTTCACACCAACTTCTAATTCCTTCAAAGACATTATCACAATCTGCAATTAAAATGAATTGCATTAAAAAATAGAAAATACCAAGGGTATCATCTTTCTGTAACTAGAAATACATTAGGTAAACCACATTATTTTGGTGTGAAAATGTCAAAATGGCCTCAGGAAATCAGTCAGGATTCTCATTGTCAACGAAAGCAAATGGCATAAAAGGATATGGGCAGACTGATGCGTTTCTTGCTTCAGATTCAGGAGATCACTTTGAAGCAGCTACAGATTAATTTCCAGGGGTACAGAACATCGGCAGAGGCTGTCTTTTTGCAGCTTTCTTAAGATCATGACTAATGTGCTTGAGCAAGCCAAAGCCTGAGTGAGCCAAGAAGAGACATTCCAAGTAGCTGCCATCTCTGAAACAAATAAGTAACTTGAAAATCTGTGAAAGGCTGAACATTTTGGTAATGTAGTAAGCAATGGTAAGCCTATGGTAATGTAGTCTGATTACCAAAATTTACATCTTGATTTTAAAAATATTATGCACTCTGGTGCCTAACTTGTTACTGAACACTTTACCAGCCATGGATAAGAGTTAGTATTCACAGCTGACCATGGAGTCAGAGTATGTGATTCATCAGGCCACATGCAGGTTTTTTCAGCTAAACTTATAATCTACAGAATTTCTACAGTCAGTGGAGAGAAGTTAGCTCAGGCTTGTATTGATGTCTGAAATAGATCTTCTAAATCATACTCTAAAATCACTGTTTACTTCTATTGAATATTAAAATTACTTCCCAGGGAATTCCTGGGGTGATGATTTCTACAAAGTAGACTTTTAAATTTAGTTGAGGTGAAATGCAACCTTTATTATAATTTCTGATTTAAATTTCCCCTCTTAATTTTAAAATTCATAGTGTTCTATGAAAATTTTGGTGTTTGCTTTCTGATGGCTAGAACTATATGAATAAAAGCTAAGCAAGAAAAAAAAGAGATGTTATCATGGTGAAAAAAAAAAAAAAACCCAAAAAAACCAAGCCTGACAGCAGGATGTAATCACTGCTTTCCAATGTACATGAGGCAACGATGAGGAAAGTACTAAAAGTCAGAGGAAAATTAGCAGGCCAGATGGCTGGTGAAACAGTGACAAAATGACAGGAAAATGAAAAACCTAATAAAAATGAGCAAGTGACTATAGGAAGTGCATGCAAGGCATTAGGAATTAAATCATAAAGAACCAGAGCAAATTAAAAGCATTGTTGGAGAATACAGGCGACAGAAAACGAGAACACTTTGTATAGGGTAAGATCCAAGAGAGGTGACATGTAGCAACAGATGTTTCCCTGTGGCAAACTGAGGAAGAGCCGCAGGAGTAGGGTGTAAAGCTACTAAATATATATCTTGCTCACATCACTGGCATGTGATTTTTAGGCTTGTTTTGTAAGAGGGATCGAGGACTCCAAGAGACAAAGAAAAAAAATAGTGTGAACTACTGTAAATAGTAGCAGTGGAACTGATGATAACAGTATTCCAGCCCCTGCAGTGACTTTCATTGTAGACTTCAAAGCACAATAGAAGCATTAATTAACCCTTATGTGAGGTCTCTGAGGTGAGGTTTTACATGCTGCTTTCAGATAAACAGACTGAGCATCTAAAACTTGACATAAACAAAATTATACCACAAATTATAGAAAAGACAGAAATAACCTCATTAAAAAAAACAAAACCAAAAAAAAACCCCAAAAAACCAAAAAAAGAATTCTGATCCCCAGTATCTAGTCTAGCTAACAGGAAATTCTTGTAAAATTCTACAGAGTTTTTTCAAATGGCTGCAAACCTGTTTGCAAGAGCATAATTTCCATTGTCACCAAAGTCAAAAAGGATTTTCACATGCCTGTAGTGTAGTGGAATACAAAGATCCTGATGCATCTGACATACAGTTTGGGCAACTGGGTTAAAGCTGTTGGAGTGTGAAATAGTGAAATGATACATTGCAAAGGGCATTTATTATGAATTTAGCATTTTGTCACAACAGTAGTACTTCAGTCACACATTTTGTTCTTTATTGGATGAGATCTCATTATAAAACATGCTGAATGTGTACATTAAATGAATTTTAATATAGGATTTAAACTGAATTCAGAATAGAATACGAATCTGAGACATGACTGCACACCAAATACGAGGAGATTAAAAGACCACACAAACACAAATCCATCAGAACCCAACCCAAAACTTTCTTGCTAATTAAAGAACAATGCTTTAGGATGCAATTTCCCTTTTCAATCTGTTATATAGCCTATAAGAAAAAAAAAAATTCTGGTTCAACTGATGACTGGAATCTTTATTTGTTCTCACACCAAAATATTCACTTTAAATCTGGAGAACTGTGAAATCCACAGAGACTTAATAACCTTAATCTTAAAAAAAAAATCTCATTATTTAGTTGTAAACAGTTCTGCATATCTGCAAAGACCAGAGGAACAATGTACTCCATGTATGAAAATATAGTGTATAAAAAGGAATGTGCCATCATCACCAGAAGTAAAGATTCTGCAGATAAGCAAGTGGTCATTTGGGGGGGCCGGGAAGTGGGGTCAAATAGCTTTGAAATACGTGCACCATAATAAATACAACAAAAAATGCCTGTCTGTCCAGGTGAAGAAAACAGAAAAGGACAATTTTGTGGCAAGTGCACAGGTGAACTCTAAGCTATGACATGTTTGGTTCAAGATGGGGCTTGTGAAAAGCTGCCAGTGACAGCACATAGCAAGGAGGCATTCAGCTGTTACATTGTCCCATCAGAAGAGCAAATTTGGCACTTCAGTGCAGAACACAACCTGAATGTGCTGATGGAGGGGTCTTATAAACAAATAGGAGCACATCAATGGAGTTTAGGGTACTTTTGGTAAAAACAGTTTATTCAAATTGAGGAGATTTTTTTATAGGAAATGGTTCAAGACTATACACTTGATTTCATTTTCTTAGGTTTTGTGGTTATTTTGGGGGATTTTCAGATCAGTCAAAGTGTAGACTTTTCCAGGTTTTTATCCAAAATTCCTCAATTACCCCCACTTTCTCTGCTTTCATTCCCTGTCTGGGTCTGTTTCAGATCCAGATCACATTACCTCAGTATATTCTGAATGAAATTAAGAAAGAAAAATAAATTCCCAAAGCATACTGGTTGTCCCAAGAACATTCCCTCCATGGAAACAGAACAAAGACCCAAGGAGGCTCCAGGGACATTCAGTGCAGCTGTCAGGTCCTCCGCAACACCTGCTGTCTTATAAATGTCACTCTTTTGAGTACTGTCTGCTAGGTTTGCATTACTACTGTGGGCAAAGCAGGAACTAAACTTGCTTAATTCCATCTTTGATTCAGTGATATGACACCTGCAAGTCCTTTGTTGGTCTATAATTTAAACAAAATAAAATTATAAATGGAAGTAGTTTCAAAATAAAAACAGCAAACAAAATGTCACTGCTTACAGCTATGACAAGGAACACTTGTTAGCCCTCTGATTCTTAGAGAGGAAAAAAATTGTATTTGGACTAACATTTGTGTTTATTTTCCACTTGAATGGGTATTCTAGTGAAATGGACACCAATGTGATTCTTATGTAATTTAGGGTCAGAAAATAAAAATATCCCATTGCAAAGAGCAAAATGGCCACAATTCTTACACTTAGGCTTATGACACCTACAAATCAACCGTGTCTTTCCTCAGCGCTTTCAATTTAGTTATACTATCTAAACAAGAGGTTTTGGAATACTTTGTCAAAGACAGAAAGTCCAACCAACCACACCAAGGATGGAAGAAAATGGATTAAAATAAGACAGACCTATTTGAGGCACATTTCAGAACAAATAGCAATGTTAGTGGATGAAGAGTAAGCAAATTTACTCTTTCTCCTTGAAAAAAGGGATTCGAGATTTTTTCAAATGTGTCTAATATCAGAACATACCTGCTAAATCTCATTGTTGTTGTTTACTCCATTTACTCTCTGCTCCACTGATGTATGAATTGGCATTCTACCCTATCCCTTTTAAGTTCTACTTCGAATCAGTTTTGAAATTATTAAATAATAATAAAAGCTATACATGTGGCAGCTTGAAGTTTTGTAAAAAGCTACATCAAGAGGTGTTTTCAGAATGAGGTGTCAGAAATAGAAAGAGCTAGAGGTGAAATAATAGGATAAATAATCACCTAATGAGACAGAAAACCTCCCAAAAATTAAAGCGCATACTGGCTTTCAATTGCTGCAAGCAGCACACGCAACTGAAATTAAAGAAACAATTTTAATGTACAGATGTGTCCTGGGGAAAATGCTTAATATGAGCCATGATAAATAAATAGGATAATTTTATATGAATGAAAAATTTACCCAAGAAAGTTGGTCTAGTAAAAGAGAAGTAATTTTGTGGATTTTAAGGCACCTTTCTGCAAAATACATGAACAAATTGGAATCAAACGGGTTTTTGAAAGTGAAAGAAAGAAAATGTACCTAGTGTTGGTCATAGTCAGCAAGAATAAATGAGAAGGGCTGGAAAGAAGCCAGAGGAGACTGACAACTGGCAAGTGGTAAGAATAGGTATGACTTCCTGTGGAACATAGCATCAGGAACTTGGATGATCACAGCCCCCTCAGATCTTGGTAAATTTACATCTTCCAGAAAGTCAGCTGGATTTAACAGCATGGCAACATCCTGCACAGTTGGGGGCAACAAAAAGAAATTTGAAGCTGGTGTTCCTTTCCTGCTGGGTTTTTACATCTCCAGTTGAGAGGCAGCAGGCAGCCCCAGCAGAGTACCTTTATGTGCATACTTGTTTCATGTCAAAATAGGGAATAAACTGTTGGAATAGTGCAGCAACAGAGAGGAAGTTTGAGGTTTTCTGAAGGAGGCTCACCAGCTGCACACATAAAAATGTTCTGCTGGGAAAACTCAGAACTAATATTCCAAGGACAGTTATGGGGAAACAGAAACAATATAATGAGCAAAGAATGGGCAAAACAAGTAGATAATGAGTTGATACTACCATAGTCATTACAGAAGAGTTGGGACACTGCACAAAAAGCTGGGAAGAAGATAAATAAGGACATGTCATCAGGGAAAAATCAAAATCTTAATGGTCTATAGGAATTTGAAAGTTTATTTCTAAAAGAGCATATTGGGCAATTATAGATATGTCAACTACGTAGGAAGGAAGAGGAGAAATCAACATGAGACGTTATCTATCTGAGAGCAAAAGATAACACACTTATTTCTCTGTCATTAAAGCCAGAATTTTTTTCAGGTATTGAAAAATACTTGAATTGCTTTCTGGCTTGTTGATTGCTTTTGTGTACTTGTTTAAGTTCACTCTTAATGAGATTTTATTTCTACTTATTTTAGAATTTCCTAACACAATATGCCTATTGATTCAGGAAATAAATTTCAATAAATATTTGTCCATCGTATGTGTAGTAAGCAGCTGCTTGAGATACCACATCCTTCCAAATTCAGCTTTATCTTCTCTTCGTGGAATTTTCCTCCTTGGAATTCTCAAAAAAACCTATTTCCAACAATAGGCTGTCATTTAACTGGTAAACAAGACAGTTTACATAGATTTTTTTTTT
>VZDJ01007755.1:23429648-23440453 GCA_008694505.1 Cyanoderma ruficeps | reverse complement strand
TTTTTTTTAAATTTTATGAAACTCTGTACTGGTGGGAGACATGCCTATTTTAAGGAATGGTAGCTGCATCAAGATAGTTGCTTATTGCATTCAATTGAACTGAAAGAGAAAAAAAAAATATACCATTTCCAGAGCATAAAATTTTCCAATAAGGTTAGCTAGACCTGCATTTTTTTCCTTCTGTTTTCATGCATGAAAATTTCAAACACAGAAAAAAATATTAAGTTGGTTGAACTTATGTCTTCTAGTCTTTACATTGTCCCACCTTGAATATTTACTGCCAGTATTTTTTAATATTTGTAAGTTACATCATGTCTTGTGTGAAATACATACCAAAAAGAGTAAATCTTAAAGGCATGTGTGAGGACAGAAGCTTTGCAACTCAGAGTAAGGAAAAGACTTTAAAAAGACTCTCCTCTAGGACATATTTTACATCTAATATCTACGCTGCACCTTAAAGAGTGCATGTAAACAGCAATAAAATCATCAAGACCAGAAAAATGCAACAGGTGAAGTTGATGCAATCATTGATTCAGTGTGTGCGAGAAGAAGGAGACGGGTATGACTGAACTTAGCATTGTCAGAAATAGAAAATCATGTGTTCTCCAATGTTAGAGGAGGTATAGTCAAAATGTTAGCAGGTGAGAACGAATATATAATAGCAGAACAAAACCAGTACTGAGACATAAGAACAGAATAGATAATATAAAGCAAACCTTGATATTTAAAAAATATACAAGAGATCATTTCCTTGTCTTTTCCTCATTAATTTCACAAATTCTAAAATTAATATTTTAACTGATTTCTTCTTCCATTTTTATTTCTTCTTCTGCTTTTTAATAACAGCTCCACAAGCAATAATAATTAATTGTATTTAATTTGAATTTGCAATGAGATTTTAATGACACTAAAAGCTAATAATTAACATCCAAAATTAATTTTTTTTCTAGTGAGTTGCAAACACTACTACTTCTTATACAAGAAATAATCATTAAGAGAGAAATGTTGTTAGTCTAGTGTGCTGTGTTGACCCTGGCTGGACACCCGGTGCCCACCAAAGCCACTCTATCACTCCCTTCAAATGGGGAAAAAATACAGTAAAAGGCTCATGAGTCAAGTTAAGGACAGAGAGAATTCACTCACCAGTTACTGTCAAGGGCAAAACAGACTTGATGTGGGGAAGATTAATGTAATTTATTACTAATGAAGTCAGAGTAGGATTATGAGAAAATAAAAACAAATCTTAAAAAAGAATCTCCTCCTTACTCCTCTCTTCTTCTGAGGCTTAACTTCATGCCCTAATTTTCTACCTCTTTCTCCATAGGAGCATAGGTAAATGGGGACTGTGGTCAGTCCATAACACATCTCTGTCACAGCTTCTTCCTCACTGGGAGAACTCTTCACACTCTTCCACGGCTCCGGCATGGTCTCCCTTCCACAGGAGACAGTCCTCCAAATTTCTGTGTGAGTCCTCCCCACAAGCTGCCCCTCTTCATGGACTGCTCCAGCATAGGTCTGTCCCACAGGGTGCAATCATCCAGAAACAGACAGAGCCAGCATGGCCTTTCCATGGGGTCACTGCCTCTGTCGGGCATCCACCTGCTCTGCTGTGGGGCCCTCCATGCGCTGTAGGTGGATTTCTGCTCTTCCACGGATCTCCATGGGCTGTAGGTGGATTTCTGTTCCTCCACGGATCTCCATGGGCTGTAGGTGGATTTCTGTTCCTCCACAGATCTCCATGGGCTGGCAGGGACACAGGTTCTGCACCACAGGCTTCAGGGGAATCTCTGCTCCAGAGCCTGGAGCACCTCCTCCCCCTCCTTCTCCAGTGACCTTGGTGTCTGCCAGATTGCTGCTGTCACTGGTCTCTGGCTACAATTGTGCAGTTTTCTTTTTTTCCACAGTTCTTATATATGTTATCCCAGAGGCATTACCATTGCCTGGGTCAGCAGTAGGTCCATCTTGGACTGGCATGGGCTTTGTAAGATAGGAGGAAAGCTTCTGTGAGCTTCTCACAGAAAAATCCCTGAAATCCCTCCACTACCAAAACCTTGTCACGCAAATCCAATATTTCTAATTATAACATACTTAATTTGTATTTTGTCACTAAACAAATTTTTCCACAACTTCTTAATTTTCTTTCTACCATTAAGAAATTAAAGTGCATTGCTTCATGCACAATGTCACTTGCATTTAGAAATACTAGAAATTACTAGATGTGATATATTTTGATTTTTAAAAGGATGCAGCAACCCAATATATTTTTGTCTCTCCCCCAAAAGCCCTGCCATTTGGTTGAGCTATACTACTTAGCAGATTCCTGTGTCTATACATTCCCAATCGAATAGAACAGGAAAAACCTCAAATCTTGTGAAACACTGAGTACTCTTCACTAGAGCTGTGTGGATTGAATAAGAAACTGAATCCATAAGTTCATCTTAAGTATATATAACTGGAAAAAAATATTTAAAATGTGCAGTGGATGTTGCTGCTTTCCAACTGTCTTGTTTTGGACCTCTGTTCTGAAAGATTAATGTAGGTATCACTTAAAATATATAATAAATTAGAAATCTTGCTCTATCAGCTCAAATTTAACTATTTTTATGAAAATCTATTAATTCACATCTTGGTGAGTTTCACTGGTATTCACCTTCTCTGAGCCTGGGAAGTAACACTGTCTGGAGAGCCCTTCACTGTGTGCTCATCTTCAAAGCTGTGGTTAATTCAAACTCCTGTGGTAAGGTTCAGGGCACACGTGGCCACAGCTTCCCGGCCTGGTCTGCCACTTCAGCAGGACTTCAGCTAAATACAGCAATGTTTGCTTACTTGTAAAGATGAAGACAAAAGCAAAAATTATGTTTAAAGGAAAAAAATGAGCAGGCATTCTACCTATCAGCAGGTGTTAGGAAACAGCAGGACTTCCACATTTATTTTCTATAATTCCCATAATTACTGTCCCTGTACTTGCTGTAATGATGTCACAGCAGGTGGCAATTTGTGCATCTTAGTGCTGCAATGCTCCTTGTTAGAAATACTATTTTTGGGATAATATCCAAGGTACCTACCACAAGTCTCAACTTTGTTGTATAAACAGCTTTCCTGGCTTACTTTCAGCACATAAGAAACGTTTTAGTTAGAAGAATCTACCTAATATAAATTCCAACAACATTTGAACCCACTTACCATTTCTTTTGCATTCCTATGCAAACCATCCTCGCTTACATTTAATGAAATTTCACTGCAGTTCATTCTATAGATGTATTTTTTCTTTCGCCCAGAAATATACATTTGAAATTAATTTAATGTTTCTTGAAAATTCGTGATGTGAAAGCCTTTGAACCTGTGGCTCTTAGTTTCCCACAGAACAGATTCTTTACTGCTTAGAGAGATATTTTCAGCTCCCATGTTTTCTATACCTTTAAACTCTTCATGCTTCATCAGGGATTTAAATATACATATACAGGGGATTGAGTTAATTTTAGACCACAGAAGCATCTCAAATTATCAATGAATCACTGTTAGTCTAAAGTGCATGCCATTTAAAGATATACCAATGATTGCTTTTGGCTTTTTCATTGGAGTATTTTAAAACAGTATTCAGTTGTGATAAACACTACTTAAGTGGTATTTTAGACCTTCTCCAGGAAAGTCTACAGTAATAATATATGAAAACATTAAAATAATTTTTCACGTAATGCTAGCTGTTGTAAAATAAATGAATGGAGAAAATGGACAAATCATTTTTTTAATCTCCTCATCATCATATGAAATATATAGTAATTCCTGTTTCTCTTGCCTAGATTAAGAATTTTACATATGCATGTTTTATCTAAAATATTAAATATTTAATCTTAAAATTTTGTCAGAAATTCTGGTAGGACATGTTTTGTCATGCCAGTGGCAGTCTTCTTCATTAGCTGGATGAAGTAAAGAGGTGCAATAATATATCTATTTTTTTTTTAAGGTTGTGTATATTTTTACTTCTTTCTTCTAGGAAATACTGAAGAAAAATAAAAAGAACTGTATGTGAGAAATTAACAGAAAACAATATTTATGAGCAATTAATAAAATACACACAACTGATCAAATATGAAAGTGAGTTCCAAATGCAAAATGCTGTAGGAAATCAACTACATTTTCCATATCTTTATAAAAAACCCTTCCTCAGACAAAAAAATCACAACTGGTATCAGTATCATCTCTTGTAAAATATGCATACTTCTTTTCTATTTTTCATTGTGGTTTTTCGCTGTGGTTTTAAGTTAATTAAAGAATATCACATTTAAAGATCTTTTATCACAGACATAATAGTCCTGAAAATCAGAAATTAAGATGAATCCTTAATGATAAAATAGATGTAGAATTGACAAATTAATAGTAAAAGCAGATGCTAATATGCTTGGGTTGTTTTATTTAATCTCTACATTTCACATTTAATTATGTCAGTGTAAAAAAATCACATCTCAATGCTTTTTAACACTTGCGGCAATATATAACATCATCCTTTCCTTTTTTGTTTTAAGTATCTGTAGACCATTTTTGAATCATATTAACTATTCAAGATTATATTTTAAATCTGGTTATCCTTTTTGTGCTTATAGAGTAATCGCTGCATAATTTCATCTAAATGCCAATGAACATGCTGTTTGGACAGTCTAATATATCATGGTACCTCTCTAGGAAGTACTCAGGGCCATGAATTAACTCTAATTTCCACTGTGCTCTATAATTAGCAATTATTGGCAAGCTTAATGTTTACAAACAGAGCTACACATTTTCACATTGACATATTTCATGAAATCTTTGCAATTTCATAGGTAATGGTAATGCACAATGTAAGTTAAGGGCATTTCAAGGACATTGTGCAACTTGTAATCTGAAATTTCCTGGTAGAAATTGAGGCAGAAACCTGACTTTACCACCTATAATACCTATGTGTTTTAAACTGGATACAATCACAACTAAAAAGTATAAGTGTACTAAATTAGTGTGACCAGCAGCATGTGTTTTGTAACGCTGTGACAGCACAGCCAGACACCATGCATAAGCATTTTATGTAAACATGGGATTGTTGTGACCACCAGTGGGGCTAAGAAGGATTGGTGGAGCTCAAGGGATTGGTGGACTTCAAGCTCAACCAAGAATCTGCAAGATACAGAACAAGACAAGCAGAAGAGACTGCCAACAGGCAGGACCTCCTGCCAAATACCACCGAAGGATGAACGGGAAAATCAAAAGCCATATAAGCCATGTTTGGTGAGAAAAGGAGTAGCAAGATGGCTAAAACACTGACAGTGATGAGGAGGGATGGAGAAGACAGGAGTCTCCTCTCTGATTTGTCTCACCAAAGGGCCATCCAGGCTAGTCACCGTGACCTTGATAGCTCAGTATCACCAAGGAGCATGGCATTCATTGTGAATTGCATGACATAATCTCCAGGACACAGGGTGCTCACCCCTTACTTCAGACATACCTGTTAACTTATGTGAGTTCATAGTGGTAATGGATATTAATGTGTAGGAGAAAACCATTAGCATCCAGTGTGGTGGTAACAAATGAATGAATCTGTTAAAGTTTTGTTCTTGAAGCTTGAAAGCAGTTTGATTTATCAGTCTGCTAAACACTCCCGTCAGAACAATCTCTAATGTCCTAACTGAAATACATGAACATATATTTAGTTGTAACAATATATAAACATTTGTAATATATTATTGTTTGTGCTGTCACAAGAAGAAACATAAACTGTGTAGAAGATCAGACCTCTAAAGCATAGATATAACTTTTCCATTGTAAATAAAAAGTTTTCTCTAAGGTTTATTCAAGTAAAGAAGAAAGTTAACAAAGATTGGTAACGGTTTTCTCCCTAGTCACTGGAGTAAAATTTGTATTGAGGTTTCTAAGATAACTCTTGAGTTCTTCTCATTCATACATAGAGATAATTCATGCTTTATATTGTTGCTGATGAAGGAGAAATGCTCTTGCTATGAGCAACTTGATGATATAAGGTTCTTGTTGTATTGGCCAATTTTGAGAATTAATCCATTATTATGGACTAGATAATCTTCCAATTTATCTCTGGTGCCTTTGTCTATACTTATGCTTGCTCATGAATGCTGCAGTTCTGACACTGAAATCAGGAGATAAGGTGAGGGCCTTAAGTTTGTTTCAAGAAGAAAGGAAAAAGAAAGTTTTGTTTTATTACTTCTGTATAGTCATCCCAATTAAGACTACATTTTTTTAAATGAAGAATAGAATTAGAGTTTTCCAAGTAAACTAATAATTAATTGAATAATAAATTACAGGCATCCTTTTAAGAGCACAAGTAATGGAGACTATTCTTTCTGGCTTTGTACACTGCTAAATGCCTTGTAAATTTCAAAATTGAAAATTTACTTTTGCATGATGTGTTACAATTATTTACACCATTAGTTTAGCATTGGGAAAACAACAAGGCGAACTTCTAAGGGAATAATGCATTCACCCTTTCTTTTCTCGTTTTCCAACAGCAAACCAGTGTGGTTTTCTGAAAGGATGGAGACCGATGAGAAAGCTCTATTGATCGACCTCCAACTCCTGCTCAGAGATAAATAATGCCTAAAGCAAACTGGCTTCAAAGAGACACATTGATTTGAAGACAATTTAAATGGGGAGAATATGTGTGTGGAGGGAAGAAATTCCTTTACAAGAACCAAATGCAGACTATCAAATTTAACACATTAGAAAGATATTGTAGAAATTATGCTGTGTAATGGTTACCAGAGTCCTCAGCAGTCCTTTCACACCCGTCCAGTTTCACAGAGCTGCATGTTGCCCAAAGGCAGTCCCTAGTATTCAGAGGGAAGGAGTAAATTTCTAGAGACTGAGCCAAGATTATGCATCTTACAAAACTGGACAGTATCTATCTTTAACTTTGTCTTTGTCTTGACAATTTATGAGCCGCTCTGGCAAATTGTCAGAAAATTTAAAACAATAAAAGTCAAACACATACCCCCAAAAGACTCATTGTATGATATAATTTCCCTTCCTTTCTCTTCATCATAGTGCTTACATAATGATGTAATTAAGCAGTTTTCATTAGAACACAGGAGAATCAAGGATCTAGACTTTGTTGCTGTCTCTTGAGCAGCTCTCACAAAGAACAGTTTTTCAAGACATGGAATGAACTACTGGTCAGTGTGAATAAATTTGAAAAGAGCATACAAGAACCTGTGAGATAGTCTATTATCTTGGGAACTGGTTCTGTTTGTGATGAATCTTCAGAGTCAGTGACAAAATTTCTGTCAAATTTGTCAGGGAGCAGTATCTGATAAAGTCTTACAGAAATCATATAAATACACCAAATGTAAAGTATAAGTAATTGTATTTTTCTATAACTTGCTTCAGGAATTAATTTTCCCTATTTATTTAATGTCTATCTATCATCAGCTAATATTTTATTTCAATTTATGATTATTGCCAGGTAAATTAAATGTTCATTGCATTTCTCAGACTCAGTACTCTGCTGAAATTCTGTTTCTCTGATTTGAGTGTACATAGTTAACAGACAAATTTACTTGACTCTCATTGCACACTGCTGTAAATGAGCATACAACATGCAAATCAAATGAAAAGCAAGCCTGCAACCTAATCCATGAATCATGAGGGAAAATATGGAGTAATCTGCATCTTCTCAAAGATGCTCATTTTCTTTGTGTGAGAAACAAAAACACAGAAGAGTAAATGAGAACAAGGCTCATTCTATGTAGACAGAACTCATTTAATATACCTTTGGTATTTAAGGGAAACATGATTAACAAAAGAAAACTAAGGATGATATTTATATATTCATGCATTCTTTTTAAATCATGCAATCCTGAAGTGTTGAAGGGCTTTTTCATGTTACTTTGAGTAGAATAACAGCAGTGACTGGCTATTATTTTAACTTCTTTGTATTTTTTTATTAACTTGCATCCTGTGTGATTTCTGTACTCAGTAAAATAATGTCCTTGTCAGCAGCTTTAGAAGACAGTGATACAACAGAAAGAAATGCATTTACTGTATTCACTGTGAATGAACCAGAATAACTGGTTCAAGCTCAGGAGCTGCTCTCTAATAAACCTGTCACTGCTAGAAGGAAAGCAAATACATTCCAAATAATCCAGTAGTTATCACTTACATGATAGGTTTAAACCAGAGATTTTTTAATTTATGGCAAGAATTAAGTTTCAAGTTCCTGTCTATCACAGTGTCCACTCTCGAAAGTGCATGAGAATTCTTTGTGATTGTAGGACATTGGTTTTTCAAATATCCTGTCTGTGATAAAGCTGAGACATTTCCATCTCTCATTCCAAATTATTCATTATCTTTTCAAAAGCAGATAGATTTTACAGGTTATGGATGCAAAATATGTTAAATCTTCTTATCTGTATTCAGCTCAACTTTCATTCCCAGTTACGTGTTGTAACTAGACTTATGTAGTTATATTGTGTCAGCTTAAAAAAAGAGAGAATAAAAGAAAAAGAGGAGAATTCTAGATCATTGTCAGCTGCAACAGTATCATAACAGAAGTTTTTTCACTTTCAGATATGTAAATGCAAGTATTAATACTGAAAACAAGACCCACAAGCACTCCTTTTCCTCCACTCCCTCTGGAAATGCATGAGCTGCAAAATCAGTTGGTCTCAATTACCAGCTTTGTGAGAAATAAAGCAGGGCAAAAGAATTGTCATTAACTTAATATTTCCCAAGGAAGTGAATGATACAAATAGTGCCTTGTTCAGATTAGAGCTGAAAATGAAGCCAAGCTCTGCTGCTGCTTAAAAGAAAGGCTGTTGACTCGATTTGGGGGTCTCAGCTTCTGTACATGCCTCTGTCTTTTCTGAAAGCATAGAAAAGTTACAGAAGGGTACCCAAAGCATTTAACACATGTATGTTTTACCTTCAGTCACTGTGCCAAAGGACACTTGACAGTAAAAGCTCTTTACAAAGCACAAATCTCTGGCTACCTATATATAATTATCAGGATACAAATGCTTTCCTATCCTTATCACCTTTAATGTTCCTCGGTGATACTGCAAGGCAGAAAGAAACAAAATTTTAAAAAAAATTATGTTTAGTGAAAATATTTTTGCTAATTCACAGAGTTTCTTCAGTTTTTTATCCTTTATCTTGTACATCATCTCATTTCATTAATGTCCTATTATGCAGCAATATGCTATGTAATGCCTTTGTTATGCATTTTATACATTGAAAAAATTTAAAGAATGGTGACAGGTATGATGATCTTGGAATAACCCAAGATTAAATTATGCAAATTAATTAAATTACTATACTTCAGCAACTGAACAATAAGAAATTGCAATATAAATTGATAGTGAAATTTCTAAATTAAAAGTCATAGGAAGAGAGGAAATATTTTTAAGCTTAGTTATATTTAATGAGAATTTCCTGTGAGAATAAGCCTCAAATATAAAAGTCACTAGGTTGTAGAAAGTTCAAGTGGGATTAGTTGTCATTAAAGTGTCATTGGAAGTGGAGATATGGAGTCCTATACTAGAGGGCTTGGTGATAGAAAATGGTTTTCCAGGATCAAAATTTCAAATTAAGTCTTGATTCATATCTCGTGTTGGTACTGAATTAGATTTATTATCACTTGTTTAATTTATTTCCTAATGTAATGACAACTAGATCTATGCATCCATTCACACAGACAGAAGGAGAAATGTCAATCTCTGCTTGTCCACACACTTTGGGAATCCAGCAAGTGAAATGCATCTCAGAGGCATGCCTGTGAGCCTTAAACCCACCAATGATGTAGAGTTGATTACGAAACAGTGATGATCCAAGGCTGTACTTAAAATAACTATTGCCAGTTTGGTAAATCTGGCTAATGAACGTAACATTATACTTTGATATTCTTGTTTACTGGTTACAGTAAATTTAAATAAACATGTTTATTTATAAGGATGATAACAATCATTGCACGCTTTCCTCAAAAGAAGGCATTGCAAATTCATATTTGCTCATGGAGTAACTTTGAAGAGCTTTTTTTTTTTTCCCTTAGTAACAACTTCTAAGTGAAAAAGTGCAGATTTCTTGTAAAAACATCTTTTATTGAACATATGTTTTTCACTGATACTCTGCAGGGAATGTTTTTCTAAAAAGCAAACCAAACACCTTTGTGTAAATAGTTGGGAATACAAAAGCAAAACTGCCAGCTAACTTCCCATTTTACTACATAGATAACATCCTCATAGGATGCTTAGGAAGACAGTTCTAGAGCAGTAGATTTCCCTTTAGCTTTTTTATTTAGCCTGTAATGTTGATGCTGCTTCATATAAAAATTTTATTGTAAAGAGTTGAACCTATATACTTGGTAATCCCAAACTGTAAAGTATAAATCTCACTTTCTTCCATACCTTAATTTTTGGTTTGTACATTACACAAATTCTGTGGAGGACAACAGTGCATGATCTCTGATAATTCCTGCCTCTAGCAGACTGAGTAATCTCTTCAAGAAAAATTGTTTGGATGGAAAACGTTAGGGCAAAAAAGTCAGTCCCTTTAACTCTACTTATCGGTATGCACTGATTCTACTCATGTTAGTCCCACCATATCCCATAAAAATATATATCACTATTTCCAGACCTGAACATTAAACGCCATTTCAACAATCTATTTGAGGTATCCTGCAGAAGTTTGAGATAAAAAGTATTTGAAACAAACTGCCGTTTGTACCAAGTGCAGCAATGGGACTTCTGGATGTACAACACACTTGGCCTCTTAAAGATACCTGTAATTCCATATATATATATATATTTATATTT
>VZDJ01007755.1:23415122-23429637 GCA_008694505.1 Cyanoderma ruficeps | reverse complement strand
TATATTTATATATATATGGAATTATTGAGGTGATGATGGATAAGAAAAGAAATAAGGAAGTATTCTAAGATGTGGGTTATGTGCCAAACACAATTAGACATTAGTAGCTGTACCTTTTTTCATGACTCAACTATAGTGGAAACAATAGAGAAGGTTGGAAACAGTATAAACAAGTGAAGGAGAAAATTATTTTAAATAATTTAAAGAATAATTTCTAAAATGAAAGACATGGTGATAAAAAGATTGGTAACATTGGCAGTTTCAGGCTTTTAAAGTAATACTGGCTTCCATAATTTCTACTACCTGTCTGATAGTATTTTAGTGTTCCTTTGCCTGCTCATGCACATCATTTAGCTCAATAACCTGGCTCTTGTCTTGCTTTCACTCTGAACTACCTTTATATATTAAGGAAAAATCATTTTTTCTACCTACTAACCATATTTTTTGGAGTAGTGCACTTCTTTTTCTATCTTATGACATATAAAAAGTCTTTACAGGCTATTTAAACAGGATCTCTCACAGAGGTTGTTGCCTGAACTTCTCTTTTATGATTTTCCCGTTTAAAACTCTCAGGTTCTAAGCCAAGTTTTACATGGACCTAAAGGGACGAAGTGTTCCCTCCACACACAAAGGGACTGGAGAAGGTGGAAAGGACAAATTTCAGAACAAAAGCAATTAAAAAAGTGTGAAAACAAAAGTGACAAAGCAGTTTGAAGACTCTGGTGATGAAGAGAAATTAAGTGTTCTGGCATGGGATTTACTAAACACACCTGGCAAAAAAAGTGCTTGCCCTCTTCAAGGGTCATTTTAGCAGATATTTTCCTATTCTCCTACTCCTACTTTCAGTTTAGGGCCTAAATTACAGACATGCTAAAATGACTGACCACTGTTTATGAATGTCATGGTAAACACTTGCAAAAAAAAGTAAGTGAAAATATGATGATTAGTTTAGTTGGATAAATTCACTAATGAGGAGCTGAGTCCTCAGATCTCAAGTCATGCAAAGATTTTGAGCTGTGTTGCCTTTGAATTGCACTTTCCACTGTCACTTCTAGAACTGCATATGGTTCCCACTATGGTTTTTTATTGCATCTGTTTTATTGCATACCTCTGCTGTTAAAACTGTTCTTTCTGAGGCAGGCAAGATGAAGAGGTGTCTTTTATGTTCTATCCTCATAGCTAAAGTGGCAAATACAGTATTATTTTGAAAGCTTTGGCCTATTAACAAGCAATGTATTTTTTATGGATTTTTTAATTTTTCTGTCTATGCAAACTCTTGTGTGTGCTATGTAAAACAGGACCTCGTAAACTCACTGAAGCAATTTTCCTGTCTTGGACAAACACAAAAAGAACCCCAACTAACCAATACAAAAAAAAAAACAAAACAATCAAACCAAACCAAACCTCAAATGCCATATCCCACTTTAAAAAATTCAGATTATACAATCATATATCAAATAACTCCACCATCTAAAATTTCAGTTTTCTGTACAACACTTGTTATCTATGAAACCTTCAGTTTTTGCATTTGGAAAATCCATGGTCAATATTAAAATTAATCATACTTTTTATTATGCAGAATGATGTTGCTGAATTAATTCCTGGAACAAATCCCTTTGTATATAAATTTAGCAATATAATTTTAAACTGATTAAGGACTACTGAGCTTGAGTTAATATCCTTTTCTGAGGGTTTGTACTGATGTGGCAGCATTGTTTTTGTTATATCAATACACACATTGACTTCAAATAAATAGAAAAAAGTTGAATAGTTACACATTTACTTGAGCCATAGCGTGTCATAATTTTGAGATGAGTTATGTACATTTTGTAATGGCAGTAAAAAATATTCAAAACAGCTTCATAGATGGTTTGACCAGCATTTAAATTAGAAACCTTTGAGATGGAGAAATAATTAGATCTTTCTCAGCATTGCAACAATTGATTCATTCATTTCATTGAAACTAAATAATAGAATTATTTTTCTTTTTTTAAAAAAGGCTGAGGAAACTTTCAGACTGGAGAAACTGTTCTTATTTCATATGGAAGTGAAACTGATTCTTGTGTGGTGAAATTGTGCTCAGTTTTTCAAAATCCTTTATTTTCTATATTAAAATGCATTGTGAGTTTGCTACTGTCATAAATGTGGAAAATTATGTCTACATGAAAAATATGTACCATTTTTCCTACAAAGGAGAAATATATAGTTCGGTATTTACAATTTGTCAGAAAAAAAAAATAACATGGAGATTAGTTGCATAGAAAAAAAAGACCTTTGAGATTACAGTATGAAAATAGATCTTGGAAATCTAAACTTCCAACTACCCACAGCTCATTTTAAAGCAAATGGCAAGCACATCTAAAATTAGTATCTTTTGCTTTCATTTTTAGTGTTCATAATTTGTGTCTGTGCATAGCCTCAAGGTCTTTCCTACTGTAAGAATATCTTTATATTAGGTTAATCAAACAAATAAAGCTTATTTGCCAAACCCCCCCCACAAACAGGCAAACAAAAAAAACCAAAAAACAACCACCAAGGAGGTGAAATTTCCATTTTGTCAACAGGAATGCACAGTGCTCTGCCTTGGGGTGGATGATAAACCAACTGAGAGCTTATGGGCAAGGATTACAGAGAAGACAGGTATGAGTGACACTGCAGCACCATCACCCACCTGCTCAGGGAGAACAGGAGGTTGAGGCCTTCTAGAGGCAGCTAAAAGCAGCTTCATGTTTTCAGGACCTTGTCCCTGTGGGGAATTTCAACCACCACATCTGCTGGAGGGACAGTACAGCACGATTTAAGCTGTCCAGGGGGGTTTTGGAACATATTACAGACAGCTTCTTGATCCAAGTGATAGATGGGCCAAAAAAGAGAAGTGCTCTGGAGGGTCTCATGCTCAAAAAGAAAGAAGGGCTTGCTGGAAATGTGAAGACTGAAGATAGACTTGACTACAGTGACCATTAGGTCAGGGAGTTCAGGATCCTGAGGGGAAGGAGCAGGGCAAAAAGCAAGATCACAGCACTGGGCTTCAGAAGGTCAGATTTTGGTCTCTTCAATGATAGATTCCCATGGGATAAGACCCTGGAGCACTTTTGGTGGAAAATAATCAGATCAGGGAATACTTAAGCAAATAGAAAGTATATAAGTCTGTGGGCCCTGACAGGATGTACCCATGAGTCCTGAAGGAGCTGGAAAATGTCATTGTGAGGAAATTCTTGACAATCCTTGAACTATCGTGATTACTAGGAGAAGTGCCTGAAGATGGGAGAAAAGAAAATTTCACTCTGTCTTCAAGAATGGTGAGAAGGAGCCTACAGGATTTATTTCAATGATGGACTGGTCATGGAACAACTAATCCCAGAAAAAAATTCAGTTAAATGAAATACCAGAAAACAGTCAGAAGAACTAAGCTTGGATCTACCAAGGGGAAGTCATGCTTGACCAGCCTGTTGATAGAATTCCATGATGAAATGACTGACTTGATAGGTGAGGAGAGAGCACTGGACATTGTCCGCCTTGCCTTTCATAAGGCCTTTGACATTTTCCCCCCATTAAGATCTTGATAGACAAGCTGCTGAAGTACAGACTGGATGAGCAAGTAGCAAAGTGAGTTGAAAATTGTCTGAGTGCCTGGTCCCAGCGGGTGGTGCTCAGTGGCACAAGTCTAGCTGGAGGCCAATAATTAGTGATGTACCCCTAGGGTCAATTCAGTGACTAACCCTGTTAAAGGTCTTCAGTAATGGTCTGGATCATGGGACAGAGTGTGCACTCTCAGCAAGTCTACCGATGACACAAAATTTGGAGGAGTGGTTGACATAACACAGTGTAGCTCTGTCATCCAGAGGGACCTCCACAAGCTCCACAAATGGGCTGACAGGAACCTTGTGAAATTCAATAATGGAAAGTGCTAAGTGCTGCACCTAGGAAGGAGCAATTCCACACA
Source organism: Cyanoderma ruficeps (assembly GCA_008694505.1). Classification (NCBI taxonomy): domain Eukaryota; kingdom Metazoa; phylum Chordata; class Aves; order Passeriformes; family Timaliidae; genus Cyanoderma; species Cyanoderma ruficeps. The sequence goes on along the minus strand of VZDJ01007755.1, from coordinate 23,425,694 downwards.
CTAGCATGCTGCAGATCCCCTATCTGAAAAGCAATGTTGCAGAAAAGGACCTGCATGTCTTTTTGAACACAAGGCAACCCTGTGCCCTTCCTGCAAAGGTGATTGATATCCTGGTCAGCTTTGGACCAAATATTGTCAGCAGGATGTGACCCCTCTCTTCTACTGAACTCTGGTGAGTCCACACCCACAGTGCTAGGTCTCATTCTGGGCTCTCTAGTACAAGAGGGACACAGACCTACTGCAGAGGCTCCTGTGAAGAGCCAGGAAGATGATGAAGAGACAGGAGCATCTCTGGTAAGATAAAAGGCTGAGAGAGCTGTGACTGTTCAGTCTGGAGAAGAGAAGGCTCATGAGGGTGCATATTGGCATTTTTCACAAACAGGACAGGGCCGCCGAGTGATGCGTCAGGGGCTTTATTCAGGCACCAGTCTCAGCTACAGGGAGAGATACAGGAGATGATACATGCTCTTGTCTACCATGGGCAGCCAAAGATCTCCTTGTTACAGGGCATTTTTGATGTTTTCGAGCCAATAGCATATTGCTAAAGCTAACAAACAATTGTTCTAGCCAATAACTGAGAGCACACGTACGCCTGCTTCAAACGATGCTTGTATGCTTTCTATTAACAGTACACAATACTCCATTCTTAAGCTTAAATCCTTCTACTATTTTGCTAAGCATGTTTTTCTGCAGTCTTAAGGTCTATCTTAGCCAAGCCTAAAAACTCAAACTATTGTTTCATGTCCTTGCTTGCTGTATTATTGTATCTTCTCTACTGTCAGGCTTTGCAGCTGCAGCTAACTCTACGCTCTCTGCTCTTTCTGTTTTTGAGGCCTGCTTTCACAGCTTCTAAAAGTCTTTTACCTCTACTATTTTCCACAGATGCATGTATCATATATACATCTGCATATAAAATATCTGAAGTGAGGGTGCAGAGAGGACCCAGCCAGGTTCTTTGCAGTGGTGACTAGTGACAGGACCCGAGGCAATGGGCACACACTGAAACACAGGAAGTGTCCTCTGAATATCGGGAGACAATTTTTTACCATGAGTGTGACCAAGCACTGCGATTGGTTTGGCAGAGAGGTTGTGAGGTCCTGGAGATATTCAAAAGCAGCTTGGACATCGTCCTGCATAATTTGCTCTAGGTGTCCTTGCTTGAAAAGTAAGGTTGGACAAGATGACCTCCAGATATTCTTTTTGATCTCAATGTGTCTGTGATACTCTGCTTCTGAGAAAATGGATCTTTTGCATCATGAATGTGGCAAAAAAATAAAGGATGGGATTCACCCTGTAGATCCGAACAAAACATTTCTGTGACACTGGAATTCACTGGTTCAGGCACGCTTGCAAGGGATGCAGGTGTTTTTGTTCTGCTTTCCAACAAAGCAACAAATGTTCAGAAACAAATTCAGTGTCTGTTTCTTTCTCAATTTCACAGTCTCAAGTTACCCACAGAATATTCAGGGTAATGGTGTGTGTCTTCCCAAGTAGCTGTTGCATGTGATGGAGCCCTGCTTTCCTGGAAATGGCTCAACATCTGTCTGCCAAATTCAGGTAATGAATGGATCCCTAATTTTGATCTGACTGCAAATGCAGGTTTTCTTTCCCTATTAGGTTGTGTTTATCTCAACCAAAAAGTTTACTCACTTTTATACTTTCAATCCTTTGTACTTTCAATCCCTTATACTTTCATTCCATGGTGTGATGTGAGCTTTGTGGGGTTTAGTTGCCTATATAGGCTACACACACAGCTTCCCAAATTCCAGAAAGTGGCAGGACACCTGCCAAACAATGGGAAATAGTGAATTAATTTCTCTTTCTGCCTTCCTTGTAAGACAAACTAAAATTTTATTATTAAACTGGTTTTATCTTGACCCATGAGGGGTTTTTTACATTTTATTTTCCCCTGCCTATCGTGTTAAGGAGAAGGAGCGAGAGCAACTGCACGGACATCTGGCAGCTGACCAAGGCAAACTGCCACAAGAAATAACATCTCTTAGTCCCTGAAGGTGTTTTTTTTAAGGCAGGCTTACTTTAGCCTCCCAAGATAATTAGGAGGCATTTCTCCATACCCTTTTCAAGCTCTTTCTACACAACTGTGCAGCACATTCTTACAGTTTCCCCTATAATTTACCTGTTATGCAAGAACATACTATTTCCCATGTTAATCCGGTCACATGTATTAGCTTATTCACTGTTCTATTAAATTCCTCTTTAGAATGAAGAATTGTCTAAAATTTATAGTCACCTTAATAATTTTCTATAGCAATAAGATACTTTCTTTTTCAAATTCTGACTCTCATTATTTTAGAGAAGTTATTTTAAATACAAATTTTATTTCACTGTGCCATGAAGGATTTTTTTTTTCTTTAAGTATTGGCTTCAAAAAATTTTTAAGCCTGTCTCATGTGGCCTTGTGTGACACAAAAGGGTTGTGTACTGTTGGTCGACAAGATACATGATTATACAAAATCAAATTAGTAAGATTGTCAGGTCTGAGGAACTTCTTTACCTGTTGATCTCTAGGGTTATGTTCAAAAGGAGCCTTTAATAAGCTGATCTCTGAAATACCATGACCAGAGGGCATATTTTCTTAAAGGATTAAGTTCTGATTGTTTGGCTGAAAACATGAGGGAGATGTGGAAAGGATAAAATTAAAGATCTTTCTTTGACAATTATGTTATCTGTTAATCAATAAAAGGTTACCGAGCTGAAACAAATTTGACTGTTTTTCTGCTATAGCTCTCAAGCTTAAAAAGGAAAACATTTTTCCTCATTACCTCCTCAAAATATGCCACAGCGTTCTTCAAAAGATTCTGCTATCGAGACCTCAAACTACAATGTCGTAAAAACCATCCCTGAGGAAAAACTTTACTTTTGAGAAAGTATATGACTGAATGCCCTCCTCTTCAGAGATAAAAGCTTGGCAAAAACTTTGGTGATTTCAGACTGAACAAAAGGCCAACTAAATTCTTTCTCTCCAGATATATTTCTTAACTACCTTTCACTCACAAAGTGCATTACAATTGTCAAGTGGCTCCAGTCACGCTGTTATGAACTCAAACTTTCATTACATCAAAATGTAAAAAGGTCACAAATGTCATCCTCTCCTCATGCGTAATCCTAGGAGGAGACCCAGCTCTTCACATTTGTCAATAATGAGTAGTTTCAGTCTGCATACTTTCTCTGAAATTGGAATTTTGTTTTCCATCTGTAGGGAAATGCAATAATCTGTCTACTAGATAGAGGGAAGGATGTTTGAAAACCCTCTAGAAAACTTTATAGCAAAACACCCTTTCCTGCAAATCTTCATCTGTTGATATTATATTTTATCACACATTACATGACTTAAACACGTGTAATGAAAGAGAAGATCGATCGTTTGTTTAACCTTGTACATAGAATGCAGCTTTTTGAATGGCTGTAAATGAAGATTATAAAACAGCGCTTATTGGTTCATTTATACAAGGCACTATTGTTTTTCCATTAATAACCAGCATCCAAACTTCCATAAAAATCCGCAGTATACGTAGAAAACATCAGTTCAAGTGTGCTCATTTTATTATTATTTTTAATCATCTTTGAATTCTCCTCTCAGTTGTAAAGCTTTCATTAAGATCAAGAAATCCTGTTTTCATAGGAATTATAACTCAATAACTCAATATTAACTCAATGTCAGATGTAGATATTTACTTTTTTTTTTACTTTCAACACATTTTATAACATTTTTATTACATTTGTCCTTAAAGCAACATTAAAATGAGCCTTACATAGCCTCCTTAATTACATAACTGCCTTATTTGTATGATACATGGTTAACATTATCACTTTTACAGGGTATATTTAGAAATAATAATATAAACCACTTGTTTTATATTAAGATTAAGAAGTTGTATTCTTCCTGAGGCTATTCTCAAATTCCTCAAAATCTTCATATATCTGTCTAAGTAAAGCAGATTTTGTCTCTTCCATCAGATATAGAATACAGACATAAAAAATATTGAAATGTTTTCTGCACACAGGATCGTTAATAAAATCAAGAAGGCTGATTGAAGGAGAGGATTTGTTTGGGGGTTTTTGTCTGGTTGGTTTACATGTTTCACTCAAGATGCTGTCTGTGGAAAGTAGCATTCTAGAAGATGCTAGGAAAAATGCTAGAAAACTAGCAAAGTAGAAGTTTGTCTCACACACAAAATTTATAAAAATATAATTCAGATCTCTCATAAGATAAATTTAGCTCATAAATGGAAAAGTATAAACTATAAAAAGCAAGGTCATACATTGGGGTCCTAGATATATTTCAGGGAACTTCCTCCACCAAATCATAGAAATTAATTTCATTCTATCTCTTTCTGGGCTATTTGGGCACTTGTGCTCTTTTTTCTTCACCCAAACTGTTCTTTTTTTTTTTTTTAAATGGAAAATTCATTCTCTATAAAGTTGGAAGACTATATAAATAGAAGTGACATTCTAATCTTTGTATTGATTCATAACATACTGAAGCATTCTTCATTAATGAATTGAAATGAAATGTGGTATGTGAACCCCACCAAACCTGAAATTGGTTTTGTCTCTCCTTAAGGACTTCTAGTTCAGAAGCTTAATGAGCATTCTCTCCTTTCACCTGACTCTTTAGATGTCACACATTTTTCATAATGAGCTGTAGCTAATCCAGAAGGGAGACCATGACAGAGTTTTGGAAATGAAGTCTGGCTTTCTAAAATATCATAATAAATATGCAAAACTTCATAATTAGGAAGTTTCCTCTGTGGCTCCATACACACAAATCTGTCCTGCTTGAAACCAACAAGTTTTCTCAATGCCTTCAGGAAAACAATTCTTCAGAAAAACCTGCATCCTTTGATTAATTGTTGTCAAAAGAGATTCTAATGACAACACCAAGCTGAGTGAACTGCAGGGGAAAACGTGTGTGTTGGTACCTTCATCACCATGTTTTAATGAGAAAATATCAGCCTCCTTGTTGCTTACATGTAACCTTCAGAAATATTGAATTCAAGTATGTGTAACTGGGCAAGGGGAAAAGCCCAACACGATCTACATATATAATAGCACATAGCTGAGCCATTTAAAATCAAAATTGGATTGTGTGAATTTAAATCTTCAAGAGAGATGAAGAGTGTGAATGGTAGCATGTGTCACTAATGTTTGATCCTTTAATGCAGCTTTCTTAGATCTGGTAAGATACGATGGAGGTTTTACAGGTACTAAGCATAACATTATGTTGCTCCTAAAATAAAAAAAAAAATAAATAAAACAAAAGATTGCATTTATTTAATTTTACTTGAATTATAGAATAGAATCATAAAAGTTGAAAATGACCCCCAAGATCATTAAATCCAACCTTGAGCAAATACCATTGTGGCCACTAAACCAAATTGCAAAGTGCCACATCTACTCAATTTTTTTAACACTTCAGAAGCTGGAAATGGTACTTTGCATGATATGCATAGGTGAAATTTCGTGGATCAACAATTAATCTAAAATTCTATATTCTGCTGCAAAATATCATGACTGTTCTGACACCATTATAAAAGTATCAATGAGGAAGTTTTCAAACATGAATTACTTAAATCAGTTTATTTTTAGCCCTTTTATAATATTTAGGTAATTGAGATATTTCTTGCTATGAAATAAACCTTGACTTTATCTCTGAGGGCACACTTTAAACCCTATTTGTTTAGCAGTTAAATGGTTAGAGTGAGGTATCACAGACTAATAGTTATTCCAAGAATGCTTTTCTTACTGTAGCTCTTTTCAACAACATCTGTTGCTGGAAAGAGGAATATGGTTTCATGCTTTAGTTGCATGGCTGAGAACAAATCTGTTTAATTGCATGCAAGATGGAAACTGTTCTGCACTGGAAACTCAAGTAATGCTCTATAATTTATTTGTATAGGAGGCTTTTCCATACAGTGGTGACATAATTAAGCAGCAAAAGTTATTAAGTTACTTTGTCATGTGGAAACTTTTTATACCACAGTGAGTACAGTCCCCCTTTTTTTTTTTTCTTTTTGTGATTTATTTTACAGTGTTTCATAAGCAACAAGAGCTAAGCATAAAAGGCTCACTTTTACTTAGATGACGTAACTGTTACCTTTGAATACACAGAGTATTTTATGGCAGTGAAATTAAGGCTTTCTAAAAATATTAAAACACACAATATCCCACCTAACACTAAAGAACTGTGGTCTTAATTCAGTTCCTACCTAGGCTACGTCCCAAATGATCTTCTATTTGATTTCAGTTGAAGTAATGTTTGGGGAACATTTTCTTTCATTCCTTGATTAAAACACTGCACCTCGCTGTCAAGTTTTTTCTTTCACCTTTGTGGTCACCTAAAATCTCTAATGAAAGTGAACACTTTTTGGTTCAGTTGTCATCTTCTTTCCCTTAAATATGTTTTGTTTTTTTTCCCACATGTCTTTTAGGGTATATGCGAAACGTCTAGTCAGTATGTCTGTTACATTGCATTGTTAGTAAAAAGGAAGGAAATGTAAAGCACTTATATCAGAGATATCTCAAAATTTGTTACCATCACCTATTAGCCATGGGAAGTACATTTATATGAAATAGAGGTAACAGAAATAAAACTCTCTTGTGGGTTTGTTTTAGCACTGCTCACACAATTTAGCCAAAGAAAACAGGGAGAAATTCAAACAAAAGTATAATCTCAGATTTTTTTTAAACTTGATGATGTGCAGAATAAAATTAATGCAGTACAACTTCCATTTCCAAAAATAAGAATATACAGCAGGTAGGGAAGCTAAAAATTGTGCTGGGAGGTGATGAGGGGAGGATGGCATTGTTTTTTTTTATATATTTATTCATCAGGTTTAAACTCAGAAACTTTGAAAGGCCTCTATAGCATCAGAGGAGATCCAATGAACTTTACTATTAGCATTGGTAAAAATATTTTACGTAGGTTTTTGAAACATAACCAATGTTTCATAAATCCTGAACATTGATTAACGTTTGCCTATATATGACTCCTACTATTTACTTGTGACTGAGTAAATGAGTGAAAATCAGAAAGAACAGTAAAACTGACACAGATTGAGACCATTCAGTCATATCCACTGACATGTTACAGTCTTTGCCACTATACTTTTGCTGGTTTCCAGTGGGGTGGGAGAACAGCTCTTTGCAAACACTCCTCAGGCCCTGCACACTCTCAAATAATGCCTTGCTCCTTTTTGGGAGAGAGAACCCAGGCAACAGCAGGCTAGGAAGCTTTCCAACCGCCTAGAAGTACAAATGACTGGTAGAAATAACTGACCTTAAATTGTAAGGTGTATTTTCCAGCACTGCCCAATTTATAGGTGGGGGAGCCTCAGAGTGTCTTTTGCAATTACTTAAGAAGAAAAGGCTGGTCTCAAATACGGGGCAGATTTGGCCCCTTAGGTACCCTCACCCACCTGCTTTTATCCAAGTGAATCCTGGACTACATCTAGGCAACAGTTATCCATCATGTGTTACATCTGTCACATCATAAGGAAAAGATGACAACGAGACCCACGGGACAGAACAGTGTGTGAAGCCAGTGGAAAGGTTACTAGGAATCACCTAGAGAAGGGGAATGTTTGTTGTCATTCCCAGGTGAATAAAAGATTTGTTATTATTTTTCCTTTTTTAATGTCTTTTGAAGAACGCTAGTGAAAATGGTACTCTTAATTGTCAGTATCCAGGGTTTCATATCTGCATATAAAACTTAAAAAGTATTTTATCACTGAAACAGTTAAAAGGAAGTATGTCCCTATTTCTTAAAGCTAGATATAACTGTTAATGAAAATTACAACACACTTTAGTGTGATAAATAATACATGACAAGGTGTGTGTTGCTGTGAGATAATGCTCATCTCAGAGGCATGGTGACATATGCCTTGGAGTGTCTTAGTGCAATTATGAAATGGCTCAGAGTTAGATTTTTAAAAAGAAGATTCACATGTTCATATCTGTCCAGAAGAGAAACATGACTAATTTGTAACTATAATGATTACTGACAGATTTAGGAAGGGAAATAATAATGTTGGTTTAATATTCTTATAATTTTTGTAATTTTCTGACACAGGCATTACATTTATTGTTCTGTGGGACTGGAGTCCTGCCAAGGTCTCTGTTATGACAGTCTTAAACAGCGCTGTAGCTGGTATCAGCAATCTGTAGTGAAATGTTTCCTACCAGCAAAAATATTGAATTGACTGATTCTGAATTTCTTCCAATTGGGCAGTCACAGTTTGATTATCATGTTTTCATCACATTTGACTGACCCCACATTTCACTCATGCTTTCACCAAGGGCATTGACATGAGCCCCAAACTTGTGGGCAGTAGTGTAGTTGAGAAAGGGAAATTTTGTTCCTTGAAGACTCTAATCTCCATTTAGTGTATTCAGGAGGTTAGGCTTGCCTCCTTGAAAAATGTGTAAGCAAAACCAGGTGGAACTACATGGAAAAGAATTAATCCTCCCTCCCCTCCTTCTCCCTTCTTTGCACCCCAGGGACTGCTGGGCACATAAGCAGCCAGTGCTGAAAATCTGTTCCCACTGTGGTCGCCGAGTATTGCTGCAGTCACACCTCCAATTCTCAAATGAGGCCTCCAAATAGAGACACAATTACTATGTATTACAATTCTAGATACAAAATGCTGCACATATTAACAAGACTTTTTAATTATAATATCCATCACAATTGCTTGTCTAGGATGCCACATTCTGCTTTCCTTTGCAGCATGTGTATATATATATATATACACATATATACACGTAAAAGTATATATAAAAATAGCTAAAGAAGTGTAGATGTTTCTCACTTACTAAAAAGCCCCAACAAAACACTAGAAATAAGACTAGAAGATAAATGACATAAAGAAAATAGATTAATTACCCCTCTCTTACATTTACTCTGAGATGCTAATATCTGCAGTCAGTTCACCAAAGTTAGCATTTAGTTTTCAGATTTTCTAGTGAAAGGAAGGGGAGAAAGAGATGAATACATCTTTGTGATATATTTACTGACTGTCTTAGCCGTTTCTAAGTTAACATTTTTAGAAGGAGTAGTTTTTTAATCTCTTTTTTTTTTTTCTGGTAATGTTGACTTCAGGTAAGCACATAAACTCCCACTAGCAATGTGTGTAGGGGTCTATAAAAATGTAAAAGGTCACTGTACATAGAAATCAGTTGGGACTGTGGGAGAACACACTGACATTTATAATACACCCAAAACAGAAGCAGTTCCTATGGAGACTACGCATGTATTTTAATAATGCAAAGTTATTTATAAAATTCTAATATGAACATTTATGTGAAATAAATACACTTATGGCTTGCATGAGAAAATCCAAGCCTGCTTAATATGTAACTATTATGCTGCACTCATCTCTTCCTGTGTCTGCTGTGATGTAGCTGGTTTTATTATATTGGAAATATTTCTTTAAATATCATCTTTCATTTGTTGTTGAAGTACTCAGACAATTAGACACCACACTGTCATATCTATGTTCCTTCTAGAATGGTGGTTTCACTTGCAAAGAATTTCTCTTTAATTATAAAATTGTGATCATTCTCAACAGAGTTTGCATTCCTGAAACCTATTATCCAGTCTCCCAGTGTCATGTGGAATCAGAAGATATACTCAAACCCTTGGTGTTTCCTTAGTCTGTCAGCACTCCAGGAAAGCCAAGACCCTTGCTGCTGACCAGTCTGTCAGAGTCCTGTTCCGGGGACCCTTCACTGAATAGAAGCAAGATTGGAGGGTGATTTGACTGACTGTTCATGGTCACTCACATGTCAGAGAGACCCTTTCCTGAGTCTCCACACTTCTACCTGCTGCCAGCAATGGCCAGTGCCCTCCAAGGAGTTACATTAACAGTTTACAGAGTAAACTTTATAAGTAAACTTTCTAAGTCCAAGTAAAATTATGACAGGATATGGTTCAAGGATTCCTGGTGATTTTATCAGCTGTAAAGTACCACTGAGTTTCCTTCTTTTGTTCAAGAGTTTTGACAGACCCTGGCTGAGGTACCTTCAGTGTGTTCCACATTCTTTTTAGTCTCGCTTAGATTGTATTCTCTTTGAGAGGTTAGACATGCTGATTGCATTCTGTTCAGGTAGTAGTAATCATGTTTTCCCCTATAATTTCCACACCGTTATGTTTTTACCGCCAGTCAACTGCCCACAATTATGATTATGATTGTGATTGTTATCATTATTATTTTACAAGTAAGAAATAAACTGCAGCTGAGTAAAGTAGTAAAATGTCCAGGGACAGTTTCCTAAAGAAATAAAGAGAACAGAAATTTTCTTGTTGTCTAATGTAAGTTTGTGCAATTACCAAGCTAGTATCCTAATATTCTGGATTTGGTCAGGACTGAGAGACAGACGTTCTGTTAGTGATCAAATAATCAGGCTAGATAATACTCTGTCCTGAGAGATGCGAGGGAAGTGGATCTCTTATTACTGAAGGATGCAACAAGATCAATCTCTAAAGTTAAATATTAAAAAAGTACTTCATAGTCTTGATTTGCGAAAAGAAGGGAAGGGAAGGGAAGGGAA